>NW_004624760.1:19900221-19925290 GCF_000247695.1 Heterocephalus glaber | reverse complement strand
AAATATTTCTGATTTCATTTTTTCCAGATCCCCTTTTGTTGCCAGTTCAGTGGGTCCAGGTGGTTGAATATCAGAGTGTTCCATCTCATTTCCCTTTGGGATTGCTGTAGGTGATCTGGAAGTCTGGTTTTGAGATTTATATCCGTGTTTTCTCATTTCAATTGGGGGTGTGCGGTGGTGCTGTTTGTGCCTGTGAGGATCACCTCCTCTGAGCTGGGAGAGGTGGGACAGGGGCCGGGAGCAGCGGTAGGGATGGTGGCCGGGATGCCCCTTCCTCTGGACCAGGAGCGGTAGGATGGAGGCTCAGAAGCCCCTACCTCTGGGCCAGGAGCAGCGAGAGGGATGGTGGCCCGGAATCCCCTTCGTCTGGGCTGGAAGTGGTGGGAGGGATGGTAGCCAGGAAGCCCCTTCCTCTGGACCAGTAGCAGTGGGACAGCAGCTCAGAAGCCCCTACCTCTATGCCAGGAGCGGCAGGACCCAGTACCATGATCTGGTGGTCTGGTGGAGGACCAATATTTATAATGAGGAGGATACCAAGACACACACACACACACACAAACACACACACACAGAGAAAGGGAGAGAGAGAGGGAAAAAGGGAGGTGGGGGGGAGAGAGAGAGAGAGAGGGAGACCAGAGAGAAGACAGGAGGCAGTGAGACAGGAGAGCCTCAAGGTAGTGAGGCAGGACCAGAGGCTCAGCATTTTATATGCTCAGCCAAGAAGCTTGGACTTATCCTTCCGGTGACGTGGAGATGTTAAGGGGCTCTGAGTATGGCAGCAGCACTCCCAAACTTATTCCATTTTGGCAGCTGCATGAGGGAGAGAACAAGATTGCTGGAGTTTGGATCTAGAATTTCCCCCCAGTATCTCAGGCACTCAGAGGTAAAGCTTTTGGAGGGTAGTTAGATCATAGAGGTGCTGCATTCATTGGTGGGTTCATCCACTGGGGAGTCCAGCAGCTGAAAATGCTGTTAGGAGGTGGGACTGGTTAGAGGCTATCTCGATGTGGGTGACCAGGAAGGGCACAGCTCCCTGCCTGGCTCCTCCCTGCACTCTCTGCTTCCAGGATGCTATGACGTGAGCTGCCTTGCTCTGCTCTGCCCTTCAGCCATGCTGTTTCTGCCTCAGAGCCAGCCAAAATAAACCTCTCCTCCTTTAAATTGTGGGTGTTGGTTATTATGTCAGCAATGAGTAAAGTGGTTAGGACAGAGAATATGGGAGAGAAACCAGATTGGAGGAATCAGTCATAATCTAGGTAGTCATGGGGCACAAGGCAACTGAAGACTATCAAGGAGGGTGTGGAACTCAAATCCATGAGAATTGGTGATTGATTGAAAAATGGATATGAGACATTGAGAATGTCTCACCTTGATGGCAGCTGAAAAATGCTGCCAACCACAAACTCAGGGAGCACAGAAGCAGTTTCCACTTTGAGGGAAGATAATATTTTAGGCTTCAGAAACAATGGACAGAGGGTTCCTTCAGGCCTGAAAAATTCATCCTCCAAGTTATTCCAATTATTTATTGTTTGACCTTGAATAAATTATTTAGTCCTCTGAAATTTTACATACTTATCTCATTTTAGAAGGGGAAATAATATCTAGTTTTCAAGGAGAGACTGCTTTGCCTAGGGAACTAAGAGTGTTGCTTTTATTGAGCTCTTTTCATCAGTTCCTTCTGTACACTGATTAAGAGGAAGAGAAGTAAAATGACGTCAGTCCATAAAATTGACAGATTCCCCCCTGTCAAGCCAAGATTGCATCTGTTGATCATCTTAATGCTCTACAAATTCTTCCAGCCTTTATTACTGGCCTTGGGCTTCATACCAGTCGATGGTTACATTCTTGCTGATCAACCTTGGCATCACCGTGACAGATTACACTATAAAGTTCCCAGAGGTGGAGACACCTTCCTGAGATCACATAGGAACAAATTTAAAAGTCTTGAGAAACAAAGGTGAGCCAGAAAGAATTTGAAATTTGTGAAAGCTTTTGAAATCATTTTTATTTTATATTTATTTCTTACGTATCATGTTTCCAAAGATTATGAAATGAATTTTTCTCTTAAATATTGTTTTTCTCTTTCAAAATAATGATAAATAATATCCTCGTCTCTGTAAAAAGCCATCTGTTTTACACCCAAAGATTTTTTTCTTTGTCATTTTTTTGGGTTTGTTTTTTCAGTAGCAAGACATTAAGAGGGACAGCAAAATGCCTCAGTCCACATTTACTACTAGTAAGCCATGACATAAACAGATCCTCAGCATTCTCACCACATGTACTCTTGGAACAAAAGTGATTTTGGATGAGAGATACAACATTTGCTGTGAACTGTGAACCAACATATTTTTAACTTGGCTTCTGAGGTTGGTCCTTGCCTAATAAAATGCAGATGGCTCTCTTTCCCAAGTTCTTCAGTTCCCAAAGCTGTGCTTCAGCATGAATCTCATCTTCTTCAAGGACAAGAACAGATCTCTAAGTCAGTAAGTCTCCTTGAACATCATCCTATTCTTTATTCTAGACAGCTTGCTCAAGTGCTGGTCACATAGAAAGTGTTCATTGAATGTGTATCCCAGGAGTACTTTGGATGACACAGTCACTAGGCTTGGAGCATGCAGATTTGGTTAAACCATGGCACTGCAAGCCCCCAAAGTGAGAGGGAGTACTAGGCTCTACTTAAAATAAAGGCTTTTAAATCATTTTAGATCAGGATTAAGATTCTGGCTTCATCTCTTTCTAGCCATGTGTGGGGGTCATTTATGTCAAACCATGTAACTGCTCTGTGTTTGCATATGGTACAGAGGCTAGGGATTAGGGCTCTGAATTTAATCCTGGCTCTGCCGTTAATTATTGAAGGACCCTGGGGCATTTGCTCAATTTCTTTTATTTCCTAATTTATAAAATGAAGAAAATAATTGTACCTATTTTTGTAAGTTTGTATTATAAATTGTGAGGACTGGTGAGTTAATATGTGCAAATCACTTGAGCAGAGCTTGGCACATGGTAAGTACTTTGTAAGTGCTAAATCTGATTCTACTATTTTTATTATACAGCCTCTTGCCGTGTCATTCTGACGGTAAAGAAGGTGGGTTTTCTGCTCGGGAGAGGTTTCACAGTTTTCAACATTTGGGAGTGGTGTTGAAATAGTCATTTAATCTCAGCCACTTTGGGTTTCAGTTTTCACACATGCCAACGACACAGTGCTCCTTACTCTTGGTGCACAGATATCATATAAGTGTTCTGTGAGACACAGATAAGGTCATGAATGTGAAAACACTTAGCTAATTCTCAAATGCTCTATAAATGTGAGTTTATTAGTTGGAACTCAATCTACAACAAATGAGAAAAATCCAGCTCAGTTCAGGAGAACTCACAAACCCAAAAGAAGAATGTCAAAAGCCAGAGCAGTGAGAGTCTAGGCTGGTGATCATCATTAACTGGAATGTAAGGCTGATACCCACCTGTCATCTGCAAAGGCTAACTTCTCTCCCCCTTCTCATAAACCTTTTCCATGTAATTAGGAAGATGGCACCAGGAGGCCTGATTCCTACTGTTTTCAATGTCCTAAGACAGGGAAAATCTGGCAATCATCTCCTGTACATCCATTTCAAGGAAGAATTGCAGTTGACTCTGTTTTAATCTCTTTGGCTTCACAATTGGGTTCACTGGAATGGAGAACTGACATTGTTTATACCTTAAAACTCCTTCCACTTAATATGAGACAGATGAATACATTACCA
The DNA here is from genome assembly GCF_000247695.1 of Heterocephalus glaber. The sequence goes on along the minus strand of NW_004624760.1, from coordinate 19,921,550 downwards.
GATGAAGGAAAAAAGAAGAAATGAAGGTATTGAGCAGATTAAAAATTGTACTATTACAGGTTATTGCTATAAATATTAGTTTCTTCAACTTCCATAGATATGATTACAATGATCCTCTTTGTTCACTGAAAGCCTAGATTAACTATATCCCCAAACCCTTGAGTGTTTCTCAATACCTCAATTTAAGAGAAAAATTATCATGATATTTATCGTATTTGAAGGTGCTGTCGTTGTAGATAGATTCTGCACGTACAGTAAACCATTGACATTTTGGGCTGGAAAATTCTTTGCTGTGGAGGATTGTCTTGTGCATTGTGGGATGTTTACAGCATTCCTGGCCTTTACCCATTTGATGCCAGTAGCACCTCCCCCTCCTTGTGACAACCAAAAATGTCTTCAAACATTGCCATTCATCCCTTGGGGATACTACTACCTCTGCCATTGAGAAGAATTGTGCTAATGGAACCCAGCTAAGCAGCAATCCCTACTTCTCTCTTTCTCATTTAGTCCCAAAGGATGGAGGATAGAGGGAATGCTGCCTGGCCACACTGGCTTCATGAGCTTATAACCTCTACTACTCTCTTTTCTATGCACATTCTATTGCATGAAAACATTCCAACCCTGGCACTGAGAAGTCAGACTGTTGAATAAATCTGCAGGACATATGAGGGGTCTAATCCTTCTCTAATACTGATCCACATTCTGTTGCTGGAATATCTTCTCTGGCTTTGGGTTTCCAAGTTGGCAAAATAGGAAGATGGCCTGTAATTTTTCATGTTACTCTGATATCTTATGATACAAATTGATGAGATTTGAGCTATAAAATGGGAACTCATATTACAAAATTGTTTTGTTGAATAACTTGTGGCTAAGACCCTAAATTTCCCACAAGTAATCCTGTCTCTCAAAAGTCAAATAGCACTGGGGTGTCCAAGATCCATGTGCAGTGAGCGAAAGCAAGGGTGGACCTATAGAAGAACCTCTGCTGCTCTGTTCAGGTGTGTGTTAGGTTTGTCTAAAGACCCTGTCTAGAAATAAGGAAGCAGTATAAAGAGCAAAGCACGCAAGTGAAGTTGAAGCTTAATGTGTGAGGGGCTGGGATGGTAAGGAAAGAATTGGGAAGGTGCTTGCACGCAGAGTAACGGGCACGACACTGCTACCTGAGGGGTTTGCAGTGGAAGATCATAAAAATTACATCCACATAAGTGGGTGAATTGTCATCTTTATCATAAAGTTTAGAAAAATAGAGTAAAATTAGCCAGGTACAATTTGGAGTGTTTAGGAGCTTGCTTTGTCTTTTGTTTTCCTGTCAAAATTATATGGTACTATTTACTTTATTTTTTTTTAGAAAATCAATGTTCAAAAAGGAAGAATTATGAGCAGCTAGTGGCAGAGGAGAAATGGCCAGATAAGTTTAAAAACAACCACCCCAGTGATGGCTCTACCAGCAAAAAGACTTTCTAGAAAGAAAAATATGAAGACATACCCCTCTCCTTGTTTATCTGATATCACAGCTATTTCAATTGACTCATGTTCACACTGGTTTTTCCATCATCTTCCCTTATGCATTTTTGTTCTTTCCTTGTTCTTGGGAGGGTTTTTTTCACTACAATTTCAGTATTATTTCTGCCATTCACTCCTAAGCAGACAAATATCAGAGCTCATAATGGGCCCAGAACAGAGTTTATAGAGCAAAGGCCTCACAGCCCCAGACCCTTCCTGCCCAGCGAATGAAAAACAAAAGGAAAGGGATGAAGACATCAGCTGTGTTTTTATCATGAGCTTTCTGGTAGATAAAGTTGGCAACTTAAACATATTTTTTGAACACGTAGTATATTCTAGCTTCCTGTTCTTGTATTAGTGTCCTGTGGCTGCTATAGAAAATGGTAACAAAGTGGGTGGCTTAAAAGAAAATAAAGTAATTGTGTGACATTTCTGGGGGTCAGTCGAATGAAATTAAAGAGTTAATAGAACCATAGTTCCTGCAGTTCTGGGGGACAATTCTGTTCCTTGTCACTTCCAGCTTTGAGGTAGGTCCAGGTGCTCTTCAGTTTGTGACCATGTCACAACTGTGGCCACTTTTCTTCCTACTCTTCTCCATATATCTTTTATAAGGACACTTGTCTTGAATTTAGAGCTGCCTAGATAATCTAAAATTTCCTCATTTTCCCATTCTTTGAATTATATCTACCAGAATCCTTTTCCAAATAAGGTAGCACTCAAAAGTTCTGGGTAGTAAAAATGGATGTACGTATTTGGACATCTGATTTAACCCACTACATCTGGAAGCTATGCTAATTTTTCCAGATGCAGGATATCATGGATTCCGCACAAGTTTGTAAATTATTAATGAGCAATGACTCTTGTGGATAAGTTCATTTCAGGGCAAGGACATGCAGAATAGGAGCTGCTCTCTATGAAGAACATAGACACATGCACACAGTAAGTTGAATAGGGGAATCTTGCCCCAGGATGTTTTGTTTACCCTCTAGATGATGTAAAGTAAACTTGTTTCGGCTCTGATATTTTGTCTGTTTATGTGAATAAACTTCAATGAGTCTCTTTCTTGTTCCTCAGATTTGCTAATTGTGAAATGAGCAAGTTAGTCTGTGTACTCCAGCTATATTTATGAGTCAAACCTATCAGACTCAATCCTCAAGAATGCAGTTTTGACACAATAGTGCCATATTTACACCTATAACTGTTGCTGAAATAGTCAAAATTCTTCCTACCACTCAACTAATGATACTGGAAAGCTTTAGGATTCACCCTGCTGAGGACAATCTTCCTGGAAATAGACTTCTCTTCCAAGCTAGGCCTCCTACTTGGTTTTCAAAGCTCATCTCCAGTACTCCTCCTTCCTTGATCTTCCTAGGGAAAATTAACTAACCTCTCCCACTTGTTCTCAGAGTACGTTACTTGTGCACACTGCAATGACACTAACCTTCATGTGTAATTAATCTTTTTTTTCTTATCTGATTCCTAAAATGTGAATAATTGGCCTTCTCTGGGATGTCAAGACAGGGAATCTCCAGTTTCACTTTTTCCCTGATATTTGTCGGCAAAAGTACAGGAGCCATAAAAGGGAGATAATCTGAGTCATTGAGATACTCAAGACATTTTTGAAAAAAAGTCTAGAGTGTTTTTTTTTTAAGGGGGAGAGAATTCTTTCTTTTGTTTCCTTCCTCTTTTCCCTGCTTTCCCTCACCCATTCCTTTGTATTCCTTACCGTTTATTTCCTTCTTTTATCAGGTGCACACCTGAACTCCTATTAATTTATAGTCACTACTAAATCTAAAGGTATAAAGATGAGTAAGTTGCTGTATGCCATTAGAGTTCATAGTCTCATGCCCAAGGTAGTCAAGGGAATCCAGAAGTACATTGCTTCATATCATATCATATCATATCATATATATTTCATTCTATATTTTAGATATATAATTTAAAGCTATAAAACCATGTTATAAAGAAGATGTACTAAATGCCTTCGTAGCTCTCTTCCTGGGTTCATGGAAAGCTATTTAGAAAATGTGCTAGAAAATGAATATATCTCCGTCACACAGGAAGAAATTTAGAACAGAAAGTATTTAAATCTCAGAGCCTGTGGGTTTAAAAGGAAAACTCAGATATATTCCAGTCCAACATAATTCTGGGTACCACCTTTTTCAGGTAAGGGTTATGTTTTGGGCTTACCTAGATGTTCCAATCCCCCCTGCAGAGTCTGTACCTCTACCAGCAGTATATGAGAGTAGCCTGTGCCAGAGGCAGCATCTGCCCACAGTGAGGATTTCCATCCACACAGACTGTAGGTCACCAGCCCTGAGCACTGAGCACACTGCCTTTCTCACTGGGCTCCAGCCTGGTACTCATTAGACACCCTGACAGCTACTTTGAGCTCCACTGCAACCATGTGTCTTTCCATTGCAAACTTAATCAGAAAAGCATCCAACAGACCCCTCACTTTCTTTTATTTTTCTGGTATTCCCTGTTGCAAATAAAAATAAATTATCAAACAGTGGTAGTCAGTGAATGGCGTAAGTTATTGATCATTATTTTATTGTAATATGACCAATAGCCATTCATTATCACATCGTGAAGTTACAAAGTATGAGCTGCTTTGATATCTTTGTGTCTGTAATCATGTTTGCATAAATTAGGGAACAGCAAATAAGAACTAAATTCAGTTGAGCAAGATTAAGGGGTTGAATGAAGCAGGCATATGCAGAATTTTCATATATTAGGGGTGGATCAGACTTAGCCATTAGCTCAGGAGCTATTATTCATGATGCTAAATTTCCACTGTATCCTGTTGAATCACTTCTGCTGCTGTCTTCATTGAGGTCTGCATGCACAACTTTTCTTTATTCAGCCCTCCTCTCTCATTTTTCTTCGTGTTTCTTTCCTCAAGGTCTTTCTGAAGTAGAGACTGGATCATTTGTCTAAAGTCTTATTTGTAAATTGCTTTAGAAATTTGTGGTAAGAGCATTTTAACATGAGATATACCCTTATAACAAATCTTTAAGTAACCAATACAGTGTTATTGGCTATAGGTACAATGCTGTACAATAGATCTCTAGAAATTATTCATTTTGCATAATTGAAACTTTCTTCTCATTTCCTCTTCCCTCAGTCCCTGGAAGCCATCACTCTACTTTCTGTTTTTGTGAGTTTGACTATTTTGGATTCCTAACATAAGTGGAATACTTACATTTCTGTGACTGGCTTATTTCACTTATGTAATGCCCTCCAGGCTCATCTATGTTGTCACCAATGGTAAGATTTCTTTCTTTTAAAGGCTGAGTAATATTGCATTGCATATATATAACACATTTTCTTGATTCATTCACCTGTTAGTAGACATTTAGATTATTTCTATATCTTGGTTATTAACTAATGGTTCAAATAATATATATTAGCTGGAATAATGCTGCAATGAACATGATGAGGGCATGTAGATTTCTTTGAGATTCCGATTTCAATTCTTTTGAAAATTGCAGTTGCTGGATTATATAGTAATTCTATTTGTAAATTCTTTAGCAACTGCCACATTGTTTTCCTCAGTGGCTGCCCCATTTTACATTCCTAACAATGCAGAAAGGTTTCAGTTTCTCTACCTTCTTGTCAACATTTATCTTTTGCTTTTTTCCCCTTTGATAATAGCCATCCTAACAGATGCAAGGTGATATCTCATTAGGGCTTTGATTTACATTTCCCTGACTAGTGGTGTTGAGCATCTTTTTAACATAGTTTTAACCATTGATGTTTTTCTTCTCTAGAGTAACATATTTTCCAGTCTTTGGCACATTTAAAAAAATCAGACTACTTATTTTCTTGTTATTAATTAATGTAGGTACCTTATATATTTTGTATATTAAATCTTTACTGGATCAGTACTCTGCAAATGTTTTCTCCAATTCTCTAGGTCATTTTTTCAGTCTGGGATTGCTTCTTTTGTGGTGTTGAAAATTTTTAGTTTAATTTCACTTACTTAATTTTGCTTTTGTTGCTTGTGTTTTGGGTGTCATGTCCAAGAAAATTTGGGTGTCATGTCAAGGCCAATGTCATAAAATTTTCTACTATGTTTTTTTCCTATGAATTTTACAATTTCGGGTCCCATGTTTAAATAATTAACTCATTTTGAGTTGATTTTATGGTCTCATTCCTGCCTGGATCTAGAACCTTGTCTGTCAGACTCAATTGTGCTTTGTATTTGAATGGCTGAGCAGCTCTTCAAATATGTCTGTACTTTTGTCGGGTGCAATGCTACATAATTTTAGGGAAAAATCATTTGATTAGGCCTAATTCTCTTGCCTACAGGCCAGCTTTGGCATTTTGAGATATAATTCCATTTTGGACCCTGGTCACAACTGAGACCTCAATGACCTGGTTATGCTGTGGTGCTCAAGGATAAGATAACATCACCTGCAGACATCCTCGGAGGAACAAAATCTTCATCTACTCAGTTCCTCATTGTTCTTGTATTGTTGCACTTTGTTTATCCGGATGTTCTGAACTCTCTGCAGGTCATTTGTTAGATTTATTTCTCCCGATGTACTGAGTACTGACCAAAAGGTGCGGTAAGCTGGGGGCTTTCATCTTTGTTGCCCAGAGCAGCACTGATCAGACCCAAAGCCTCAGCTTCTTCTCAAAGTCTCATTTTTTCTACCTTTCCTGTATAATAAGTTAATTCTCCTTGTGCTGCCTTGGCTCACAGGAGACTAGGACTTACTGCAGAGTTTCTAGTAACGTCCCCTTTCCCTGTTCCCTACATATTTTCTTTAGTCTCCATATTTTCCCTTGCTGTATCATCTTCCAGGAAGTTGTCTGTCTACTTCTTCTCCATTCAGTTGCCTGGTATTCCAAAGCTCAGCTCTGGCCTTATTACCTCAAGCCTTTCTTTGAAAGCCCTTGGCTTGTATAGGGAATCACTTTTCTCTTTTGAGAAGCTCCTGTATTTTCTGTTTCATTATTTACCAGGCAATTTGTCATATATTTGATTGTTTCTACAGTTCAGCTTTGAGTTCCATGAGCATTAAAGTAGTATCTTTGCTCTCTACTGTGTTTTCAGATGATAGGTTTTAGCATCTATTAATTGCTCAGCTACAGGAATAGAAATAAAAAGGAAGGAAGGAGGAAGGGAAGGAAAGAGAGACAAAGGAAAGTCAAGAAGAAAGGGAGGAAGAAGAAGAAAAGAAGAAAGAATGGAAGGAAAGAAGGAAGAAAGGGAGGGAGAAAGGAAGGAAAGAAGAAAGGAAAAATGAGTGGATGAGAGAAGATAATGGGCATTTATCATCCATGGGAGCAGAAGACAATCATGGTCTCATGGTCCAGGCTGGCTTGGATTATTTTATGTATATGTTCTTCTGGAAGAATTTACAACAGCTGCCTACTGTCTAGCTTTGGGGCATCATGGATATGTGGCCACTCAGCTACTCATAAACATGCTGAGGAGCTAAGAGAACTTCCTTGTTTACCCCGGAAGGCAGTGGATTGCTTCTGTTTGTTGTGTCTCTGCTGCCATGGCTCCTGGATGACACTCCATCTACTCTACATAAATGGCTGCTGGAAACTGAACTGGAGCCGCCAGGTGGGTTTTCTCAAACCCAAGTGTCCCAACAAACCAGCAGCTGACAAAGGCCAGGAGAGGCCCCATACAGGAGAAGGAATGCGGATCTGTTCTGATCTGCCTGCTCTGAGGGGAAATGATAAAGAATGAGTAATAAAAAGACTGGCAGAAACTCAACTATTTGGCACCAAAGGCCTGTTTCACAGAATCTTTTGAAAGGATGGGTTTGCCCCTCTGAAAACATGCTCATGTTCCTTTGAATGCTCTGTTTGCCTTATATTTTTCTCTCTCCTTTCTATTTTCAAAAGTTTCCTAGTCTTTCTGTGCAAAGAATTAGTACAAGGGCCAGTCACAGGCATTAGGTAAAGCTTGAAAATGAAGAGAAAAGCAAAGCCAGGAAAGCTTTCCCCAGTGGAGGAGTGGCAGGTCTGCCTGGAAGGAACAGTCAGCCTTCTCTTCAAGGGAACTCTCTAGTCTTGAAGCTGTGTTCTCCTAACTGTGATGTTTACTCTGTCTCAGAATTCCCATCCTTGTTTCCAAGTGGTTTTACTTCTCCAAGTATTTGTCTATGCCCTGGGGAAGAGATCACACCTAGATGTTCTTTGCCAGCTTTGCTTTCTCATTCATGAAATAATTCCCTGCTGACAATAGACTATGACTGCAAAATCTCCCCCAGCTTCCCCTGGAGTTGTGTCTGCTTTCTCATGAGCTTGGCATTTTGTCTTTTCTTCCGTGTCAGCCGCACATGTTCCCTAGCTCTTCAGCCTCAGGGGTCACTTGTTTGTTACAGTTAAGGTGTATCTCAGCTAAAAACTCCATCCCAAAGTAATGGAATCCCAAATGTCCTATGACAGTCCCAGGGATTCAGGCTGGTCAGCTTGGGTTTTACCTTGTCATCCAACACCACAGACTCATGCATCCGGTATTCTCCATCTCTTCATTTTCCTTACCGGTTATTCCCCCACATTCCATCCTTAATTTGTGATTGGAAAATAGCTCCTTTTAATTTATTTTCCCCAAACTGACACATAGGAGTTGTGGACAGCAGACTTACTGACAATTCATGTGTCAATTATCAGAATGCAACTTCATGCCTGAGTATGGAAATTATTTCAGCTCAGCCTTCATTCTTATTCTTCCACCTCCTGCCTCTTTCTGAGTACTTTGCACCATCCACTCCAAACTTTGGTTTTATTTCCCAAAGAGAAAAAAATTTTTTTATCCCAACTCTGGTTACTTCTAATTTTTAATAATAAAGTAACTCAGGAGGGATTTTCTTCTTAAAAACTGTTCTCTCTCCCAAGTACGATTTAATTACAGGATGTTAAGCTAGCATGTTTTTGCACCTTACATTTACTCCATAGACAAACCCTGGCCATCACACAGAGCTAGGCTCTCTTGACTGTAGAAATGACAAAGGAAATTCCTGATTTTCTATCCCATTGAATTTGTTACATAACGGTCTGTTCCAAGTCTTGAGGACAGGGGAGATGTTTCATTTATTCTGTGTTCCTGATACTTAGTACCATGCCTAGTATACATTAACAATGTGCAATATTGTGGTGAAATAGTATCAGGTATTATTACTAGGCATTTTTAGAGGGATGTGATTCAGAAAACTTATGTGTGAAGCCTTGCTTATACTGTAAATGGCAGAAATTTGTCTTGAAATGCTCAAATGTTCAGACACCATATATCATACACTTTCTTCTCTACCACATTGGTGGGCAAGTTTCCCGCAAATAGTAGTTTTTTTTCAGATTTGCAAAGTCACATATTTAGATTGGTTGCCCATGCCCTTAGATTTGTCTCCCACTGCATCCCTGTGTTTATGTGAGAATGGGTGGTGGAGGGACACTGGTGAAAGGGCATATGTGGGTTCCATTCTGAGTCCCTTCTCAGCATGGAGATGCTTCAGCAGCTTCAACATCTGGTGCCTGGGGAAAGACTCTATAAACCGATCTATAAGGATTTGGGGGCTCTTTCCAATATGGATGGCTTTTGAAGGCACAGATGGGCCACAGTGGCAGTAAATGATCATCCTTGAGAAGAGAGAAATGGGCATTGGGATTGCTATGGTCTGAATGTTAGAATTCTCCCAGAATTCATACACTGAGCACATATCCCCAGTGTGATTGTATTAGGAAGTGGTGCCTTGGGAGGGGATTAGTTGTGAGAGACAACTCTCTTGTATGGATGGGTGTGTTTATTTTAAAAAGGCCCTATGTGAGGGAACAAATAAAGGAACCATTTCTGTGAACCAGGAAGTGGGCCTTCACCAAATGCCGAATCTTCTGACACTGTGATCTTGGACTTCTCAGCCTCCAAAAGAGTGAGAAACACATTTTTGTTATTTACGTTACCCAATTTATGATATGTTGTTATAGCAGCCTGAATATATTAAGACAAGGACATCAACCAGTGTATTGTCTGACAATGACAAAAATCATCCCCCAGATTCTGTGGATTAGTCCAAGCATCACATAACTTGATCCTCTGCTTAAGGGTTTAGGAGGCTGAATCAGGTTAGCTGGTCTTTATGTTCTTATCTGGAGCTTTGACTGGGGAAGAAGTCACTTTCAAGCTCATTGCATCTGCTGACAGAATTCATTTCATTGTGGCTAGATGGCTGAGAACTCTAAAAGTTTAGTGTTGTCTGGAAATCTATGTTTCTTTTCTCTGGATTAACTTCCTTTACCAGTCAAATGAAAACAATATAAGTAATATTCCATAAATATAAGCATTTAAAATTCACTTGGAAATCATATGGGCATCATATAGGAAGCAGGTATCCTACTATTAAATTCAACCTGATTAATAAGTATATCAAATATTTATCACATGGAATGAATGATCAAAAAATAATTGAGGGGACCGAACACGTTTTTCCCTTTAGTATGTGGGTCTGTTAATTGAATTGATAGCAGGAAATAAACTTGAATTAAATTAGAATCCCCAGCCTCCAGTTGGCACTGCTTTGTGGTTTAAATTACATTTAAAACAATGTATTTTTCTGCTATCATCTTCGTCCTGCATCTCTTTTCTTTCCACTTTTGAGGCTTCTGCTCATTTTGTGGCATTCACTCAGTACCTAGCCTGGCCTGGGTTAATAGTTTGGAAGGCCCTGTAGACTTGATCAGGAACCAAAACTCAAACAACCCCACTCTCAAAAGCTCAATTCAGCTCAGTGCAGGTTTATCTGGAGTCAGATGTATCAGTTTCAGTAACATAAGGTGATTTTACAGATGCAAATGTTGTATTTAAATAACTAGTTTATACTTTTCTAGCATAGTGATGAGGGCTTGTTAGAGGAGGAACAGACTGCAGATTTTGTTCCTATTTGAAGAGGGACTCTTATGTGCTCATGCTATCATTTAGGATAGGGGTTGACAAATTCTTTCTGTAAAAAGCTGGGTAGTAAATATGTTAAGCTTTGTGGCCAGGTGGTCTCTTTCACAACTACTCAACACTTCCCTTAGAAGGAAAAGAAGCCCTCAGCAATGAGTAAATGAACAAGCATGGCTGTATTTGAACAAGTCTTTACTTATAGACACAATTGAAATTGTATATTATTTTTATGGGCCTTGAAATATATTCTTCTGACTTTCCTTCAGTGTTTTAAAGATACAAAAATTAGTGGCTTATAGGTCATAAAACTAGGCAGTGGGTTGTATTTAGCCTACATGGCAAATTTGGTCAACTCCTGTTACCTATGTAAAGCAAGTAACTACCCACCATTTTGGAAGTCAGTAGGGGCTGCACTCAGAGTTTCAGGAATATATGGAGATCCTTGATGGAGAGAATCATCTCTGAAGTTAGGCTTTCAAAATAAGCACTTGCAGAATTTAGAGGGAGCAGCCAAAGGAAGAGTCTTTATACCATAGAGCCCATTCTGTCCCCGTGGAAGACAGCTGGCTTAGCCAAGTTGTAATTACAGTGATCTCATGGCCAGGTGACGAGGCTGTACCAGGAAGATCGGGAAGAGCAACAGCTGCAAATGGGGTGAAATCATCTCAGTAAAGCAAGGGGTGACCTGGAGAGAAGCACAAGGCTGTCTGGAAATAAAGGTCTGTTTTATAGTAAAGTGACAACCAGGAAAAGTTCATAAAACATTTTAAATGTCCTGGAGATTCCCAGAGATAGTGGGAGAACTGAGGTGCAAAGCTGTTAAAAGAACACATTTTCTCTATTTGAGTGCCACGAGGGATGAGGCCCCTATAATTTGGATAAGAAATGTATCATTTTTAGGGTTAGGGTTTGGCTTGTGAGGTCTGAGATATATGTTATCATAAACACTCTAGGTTGCCAAGCAACTTCTTGTGTCCCATTCTTCCTCCTCTTCTATTTTTGAAATAATTTTAAATCTTCAGGCAAGTTGCAAAATAGTACAAAGAGCTCCTGTAGTCCCTTCACTCAGCCTCCTCAATTGTTATTTTCCCACATTTATCTTTGCATTCTCTTTGTCTTACACAAACACACACATAGACACACACTCATACATACTATTTTTTTCTGAACAGTTTACAAATAAATTCATAAAAAATTATTTCTTAAAAACAGTGATATTCTCCTACATAATGCCAGGATAATCATAAAAATCAGGATGCTAACATTGACCCACTATTGCTAACCAGTGCATATGTATAATTGAAATTTCTCTGTTGTCTCAATAATACTCTTTTAATGTCCTATATGCAACCCAGGAACATGTATTCATTTTAGTGTCATGGTGTTTTCTTCTCCTTTAATCTGAAATAATTTCCCAATCTTTCCTTCTCATTTACGACTGACAGTTTTAGTAGTGAAGACCAGTAATTTGTAGACTGTCCTTCAGTGTGGGTTTTTCTGAAGTTTCCTCAAGATTTGTGAGTTTTTAACAGTGACATTTGCCAAATATTCTCATGGCATCCTACCATTGGGTACAAAGTACTAATTTGTCTCAATACTTGGGATATTAACTCTTTATCATTTGTTTAAAAAGTATGTATATCCTTTCTTTATTGTGAAGTAAGCTAGTAATTATTTTATGTTCATCACCCAAGGATTATAAAAATATATTTGAGGGATGTACATCATGTCTCCTACTATAAGTTGAAACTTTCTACTGCACCATGTATTTTTGTTTTAAATGTCATTATTCATTTTTATGCTCTAATTGTCTTAGGCTTGCCAGTGGAGCCCTTCAAAGTGGATCTGGTCCTCTTTGGAGTTTCTCTTATTCTTCTTTCAATAATTACTTGCTTCATGATACCACAAAATACTCCAGAATTTAGAATTGAATTAAATTTTCTTTCTCCAGCTCTGAGTAAACAGATACTCTTAGGGACCCTAGTGTCTTTATTAGAATTGTATATAAAAATCAAGACTCAATCATATAGAAGAACTAAGAAACTGAGAACTACGCCTTATGAGAAAAGCAGAATGTCAATTTTTTAGGATTTTTTGATAGAGTTAGAACACGTGCACACACAGACACAATCATAAATATACACATATATCAATATCTATTTTTATAGAAATTCAAATCCATTTGTCTACCTCATCATCTTCAATTTTAGTCTACACCACATCATGCAACTCATTCTATTCTTATGACTCTCCATATTTGTAAATTCCTTCTCTGCCAGTGGAAAACCAAACTCACAGCATGCTTAAAATATTTACTTATTTTTTCAATCCTTCCTATATGTAACCCATTTTCTGGCTGTGCTCACATCTCTGTCAGCTCCCAATCCCTATATTATCAAATTAGGTCCCTAGGAAGGGAGAACATGAAGGAAACATTGAGAAGAGGAGGGAGAAGGAAAAGTCTTGGCTCTGGATATGCTTCCCTTTCTTATGTGCTGGGAAAAAAACTGGGCATTGATGAAGTAGATGATGAGAAGGGGAAAGGAGAAAATACAAAGGAGAAAATCCAGCTACCTTCCTCTGTCTGGCAAGACAGCCTGGAAAAACATTGATCCTGATAAAATGGTGAGGACAGAAGAGCTAGAGGAGGAGACAGACATTCCATTCCTTCTTTTCAATAGTAGCCAGGAATTCTACCCATTTTAACTCTATTCTCTCTGGTTTTTATTCATAACATTCAATATGAAAGCTAGATTTTCAATTATCCAGACTTCTTGGCTTATGGAAGTAACTGTGTGATTTGGTTGTGGCTCCAGCAATAATGTAATCAAACATTTCTAGAATGTTTTAACTTTATGAGAAATGTGGCTTTACTTGCTCTTCTCCATTTTTTCCTTTCTTTTAAAAATATTTTTATTGGTACATTTAAGGTATACAATATAATGACGTTCATCATTGGAAATTTGCACCTTTACATAATCCATCTTGTTTCTTATTTTTTCCCCCTTCCCCTGCCCTCCCTTCAACCCCTCCACCCCTCCCTATCTACAAAGTCTTTGATTCAATTTTTTCATTTTCTCATATTAATTCCATTCCCCTCCCCCTCCCCTTTCGCCTTCCCTTTTGCCCCTTTTCTTCCTATTTTACATTACCTAATATACCTTTTAGTCCTTATTTACACTTTCATTTTCTCACACTAGAGAAACTATTTGATATTTACACATGTGTGTCCTATTTATTTCACTTAAAAGTATCGGCTCAATATGCATCCATTTAGCTATAAATGTCTCTAGTTTCTCGTTCTTTATGGCTGCGTAATATTCCATTTTATTTAAAAAAACCACATTTTCTTTATCCAGTCTCCAGTTGATAGGCTCTTAGGCTGCTTCCAAGCTTTAGCTATTACAATCTGTGCCGCTATAAACATGGGTGGACATATATCGCTGTGGTGTGATTCTTTTAATTCTTCGGGGAAGATACCCAGCAGGGGAATAGCTGGGTCAAATGGTACCTCCAGTCCTTGTTCTTTGAGGTACAATGCAGAAACTGTCTTACGCACATACTGGAACTGCAGGAGGGAAAGACTAAGAGAAGGTCAGAAATTTCAGTCTGAGAATGGCTTTGGATGGTTGAATTAATGCTAACAGGCAGTTATCTCTTGTTATGTGGAGAAGGTAAACCCCTATTAATTTAAATAGTGCAAGTCTAGGTGCTGAATGCCTGCATTGGTCAATTTTCCCATCACTAGGACAAATTACATGATGCCCTCAAATTAAAAGAGGGGAGGTTGGCTCATGATTTCAGGGATTCAGTCTATGGTTAGCTACTTCTAAAGCAGAAAGATTAGAAGGACATGGTAAAGCACAGCAGCTCACTTCATGGTGACTGTGAAACAGAGGAGTGTAGTAGCAGAAAGGAATAGATCAGGGACCAGTTAAAGAACCCAAGGTCATGCCTCCATGATGCATTCAGAAATTCTCTGAAGTGTGCTTTACTAATCCCATAGGTAACTCTGAAGCCAATCAAGCTGACAGTTAAGCTTAACTGTCACATTGCCTTACCTGATGAATTTTTAGCTGGACCTCAACTTGAGCAGTAGGCTTGTGTGCTGCAGAAGAAGGTTATTCCATTTGTACCACCAAAGTTAGATCAGATTCTTCTAAAGGTAAGTCATTCTCCATGTTCCCGTGACTGATTTAAGGATTGACATGTGGGCCAGACTTGGAAATGATATGAAGAGAGAGTTTGGCCAGTTAGCCTGTTTCAACTACATATTTTTCTCTGGAGGATCTGAGGCTTATGATTGTTGTAGGTATCTAGTTCACTGCCAGAAGGTGAAGACAACACATAGAGCAATATAAATCAGAATTGTAGCATTAAATAAAGACTGGAACATGCTTTGCTAAACTTTTGACCTAGGAACTGTGCCTTTTCTTATTTAACTACATGAATTAGAATTACATTTTCTGTCACTTGCTGATGAAAGCAACTAAGAGAAAAACACAGTTAACAGTAATGTAAATCAGGCTCAGTTCTTGGAAGCTAGAATTCAGACACAAATAAATAAGTAAGTCTATTTCTGATGAGATACATTAAATATTATTATAAATGCCAAGATAATGAAAACATGGGACATAATAGGAGTTCAGAGAAAATCTGAATAAGATATTGCCTTGACTCATCAAGAATTTACTATGTATAGAAATCACAAAGGGAAGAGGTATCATTATGGAAAATATACTCAGTAGAAAGGTGCAGCATATTGAAAGCTGAAGAAGGGTAGTGATATGGGTATTCATCTTAGAATGCGAAGTATCAGTCTTTGACTTAATATAGAAACATATATTGATTGTATATGAGTGCTATACAATATCTCTTGTGACTATAGCAGGATAAAGATGTCTGAAGTTATGGAGAACTAAAGACAGAAGGTGAAATGCTCCTAGGGCAGAAGGAGTTAATAAGTTATGAATCTGTTTCTCTGAAATGCATTTTCGAGTGAGAATGGATTCTTTAAATGCTATGCTGTGTTTTAACCATAAACCTAAATCATTTTCTTCATTTTAATGATCACACTGAATTTCTTGGACCTGAAACCAGAGCCCAGGGAGCTGGTCATCTTTAGATTGGAGGCTGTTCACACCTCTAATTCGTGATGGCAGATATGCCTACGTATGTGTCGTCTTCAACTAAATTGTGAAACAAAATCCTCCGGGGCAAAGCCAACCCTTCTCAGAAATAGCAATATTTGTGCTCTGTGGCTTCTTTCCACTGCTACAGAATTGGCCCTGACCCAGTGGCCCAAATCTAGTGCAATTTTGATGTTATGCTGTTGATACAGTCACCTGTGGGAAAAGGCAATAGGAATCTGTGCTCCTTAGCTGTCACAATGGGAATCTACAACATGTCATGTCACTTTTTTATTTGCCCAACTCTGAAGAAAACTTGGCTGGGCTCATTTGAATTCATTACAATCCAACAAAGGGGCAATGATACAGCATCCTCTACAGCAAACTGTTTAGTTATGAGGTCAGGATAGAGTACAGTGTATGGCCATCAACTTACAGTAATGAACTTAATGTCAGCAATTAAAAAAATAAAAGAAGTAAATATTGGAAATAAAGACATGGAATAATTATGGTTTTAGATTATTCATTTTTATATCTGGAGAATCAAAGAGAATTAACAAAAATAATAATGACATAGATAAAGCCATTTAGAAAGTTGTCCAGATATGGGATATGTAGACTACCAGTAAAAGAGATAGAATGTGTAATGATATATATTAATCAAAAACAACAAGAATAATAAAATACCATCAGTGAAGAGCTCCAGACGATCCATCAACCCTTCCTTCCAATGAAAAAAATACGTGTCCATCAGTAGAACTGAATTGAACTGAACTGAATTAAACAAGAAGATCATAGTTTATTTATCTGTCAATTACTCTTACAATTGGCACCATGATCTTCAGAGTAATCTTTATGGTATATAATATGAGTCTTATTTTTCATATAAAAAACTAGTTACCAGGAATAGCCTCGAGGTCATATATCTAATAAATGACATGGTGCAATTAAAACTCTTTTCTGAATCCAAACCTTATAGTTTTATGCTTTTGTTTCGTTCTGCTATTTTTACTATACCACGCTATATAGGTTGAGTTGTCTGTTTAGAACTATCTACTTAATGTGCAGATGTACTTTTTTATGGGAAGACTTTGTTATGGTTAGGATTGAGAATGTCCTACAAAGTCCTTATCCCCTTATAGTGGGACTTTTAGAAAGTGATTTAATCATGATAAATCCACAGAGCAAAGTGAGGGGCCGGGAAGGAAGCTACATCATTCCAAGTTACACCCCCAGTGACCTGCCTCTTCCGACTAGACCCCTCCTCTTAACAGCAAGTCAGCAATATGGCTCTCTTCTTCCTGGACACCATGATGTGGGCAGCATTCCTCTGCTATTGGTCCTCCCGCCATGCCCTTCCTGCCTTGGAGTTGATCAACCACAGATTGAAAAGGTGAGCCAAAATAAATCTCTCTGAAGGTGTGGGTTTTGGGTACAATGTCTGAGGGACAAGAAACCAGCTAAGCCAGACCCCCAACTACTATTTTGCCTCCTGGCTCTTCCACAAATGTAGGCCAGCATTCTCCACATTTGGCTTCCTTGAGGTTTTCACCCCACTCCCACAGGTGTCATGTGCCAATCCACAGTCAATGACCATATATAGTTTGGTTTAGAAGAGCTGCTATTTTGATAAGGAAAAGAAAACTATAGCTTTTGTTATTTTCAATCAGTTCTTTTGTTTTAAAAGTTAAAGGTAGAAATCCGAGCAGTGTGTCTTGATTGTTTAAATTAAAACTTGAAGGAGTAGGAGGCAGAATTGTGGAGGTCTTGTTTCTCCAACTTGGTTAGATTAAGTGACCTCACAGAGTGAAGTTCTCATGGAGCATTCCCAAACTGTGAATCCTCAAATGTCAGGGTTTTATTAATGCCATCTTTCAGCATCAAAAACCCACATCCATCCTTCCTGCCTTGTCTCTAATGAAATTTTCCCTTAGGATGGGGCCTTCGCATTATTCTTGTTTCTGAGGCTGTGCATAGACTGGCAGGTGTGCTTGGGAGAATCTTTCTGAAACTTTGTGGATTATTTTCCCTAAAATAACCAATGCAAAGTGCTTTGGGGAATTATTCTAGAGTGGGTTTTTTTGAAGGAGAAAACTGTAATATAAAAGTTCAGAATTTACCCAGTTATTAGGATACTGGTCTTTAAGAAGAAGATACCATTATTCCTTCTTTTGTTGATTAATATTCCTGCTTGGTGGGTAAAGAATAAATACAGTGCAAATACAATAATTGGTATACATTGAAGAGGTCTCCAGTATGAATGGTAAATATGATATGATATGATATATTAGCATGAATTGAAGCTATAATTTGGAATTATGTCTAACTTATTCAACACCTGGATCTCTCCCTTAGGAAGTGTGCAAAACGTACACAACTTATTTTATTTACAAATGAAATACACAGTAAGGGAACATAATTTGCTTATTTGATTTGTAATTCAATACTTTTCACTTGCTTCTCCTTCTGCCTGAAATGTCTTTACTTTCTTACATATTCAGTTAATGTTTACTTGAGCTCTAAGATTTAATTCAGTGTTCTCCTCCCCTGTGAAGACTTCCTTGGCTGTTCCTCCTCCCCAGGCAGGGTTGATGTTCTTTCTCTGACTCCCACATTACTTCACACTATTATAAATATCATGCTGAATTGAAATTGCTTATTTTCCCAGGTGCATCTCTGATTAGACCGTGCCAAAAGCCTGTCTTCTCATATCTACGAGGCCTAGTCAAGTCCCAATGCCCTGTAGGTTTTCAAAAGTATTTGTTGAGGTAGGCTTAGCCTGTATTAATAGAGTAATTTTCAGAATAAATTTACTTTTGCCTATCTTGCCTCAATTAGTCATTAGTGATAGAACTGCAGAGTAAAATGCTACTGTGCCAGATTCTACTTGCTCAACTCCAGCCATCAGTGTTTCATCTTCATAGTTTCTGTCACAGCTCCTTACTCCCTCTACCACTACTATATCTTCTTTCACAGAATCTTCTTTTAAAAATTCAAAACAAAAGAACCTTGAAAACTGAAGCTATTTACATTCATTCTAAGCAGCTGCTATATCATGTCAAGCTTTTGATGATAATTTTTAGTGTGCGTAACAACAATTCATAACTGCTAACACATTTAGAAGTTTGTCCATGTAGTACCTGTATACATTTCTTTCTTATTTTCACATGAGAACTTGACATGCCCAGAGAAGTACAGTCTAAGTTTGCATCCTACAATTGAACAAGTTGAAGAAAAATCATGGTTTTCTGAGCTGGGCTTAAATGGAAATTTCATGAATTAAAACAAATATGTACATTTCCTTGATGCTGTAGCACTTTGAGCAGCCTCTGTCACTGATCCAAGCTTTTGAGGCTAGGGTGAAAGTAAGACCCTACATAGCTCCCTGTCTGTGCCCTAGCAACCAAGCACAACACAGATGGCCAGCCTGGCAATCTGCCTACCAGACACTGATTGGATACCTGATAGTGAGACACAATGGAAGCTTCCCCCATGCAGGGATAGTGTGTATTTGCATGGAGTTTTTAGTGATAGGCAATGAAGATTGTATCCTACGACTTCAGGCCATTTGTTGGTTTTGAGTCTACAGTCAGTAACTTTCTGCTGGTGTAATGATAACTTGTCTGTTGGAGCTGGATCATGTTAGGACAGTAGGAATTTTCTCTCTTGGTCCCTTTTCAGTAATGCCTTGTAATAACAGGGCAGCATTTTCCCAAGATGTTTCTTGCCAAGTGCACACATGTGCTGGGTCAAAAAATCTTGAGCATTGGTTGGCATCAAAGAGTTGGAATCTTGCCTATTTATAGGAGAGGTGTTCCCATTTCACAGGTGGAGAAAGCAAGAGCCATTCCAAGTCAAGAAGCATCTATTATATGCCCCCATATTATTTTTAAGTGTAATGAATAACCATTGTGTATCTATTCTTTCAGGTCCTGGGCATGCAAAGATAAATTATGCAGAATGTGACTTAGGAGACATTCATACCAGTTGAGGAGACAGACATTTAAGCTAATAACTATAATACAACTTGGTGAGTGGTTTAATGGAAGGGTATACCCAGTTCTGAGGAAATAAAGAGGAACAGCTATTATTGCTTTCAGGAAAAGGCTGAAAATGAAAGCAAAATTTATGATGGACATTATTTCTTGAGAAATGCATTATAGTAAAGTGGTGAAGGTCTTATTTTGCTACTTGATGAGTTGGCCTTGTAGATATACACTTTGCCACCCACACATTCTTGACTTTAGGCAACTCACCAAACCTTCCAGACTTATTTCTTTATCTGTGCAATGAGGAAAGAAAGAGTTCATGTCATATATCAACACAAAATAATCGTTAGGCTGTAGTTAGAATCTTTTCTGGCCTCGAATATGTGTTCAATAAATATTAGCTCTGGTTGACATTCTTATCACTATTTTTTTTGTTATGTGATGATGATGTGAATTCCCTTGAAGGGAGACTTGTGATACAGTATTATCGTTGGCATCAGAACACACTGGCTGCAAGTTCAGTCTTGAATTTTACTCCCTGTGTGTCCTTGAACAGAATCATTACTCTTCTGATGTAATTTACACTTCTTGACCAAGTTGGAGAAATAACACACTTACTATCATCCCCTAGATGTCTTTTCAAAACAAATCATTTGAACAAAGGCGACATTTTCAGCATTGTGGTCTTTCAAAACATCTCATCAAGCTTTCAATGACTGCTCATTAGGGTTTGGAGGTAACCTGTTTTCAGAGAAATATCACAATCTGATCATGGCACATTGCATTTTTTGTTATCTTGGTCAAATTCAGATGAGGTGTACAGTCACATGTCAGTCTCATAACATGAGTCCCGATGAAGAGGGAAACATGAATAGAATTTTGAGTGATGTCCAGGAAGTGATGAAAGATGTGCTGGTTTAAGGCAAGGGTTCCAGGCAGGGTAATATTCACAGATGGTGGGGACACAATGTTGTGGCTGCTGTATTGGAGGGTGGGGGAGGGTGGTGACTGTGTATAGAGTGAGGACTTATTTCTTTTCCTGGGGGTTGGGGAAGTGAGGTTGTCGGGGTCATAAAAGCAAAATCAGAATCACCAGATGGGTCAGACAGAAAAGGATAGTTCAGGTGGGGAGAAGAGAAATGTAAATACCTGGAAGAAAAGATGTGTGTTTGGGGAGTAGTGAGGTGTGACTAGCCTAGTGGTCCTGGGAAGGCTAGACTGGAGAGAGGTTAAGATCAGATTTGAGGAATGAATGATAAAGGAAAGTGTTCCCTCAATCTGCAAGATGTACCCAGCCCACCACTCTCAACACCCTACCTGAAGAGGTCTATAATGAATGCCAGCTATGCGCATCCATAGTTCACCTGGCAAATTTCTTTTGATCTTCACAAAATAGAAATATTTAGTGTTTCAACTAGGACTTAATTTGGGTGAGAGTAATACCGACATTTCCCCAGATGACATAGGCCTAAACAAAATATAAATTTATTTTTCTCTTATGTGCAAGCCTGGAGTTCAGTGCTCAAGGGCAGAGCACCCACTACATTGCATCTCAACCAGCTGTGAGCATTCTGCTGCCTGAAATCATTTACTTCAAGTGTATCATTCATCCCTTCCTGGACATCATTGTGACAACATTGAGAGGCAGTTTCCACAAGGCCTTTATACTATATTCATTGATTCCCCAAGAGTTATCTGGACCATACTTGCTGTGTGTGTGTGTGTGTGTGTGTGTGTGTGTGTTTCTATTGCATGAATACTTTCTGCTTTCTCTAATTTATGCCAGGGAATAATTTT
>NW_004624760.1:19859184-19870563 GCF_000247695.1 Heterocephalus glaber | reverse complement strand
TAAAGGTACAATTCCCAATGAGAAATGTAATTGTGTTGTATACCTACAATGTTCCAATAAAATAATTTAATACAAAAAAAATTTTAAAAAAAGAAGAAAAGTTGTATCCATTTTTGTTTGAAGATTAGCTGAGCCCTTTATTCTGGTAGGAGGCATTATCTAAACTGAGAACTGAAAATCTAATATGAATTGGCTAGGCCAAATGTTTAGTAGGAAGCATTAAGCAGAATGGAGAATATTTGCATAGAAAGGAAGGAAATAGTAATATGGTGCATTCTAAACACCAAAAGAAATCCAGATTGGCTAGAACATTTTCTGTGAGTGTGGGGCTAGAAAATAAACTGAAATTAAGGGAAATTTCAGCTAAATCATAAAAGCCTTAGAGAGTGAAAATGGAAACAGGTATTATTTTGAGGAAGTGAATCTGCTTACAAACTGTGCCATTTGAGGTAGATTTGGTTATTTTTCATTTCAGGCTCTATCATGTTCAACATGATTAGAATCAAATGTTTCTGAAGCCTCCCTAAGCATATATGTCACATACCATCTCATTTTTCCATTAAATTGGAAAATATACATTAAGTCCTAACTCTGAGCAAAGCCCTATGCAAGACTCCATGAATTCACATATAAATAAGAAATGTTTTGTACATCAAGTTTTGTAGGAGAGTCAGAAGGAAATCAATGATGACAGCTTTCAATATCACAACCGAGGATCTATTCTTCTAAATTCTGTAATAGATCTATGGGAGAAATGCAAGGATACAGAGAAATAAAAATGCAGTTTAGTTGGCAGTAGATGGGTATTGAAAAATACTTCCAAAAGTAGAGAGTATGCCAGAGACAGGAAGAAGTGGTGTAAGTGATAAATTATCAAGCTGAGAGATGGACTGGGAGAAACACTACCTGGAGAGGGATTGTGTGTGAAGAGACAGGAAGCATATGAAGATGTAACACACAGTAATCAGGAATGGGTAAGTGGCCCAGATTGATTGGTCAAAAATAGAATGGGTTTATGTGGGAGTTGCAAGAAGATGTGGCTGGCAAGATAAGAGGATGGGGAGGGGAGCATATCAGGGCAGTGGTTGTGCTTTATAAAATGCATATTTTATTAGTTTAATTCTGAGAAAGTAGTGAAATCTCAAATTGCAGGAGGCAGTTTTCTGTATCTGTTTGTGCTGACAGTGATCACTGGTTGCTACCTATAGAAGGGACCCAGTTCGTGGTTGATAGGCAGTTGCTGTAGGAGTCCCGGGAGAATAGAAAACTTAAAACTGCTCAGCACTAACTGTCTGGGGCTGTCACAAACAGGAATGTAGCTGGGAGACACAGCTCAACCAGTAACATAAGAAGTAGTTCATGGAACTTGAAGTTAAGTCCCACAGGAAAGTGTGGTGTTTATGAAGATAAAAATGAAACCGGGAACTTTCTAAAATGTTTCTGAATGGCTCGTGTTTTTTTCTACAAGAATAATTCAGGAGCCCAAGTTCTCCTGTGACAGGCTGGTGTTCTGACATACAAATACAATGGGATCATGTCTAAATGTCTGTGATCTCCAGACACTCTCACTTGGCTTTTCATTTTGGCAGTGGAAGCTTTACCACTGAGAGTCTCTGTCCACATTATTTACTCCTTTTCTTGCCCAGAATCTTCTTAAATAACAGAGCA
The DNA here is from genome assembly GCF_000247695.1 of Heterocephalus glaber. The sequence continues at coordinate 19,868,895 of NW_004624760.1, read as the reverse complement.
GAGTCTGATACCCTTAAAGTGAGGAAGCTTGCTGTATTGACTCTGACTTTTAGTTCTGTGCACTTTGGTGTATGTATACATACATATGCATATAGGAATAAAATATATATTCACACATGTGTGTATACCTATCTGTGCATAAATATATGTATATATATTTATATACGCATTTGTATACAGTCAAGTATTATAGAGGAAGGTAGAAATATTTACATGATACCTACAGGAACAGGAAACAATTATATTTGTTATTTGTCAAGTCTTTAAAAATTTACCTTAGTAAGGAATCACTTATGTGTCATTTTTGTTTGCTTTACTTTCATCTTAGTCACTTTCTTTGTCACTGTGACAAAACACCAGACACCTACACCTTAAAGAAGAGAGTTTTGTTTTGACTCACAGTTTTAGACATTTCTGCTCACAGCTGGCAGACTGCAAGTCAGAAATGGCATGGTGGAAGAGGGTGAGAAAAAAGCTGCTCATATCATAGTGGGCAGGAAGCAGAGAGAGGAGAGGAGCCCAGGGAGGGAGATGCACATTTCCAAGCACCCCCAGTGACCCACCTGCAACCAGGCCCCACCTCCTAACAGTGAGTCAGCTATGAACTCACTATACTCTAAACTACTGATGTGTATATCACCCCTCTGATCTAGTCACCTTCCACACACATGAGGGTTTCAAGGAGCACTTCAGATCTAAACCATACTACTGTTTAAAAATTTGCTTTACTATTTTTAAAATGACAATTCAAAAATTAATAAGAACACCTAAATTGGATGCAATTCTAGACTTTTAGATCTTAAATATCCACAAAGCCAAACTTATCCAGCCATGAAATTAAGTGGAGATATTACTTTAAATAGAGGTGATAAATAGAGTTCTTATAATCTTCCTACCCCCTATTTCACTTTCCTTATTTAAACTCGAATTTTCTTATCTTCATTTTTTTGTGTTTTTTTCTTTCAAGATCCTTGAAGTATGTCTTGATATTACAAGGTGACTAACTGAAATCTTGTGGATTGCTTCCCGCCGTAATGCTGACAAGCCTTTCCATGATGACTATTCCTAGAAGTCTTCCCCCTTTCTGCAAAAGTGGACCAGATTTGCTTGGCTTTCCTGTGAAGCATTTTATTTAACATTTAATCACCTTTGGAGGCTCAGTCCTGCCTTTATGTGTCAAGACCACCATGCTCTATGTTGCCAGGATCTGACAAGAACTTCTTTCCTACAGTGAGTCACCAATTTTTCACCTCTATTCATCTTCCACCTAGCCTTTCTGTGTCCAAATTCACTGCATTCCTCCCTCTTAAACCAGAAACCTAATCCCTACACAGTTTACTGTCTGTTTATTTAACTCTGATTTCTTTCTTGAGTAAAACTTGACTCTGTTCTAAGGAATAAATTAAATAAGGCATGTGATAAACTTAACATAGGCTTAGCACTCAATATACAGAATAAAAATATTAATAAAATGTTAAGTAATTAATTGGTGTCATTTGATTTATGATAGATCTTAGTAAAATGTGAGCCTGTCTGAAAATATGTATAACTGGACCTAAGACATTTTATTACTGTAAATCCCACTAACTGAGAACCCAATTGGCAATTTATTTTTATCCATTTCTTGATTGGCTCTCCCACTATGATGTTCACTATGTTCACTATGATGCAAAAGCCAGTTCACCTCTTCTCAGTGTAAGTGACCATCAAGATGCCTAACTTCAGATCAAGGTTTTGCACTTATTAGTTATGTGACCCTGAGCAAGTTACTTGGTCTGCTCTTTTATAGAGCGAGAAAAATAATCATGAATATTTTGTAGTTCCTACAAGAATTAATAGAGCAAAAATGTACAAAGAAATTTATTATCTGGCTCAAGTGATCATGATATGAATCTATGTAACTACTACAATTACTTCCCTACATTTAGTCCAGAACTTACCTGACATTTCCTAAGAAAGGAAAATACGCATGTGTTTTCATGAAAGGAGAAACTATCATTGAGCAACAATGGTGGCCAATTTCATGCTATTATGTACAGAACTGTTTATCTTCTCATTGTCTTGAAAGAAAGTGGAATCTTGAAATTTCATTTTTCTCTGAGAAACAAAGTTTCATTAAAGTACTGTACTTCTTTCTCCCCTAAACAAAGGCAAAATCAACCCTCAAATGTCAATTTGAGTGTTCACTTCTAGAGAAGCTGGAAAAGTAATTCAGTGATTATTAAAATAAAGTATATCTTGCTGCTGATTTGGGGGGAGAGTTTCAGCTAGAGTTCCTGATGACATACTGAATGGATGTGAGATTTTGTAAACTTTTACTAAACCCAATAGACGCTCAAGGAGGACACATGATAATTTTTATTCATCTTAAAAATTTGAATATATTACTCTTATAGATTGAATGTGTGCATCATCCTGACGTTCACGTGCTAAAATGAATCCCCAGCATGATAGTATTTGGCAGTGGAGCCTCTGGAAGGTAAGTAGAATATATTAGAAGCAATGGGCCTTCATGATGGTATTGATGGTCTTATAAAAACAGGGAGACAAGAGCTCCATCTCTTTTTCCCATGTGAGGATGCAATCAGGAGACAGTCATTTGTAAACCAGGAAGAAGCCCCTCACCAAACACTGGATCTGCTAGTACCTTGAGTGTGGGTTTTTCAATCTCCAGAATTATGAAAAATAAATGTTTTTTGTGTAGGCCCCCTACTGTATGGTATTCTGTTACAGACACTGATTACCTTTATCTTTTTCATTTGCTTGTAAAGAAAGATCTTCTATCAAAGTTTGCTCCTGGGAATCTCACTTGCACATCCACAACGCAAATAAGAGGACCATATTCATATCAGAATTAGCTTTGTCATGTTTGGCACTTAAGTTTCTCAAGAAGTTTTCACAACAGGAGGGATAATATACTTTGCCTTCCCCTCCAGGTTTCTCTTTCTTCTCCTTTCTTTTTCTCTTTTCTTCTTCATCAGTCAAAGTTCAGGCCTTCAAATCTGCACTTGACTAGGATGTGACAGGTTCTGGAAAAGTATAAGGTCCATCTTCACCAAGTTGTCATATTTCAATTTTCATGAAGTTATGAAGTTCTTAGAAACTTTTATAACTAAATTACAAGTACCAAACAATCTCTACCTATTTTCAAGATTAGAAAAATTGCTTTGTGAGTATGTACACAAAAGGATCTAATTTCTGTCTCAGTGACAAAATCAGTGTGAGATGGGTTCTTACACCCTAAGGATAATAAAAGTGGAAACTCTTTCTATTGTGAGAATCACATTAAATGTTCTTTTTTCAGCTTAATTATACAAATCTTCTGAATTATTCACAGTTATAATTATTCACATTTGACCATGTTGGTGGTAATAAGCTATAGAATAGTGTGTGGCATCTGAATTATGTTTTACAATAGAAATATAATTAACTAAAACAATTTTACTGTATTATAAGACTTCAGAAGAGAAATTCATAGATATTACTAATCATTCCACAGTGACGACTGATACTGTCTTAATCTATTTTCTGTTACTATAACAGAATACCAAGTTGGAATCATTTATAAATAAAATAAGTTTTCATGGTAATGGAGGCAGGAGGCTGCCTCTTTTGAGGTCCTTGTCTTCTATCATAACATGCCAGAAAAGTGGAAAGGCAAATGTGCACATGAAGAGGAGACAAAAAAGGAGGGACAGGGTTAGGGTTAGGGTTAGGGTTAGGGTTAGGGTTAGGGTTAGGGTTGTTTTATTCTCTCATGAATGAGCCCATTCCTAGAAGAACTAACACATGTACACTAGAAATGTATTAATACCTCTTAACAATCTAATCAATTCTCAAAGGCCCTACTTCTCAGCACGGCCATGGTGGCAATCAAATTTCAACATGAGATTCAGAGGGGACAAATCATATTCAAACGACAGCAGATAACCACTGAGTATCCAACCAGGTATGAAGTGCTGGAGCATAGAGATATACTAGAACTCATGCCGTGCAGTGGAGGGGACCCTAAAGTTCATCTAATTTTCAGTGATGAAACAAATGCAGAGGGTGGACTGTCTTTCTCAAGGTTCTAGAGCTAGCTCATAGCAAAGCTGGTTTCATCAAAGTCTTGTGACTCTAACTTTAGCATCATTAGAAGCCAATGCTCTTTTCATAAAGGTAAATGGCAACATCATTTACAGGAGGAGTATTAAGAAGGTCATCTTGAAAAATACAAAATCTATTAGAGAAAAACTCATTTGAATTAAAGTCAGCTTCTTGAAATTCCTTATTTCAATTTTTTGCTCTTGGATTTCCCATGTGCATTCAAACTCTATTAATACTTTTGGGCCCTTGAACTAAGGAAAGAGAACTTCTCCTCTATGAACTAACTGGCTAAGCAACAAAGCCTACTTAGCCATCGACCAGGGATGGAATTGGAACCTTTAATTTCCTGTAAACCAGGCCCACACTTCCTGTGAACCATGGCCCACACTGGATTTCCCTAGAATTTTCTGTAAGCGAGAGACAACCACAGGAAGAAAATTATAGAATTCAACTAGAAACCATCTAAATTTCCTTATTCTTAGCTCCACCTTCAACAAGCCTTGGTCAAGGAGACCCAGACTACAATACCGTGACATAATTCTTGTTTGTGTGCCAAAAATAGAAAGAAAATTATGAGAAAGAAGTTTTCTTTTCAAAAAGGCATCTGAATAATCTTTTTTATCTTAGTAAAATGGAATTCTGAGACTAAAATTTATTGGAGGGTAACGTGTGGGAGTGCGAAACTCAGTGTAATTAAGGGGTGAGTAATAAAAAAATAAAATTGACCTTTTTATATGGAGCAATGGAAAAAAAATCTTCTATGCCCACCACAACATCATTACACTTTAAATAATGTTAGGAGAAAGTGGTTGTTTAGGAGGGAAGCACAAGTGTTATTATATATTGAACTTGGCCTAAAGTTTTGTATGGAACAACTGAAGACTTATGAAAAGATTATAATACCAGAACTTTTGATGGTTATTTGTACTGATAAGAGTAGAGAGTTGGGCAAGATGACTCTCTTGTTGAGAGAAACACATTACTGGCTCTGAGAGTTGCCCACTGTTCCAGAACCTCCTAATGTTGCCTGATATCCACGTGCTTCTTGACTTTTTCCAGCTTCCTTTGTCCTTGGGTTGGCCGCGTGATCATTTCTGACTAGTGGAATGTAAATAGAAGTAATGTAGTTACTTCCAAGAGAGGTGGCTAATATCCAGTATACCTCCCCTTAACCCTCCAACTCCTTCCCTCCTGCTTGCTGCTTGAAAGAGAGCCTGTGAAATGGTGGAAATGGAATGGATAGGGTCCAGATACCTGACTCTGCTGAGGAAGGGTCATCCAGGAGAGCTCCTTGGCCAACGTTGCGGTAGGGCCCCTCCAGAGTGGGGGTGGGTACTTTTTATAATGTAGTGATATTAGTCTCTGTGTACACATGTGTACTTCTGATGTAACTCTGTAACATAAATCATATCCAACCAGACTGCAAAATGTTAGTGTATGTACATATAAGGGAGAAAAAGACGGGAAAATTTACAAAAGGGTGCAACCATGCCATGTTTGGCTCTCAGTCTTTAGATACGAATCTGCTGAGCCACTGCCAGCACAAATAAAGCTGCTTCCTGAGAAAAACGCCTCGAAGTTCCATCCCTCTACCTGAAAAGCCCACAGCAGTGTCAGTCTGAATAGGTGAAAAATAAACTTTTAAAAAACAGATAAATGTTTAAGTTTTGGTAGAAAATGGACTTCCGTCCATGAAAATATGATACGTCTAACACACATTCTTTCAAATGTATGGGGATCTGTGTTTTCCACTTTATATGAAGTCAAAAGCACCGCCATATTCCTTTGTTCACTTGTTTCTCTGAACTTGTAAATAAGGAAATACAGTTAATGTCAAAATTAAAAACAAAAAAATTAAAAATGAAGCTACAACAAATCATGCTTTTTTGTGTAGCAGCTAGTGACAAATATAGGAGTACTAAATGTCTTCTCATTATTGTTTTGCACAAATTGCTCCAGTCTTTTTCCTTTCCCCATGGGCCAAGGGGAGAGAAAAACCTATTAGTGACTTCTTGTCCATTTGGTCTCCTAGTCATCAGTTTAGCTGGTAGACATGGAACTCCACAGTGAAGCTTTCAGGTGGCCTCTGAAAAAGGTTTTCTTGTTGTTAGGAAGGAGCCACAGATTAAAATAGTTCCTTCTTGATTAGAAATGAAGAGTTGAATGGAGGGGTCATGTGACAAAGGACTTTAAATTGGTTTGCTTAATAATAAGGTATTTTTTATTGTCTATTCAAAAGTCCAAAATACCAAATACAGTTGATCAGAGCCCTGAAACTGAAGATTAGATAATAGGGGAAACAGGAAGTCCAAGGCACTGTGGTTGGCAGGCCCCTTAGGAGGGCAATGGCTCCTGACACGTTAGAATAGCAATGCCCCACCCTGAATATGAAACTGCAGATATCTGAGCATGTAACAGACTTGTGTATGTAGAGCTTGCAAATGGATATAAGGAGACCAGAGCAAGGCAGAACATGAGAGAGAGTGGCAATGTGGCCAGAGCAATTGAAGGAGAGATGTGAGCAGGAGTTAAGATTAAGAGCTGTTAAGGAAAATATCTAGAACAGGAAAGTACTGTATTCCTGCAATCCTAAAAACTGTGCTTGCCTGGGCACCAAATATTACATCTGAATGTAAAGAAACTCAAGTGAGTAGAAAGAACACCATGGCAAGAAGGGGAAACCATATGTTTTGTACCAAACTTAGTTTGACAATCTGGCTTTACTATTTACAATTTTATTTTATTAGGCAATTTATTTCATCTCTCTGAGCTTCAAAAAAATCTTACTCATTATGGTTCTATTACTTACCATTCCCTTTAAAATTTTCACCTTACTGTGTAACAGACATATTACAGGACTCAGAAGAGCTCTGTTGTATATTTATTCTGACATATTCAGATCTTTACAAAAGTGGCTTGATATGTAAAATAAAAAAGATTCAGTCGTCTTATTCTCACAGGTTATTTGAAGGAAAAAGTAGCAAGTACCATGTAAATGTTGTCAAGATGTGTAGATAAACTATTACTATTGGAGTTATTGGCACTAATGCAGTATGATAATCCCTGCTTGGTATGATGAATGGACTGTCATATTTTTGGTTTTGCTTTTTAAATAAATAGTCATGCTTTGCCACTATTTAGATAAAATGTCACAAAGTCAACCAGAGTTCCCAGAAAAATCTGGATGGTTTTTGCTTGACCTTATATTTAGATGGCCTTTGGGATCTTGGGGGCTGAGAAACACCATTGTTGGAAACTCTGTGAATGTCTTGTCATTCACACAGCCTAGCCCTTCCTGGATTTTTAGCTATCCTCCTACCACTTGGTCTGGCTCAGGCTTTGGTCCGTGTGGGAGCAGAGAGAGAAATCTGTTTGGCTGAGTCATGACCCAGGCCTAGGACATGATACAAAGCCAGTTAAAATCCCTTTACCTGTGGTCTGATTTATGACACAGTGGTACTGAGGGAGATGGGATCCCAGTCTTATTTCTCTTGGTAGCCTGGTTCCTTTGGAAGGCAAAAGACTGGGATTCCTGGTGATCAGGGAAGAAGAATGAGACATACAGGCAAGGGGTGCTGATGGTTTCCACTTTACCATTCCCGCCCCCAGAAATGTTCTCTGGCCAAACCAGATCCCAAGACTCCCTGAAGACCCAGCTGACCCAAAGCCAAGAGCAACTCCCACCTCCTGGCTGCCACTTACCAACCCCAGAGGCCTATCTAGCAGATCTGCTCAGGAAGCTTAAAAATAGTTGAGTGTGTGGTGACAAGCCTTGTGGATTTCCTTTGTAAAAATATCCTGAGCAGGGAAATAAACCTTTCAGCAGCATATTTTTTCTCTGCTCTGGGGAGCAGCTTCCATATTCTGCTGCCATAAGTATTTCAAGAATCTTGTGGATGGTGGGGTGAAGGGGAGAACCAACTCAGGGTAAAAGTTGCTCAGTGAAGGTGACACATGTCTTTGTGGGAGAACCAGGTGGGAGATCCTAGGCCAGTAACTACCAGGATCTAGAGGGACATGATCTGGTTAACCTAAACTAACATTTCTTCATATTCTGAATTCAGAAGAAAATGCAATTCCAAGCTCCTAAGTTTTGGTGTCCAAGGCTCTTGTGGACATAAATTTATCCATCACCCAGCATTGTCCCTGTAAAGCAGAGAAAGTTAATAGTTAGCATTTGTGACATCACATAAGGAGGCTTCATTTCCATATACTGTCTCAAATTTTATTCCTTCTGCTAGGAAAGATGTTGTCAATCCGGGACTGGAACATCTTCCCCAACTTCTGCTCAACCTATTCAGTCATGAATATCCAGTCCAGAAGCCAACCTTCCCACTGAAACATTTCCTGATCTAATAGTTGATCACTGTATTTAAGCAATAGTTCTTTGCATTTATCACATAATGGTATTCCCATGCAGGGTTTAGGTTTTATTCATCTAGATGTTTTTGTAGCCGTTTGTAGGATCTGGCAAGTGTAACTAGGATCAAATAGGCTAATGGAACAACCTAAAGATGAATATTTCTACCAAAGGGGAGAAAGAGACAGAACTTTCAATTTTGAGGCAGCTTGTACAAATTCTGTTTCCTGTGGTGTTGATATTCTACGAAATTCCCATGTCTACTTTTGACCAATGGTCTTTTCTCTCATGAATTACTCCTTTAAAAGTTGTTGCAAATAACAGTAGAGAACTTAGAGAACCTTTGAGTTAACAAAAACTTTAACACTATCTTTTCCTTCCCATCACTGCCTTGAATTAATATGCTCTGATGCCATGATTTTAAAAGTGAGAAAACAATTTCCACATGGGAGACAGAAGAAGAGAAGAGTGAAGCTGGGTTTGTCAGCAGGAGTTTTCTCTTTCCACAGACATCTGAAAAGTACTGTAAAATGAGCGAATATGTGCAAAATGCTAATAGTTGGTTGTTTAAATCATCATTTTTATTACTATAAAACATAAAAGACATATAGCACTCTTTTTCCAGATTCCAGAATCTGTTTTTCCAGGTTCAAAAACATCATCGAAGGTGAAGGCATAAAGCAGAAGAAGATATGTTCTCACTGGGTCCTTATTATTACTATGGCATTACTAACAGGTGCTATCCATGGAGAACTATGCTAAGAGCAGGGCAGCATATCTGTTCAGAGGTCAGGCTCTGGGTGCAAATCCTAGCTGTCTACCAAGTTTCTCCATGGTTTGTCATGTGTTGGTTAATCTCTTTATGTCTCAATTTCCTCATCTTTAAGCTAATAATTTAATTAATTAATACCATATAAAACTTTACATAATCTGTGAGTGTTATCCACTATGTACTTGGTATTTATCATCTCTGTTTTACTTGTGACAGACCCAGAGCTCAGAAGTTACAACTTTTTCTTAGGGGTAGTGCTGGTTTTAAATCACAAACTTTCTGAGTTTAAAATTCTATGCATTTTGCCTCTCAGGGCAACAAAATATCCACCTAAAAGTTTTTCTCTGAGGTCCCCAGAAGCAATATTCCATTGAAACTCTGCTGGAGGGATGGGTAGTTAATTTTTTTAAATTTTTTTTCTTAAATTCTTTTATTGGTACATTTTAGGTATACAATACATTTACATTTATCATTGGGTGCTTGTACCTGT
>NW_004624760.1:19829757-19854997 GCF_000247695.1 Heterocephalus glaber | reverse complement strand
GCATTCACTGCTATGAATTTCTCTCATATAACTGCTTTCATGGTGTCCCATAGATTCCTGTATGTTGCACTGGCATTATCATTTACTTGTAGAAACTGTCTAACTTCTTCTTTAATTTCCTCTGTGACCCATTGGTTGTTCAGGAGGGTGTTATTCAATTTCCATGTGTTTGTGAGGTTTTGCATTTTCTTATGCTATTGATCACCAATTTTATTGCACTATGGTCTGATAATATACAGGGGGTAACTTCAATTCTTTTACATTTACTTAAACATGTCCTATGAGTTAGCATGTGGACTATTTTGGAGAATGACCTGAGTGCAGCTGAAAATAATGTATATTCTGGTTTTGTGGGGTGGAATACTCTGTAAACATCTATTAAGTCCATTTGTTCAGTGGCTTGGTTCAGTTCTAGAATTTTGCTGTTGATTTTTTTTTCTAGATGATCTGTCTATTTGTGAGAGTGGGGTATTGAGGTCCCTCCTACAATTGTACTAGTGCTTATTTGATTTTTCAAGTCCATTAATATTTATTTTGCATAGTTCGGGACATTTGTATTTGGTGCATATATATTTATGACTGTCATCTCTTCCACTTGGATTGTTCCCTTCACAAGGATGTAGAGACCGTCTTTGTCTCTCTTAATTAGTTTTGATTTGAAATCTGCTTTGTCTTCAAATAAGATTGCTACCCTTCCTTTTTTTCAGGTTCCTGTCATGTGGAGAATGGTTTTCTATCCTTTTACTTTCAGTCTATCAATTTCTTTTTGAGTTAGGTGTGTTTCTTGTATACAGCATATTGTTGTATTTTGCTTCCTGACCCATTCTGCCAGTCTGTTTCTTTTGATTGGTGAATTGAGCCCATTAACATTGATAGTTATAATTGAGAGATATTGACTCATCCTTGTCATGATGTTTTACTGTTGTTGGCTCTTTTACTTTTTCATTTTTCCCCCTTTCCCTTTACTTTCTTGCCTTGCCTGGTGGGATTGCTCTGTTGGACATTCTGGAGTTATGACCTTCCTTGTTTTTTTCTAGGATGTTTTTTAGAATTGTTTGGAGTGCTGGTTTGGTGTTCATGAAATTTCTCAGGTGTTCTTTGCCTTGAAAGTACCTAATTTCTGCATCAATTTTGAAAGATAATTTTTCAGAATACAACAGTCTTGGGTGTTGGAAGTTATTTTCTTTTAGGGCTTGAAATACTTCACTCCAGGCTCTCCTTGACTTGAGGGTTTGTGTTGAGAAGTCTGATGTGGTTCTGATGGGCTTTTCTTTGTAGGTGATCTGTTTCTTTTCTCTAACTGCTTGTATAATTTTGTTCTTCTGTTGGATTTCTAGGATCTTGACTATTATATGTCTAGGTATAGTTTTTTTTTTTTAGTCATGGCTAGTTTTTTTTAATCATGCCTCACTTGTCTGTATGTTCAGTTCTCTGCCTCTGTCTGGGAAGTTTTCTACTATTACTTCTGTGAACAGTTATTTTATGTCAATTATACTTTCTCCTGCTCTTTTGTGAGCTCCTATTAGTCTTATGTCATTCTTCTTTGCATCATCTAGCAGCTGTTGGATTGATTTGTCACGGTCTCTTACTATTTTTAAGAAATTTGTTTTCATGGTCATTAACTGCAATCCTGTCTTCTATATCTGATATTCTATCTTGACATTCTCTTAATCTGCTGTGAATACTTTCAATGGAGTTTTTAATCTCCTGCATATCTGTTTGAATCTGTTTCATGGATTCTATTTCTTTCTTACCTTGAGCAATCATGGTTTCCATTTCTTTCTTATGCTGAGCATTCATAGCTTCCAGCACGGTTCTTAGCTCATCTATTTTTTCATCTATTTCTGTTCTAGAGCCTCTAATCATGTCTTTCACTCTACTCACCATCTCTGTAGTTATCTGGGAAATCATTTCTGTTTTGAATTTTTCTAGAGCCTCATTTATCTGTTTTATTACTTTCTGTGCTATCAGTTCAGGGTGTCCAGGTGGTTGATTATCAGACTTTTCCACCTCATTTCCCCCAGAGTTTGCTTTTGGTGGGGTAGTAGTCTGCGTTTGTGCCTTGCTTAAATGTCTTCTCATTTTTGTTTTTGGTACTGTCCTTGGTTCAATTTCTGGGTTGATATTTCAAAATTGCTTATTGTAAATATGTTTGTTGCTTCTATTTAGAACACTTATGGAATGATTGCTTCTCTGTGGTGTCTTCCAGACATAGCTGGTCTTTAGGTTTTGAGTCTCTAATGACTCTGAGGCTATCTCATTTTCATTATACCAGGAAGGACCACTGATTAGACCAATCACAACACCTTAGCCCATGTGGTACAATTAGCAACACCATAGCAACAAGAACAGCTTAGAAAATGACAATTTGTGGTAGTTATTAATCTATCACCTTTCATTGTGTGAATTAAATCCAAATTGAGGACCAAACCAACATATGTTTATAGTGAATAAACTCTTCAATATAGCAACTTTACCCTTCACAATGAGGAGTTAGAAGGATTTGGGGAGGGAAGGATAGATCAGTAGAAGGAGAGGGGAAGGTTAGCAGGGAGTTCAGAGGACACAGGAAGATCATTCAAGATCTAAGAAACTGTTGAAGACAAGAGGAAAAGACAGAATGAAAGAACAAAGATGAGAACAGAACAACCTAACAGCAGTAAGGAGGCTAGAAACTGTATTTGATTTCCTGTAAAACTAATGACAGTTGAGAGAAGGAAAAAGAGAAGAAAAGAAAAATAAAGAAGAAATTCGAATTAGGGCCAGAACAGGAACAAAAAGGGAGATGAAGAACAATGTGGAACAGCAAGAGAGTGAGTGAGAGAAAGAAAAGAGAAAAGAAAGAAAAAAAAGCAGAGCCAAATAAAAATTTGAAGAGAGTAGAAAAATAAAAAAATTAAAATTAAAATTAAGAGCAAAAAAATAATAATTTTGAAAATAAAAAATAAAAAGGAAGGGCCTCCTTCAGGGTATGTCTCTACTGTCACAATGGACAACATGGGCAGCAGTCTGCAGATATAAGTCAATGAGTCTCAGCAAGCCAGTAGCAGACCCAGGCAGATTTCTGGCTTCAAGTCCCAAGTTGAGCTCCCTGTCCTCCTGCAGGGTTGAACTCTGCAAGGCTCTACTGCAGCTTCCAGCTGCCTTTTCTCTGAAGATAGTCCAGGTTTCAATGGGAGGTGATGATCTCTCCAACTTACCAAGTACTGTGGTCTGGTGTGACTTTATTACAGAGATTCTCTTCACTTTTCCAGTGGGCTTCAGCTTTCATCAAGGAGCCTGAGAGAGGCCCTCTTTCTGTTGTTCACTTCTGCTCTATCTTCTGGAGCGCAGGACAATGTGCCTCTACAGTGTGGAACCAGGTAGTGGCACAGCCAGGAGGGTGGGAGGGAGGGGCTGCAGGCGCCTGCGTGGCTAAGCTGGTGGCTTGGGGGCAGGGCTCCATGCAGCTGGCTGAAGTCCTCACCTCCACTGGCTGGTCCCGGACATGTAGTTTAAATAATGCAGTGGGCTCTGATGGCAAGATTGATAATCTGGGTTTCCCTGAGCTTCCCAAGTCAGATCTACTGCTGAACTTTCTACATGGGTCTGGATGTAGCATAGATAAAATTCACCAAGGCATGGGAGGTAGGCTGAAAATATTTGGACCTGGCAAGTCTGGTCAATTAATATGTGCTTGGTTGGCATTTTCAAAGCTGAAAGACCTTTTGTAGGTGCCAAGTGTTATTAATTATTAGTATGCAAGTAGATTCTGCTAGTAAAATAAGAGGTGCCCAAATTTATGAACGGACATGTGCATCATTTGGTAGTGATGGCAGAGGTGCCAAAACTTCCAGGTGCAAGGGCAAAATTAATTTAGCAAATGGGTATTCCTAGGAAGTGAGGCCAGGAGAGTCTGAACCTCAGTTCGCACAATATAGAAATTTGGTCTTGTAAGATAGAGTCTTCCTCAGTCTGGCCAGGGTTCTGCTCAGAAGATAAAGGTCTTGGTGGGCCACCCAAAGAGAATGAGCATGTTAAACATTCATACCCTGAGTTGAATCAAAGTAGAAGAAATATGGTTAGTGCTTAGTCAAAGGGTAAGGCAGGGCCATAAATGGGAGAAAAATGAAACTTAAGCTAAGAGACAGAAACGATATACAACCTGTCAGAAAGTTGAGTCCAGTGTAGGTCTGGAAAGTGGTTCAGAAGAGAATGATGGATGATCTGAGGCCCTGGCAGCTCTGAAAGCACAGAGTGCTTGCTGCTTGGTGTAGGGTGACCTGGCCTCGGAAAGGCTCTTAGGAGGGTCCATAGTTCCCTTTGCCTTTGGAGCCTAGTATCTCCAGGTGGATGTCTTTTTTCAATTTTAGACATATTTCTGAGTACACACATGAAAGAGAGGGAGAAGGAGAGGGAGGGAGAGAAGGGGGGGCATGGGGGGAGAAGAAAAGTCTAGTGTTGGTGGTAGACAATCTAAGTTTAGCCTATGCCCATTCACCAATGAGTTCTCCATGGCTGTGAGCAAAGTATTTCCTTTCTTTCATCATCAGTTCTGATCTGGAAAAGGAGAAATGAACTTCAAATGTTCCCTTAAGTTTTCTCCCAGTGCTAATTTTCCAAAATTTAGAGAACTAGGAAGTGTTCTGTTTTTATTAATTCTGCAGAACCCGAGGATTTCCTGGGATATTTTAAGGGCCAGTTCAGTCAATTTGGGGATACCTACTGAGTGGGACTTCATTCAAAAGAATGTTTTTGCCTCTTTAAAGGGTTCTTTGAAGTAGCACATGCTAATCTGTGGGAAGAAAATGATGCACATATTTATTTTTATGTATGAAAAGCCTGGAATTGAAGAGTTCATGTAAGGGCATAAAAATTTTGTGCTACAGGAGATACAGAAGATGAATATAGGGAAAAACAAGAGATGAGGTCTATTATGAAAGGCTGGTCAGATCTTCATTCTTTGAAAGACATTGAGAGGTTTTATGCAAAGGAGTGATAAAATCAAGTACATGTTTTACAAAGATCTTTCTGGCTTCAGAGTGGGGAGTGAATAGAGTGGCCAAATAAAAGCAGAGAATTGGTAGGGGGTTATTTCAAATGGTCACCTGAGAACTGGTCGTGGTTGAACTGGGGAAATAGCAATGAGGAAGAAGAAGAAGATCTATGCAATCAATGTTAATTGGTGAAATTAACAAGATTAGTCACGGGTGGCATATGGATGGTGAAAGAGTGATAATCACTCCCAAGAGTCTGATTTAAGCACAATGTGGTTGGGCGAACTATTCCTTGATTCTGAAGTAGTGAAGAGGGAGAAGAGAAGTTTTCCCAGGGAGTTCTGGGCATTGTGGCTTCTGACAAACCTTGCTAATAATGACCAAATCACTCTTGCTTGGTTTTACTCTCTTTAGTTCTATCACAAGGGTATAAGACTCAAGAGAGGTTCTCAAACATGTGTTTGTGGTCTCAAAATTGTAGACACTGGTCCTGTAAGTCTGGTGTGCAATCCAGGATTCCACATTTTTTAAAGTTTCCTTGGTTACAGCTACTCAATAGGATGGAGAACTGTAGATCCAGAAATCTCTGAGCATACTTATAGTTTAGACATCACTGAACACACTTGGTCCCTAGCTCTCTCTCCTGCTGATTCTGCAGTTGCAATCTGGCATTCTTTGTGGCCTCCACAGTTATTCTCACAGCATGCCATATCCACAAAGGGTCTCACTGCTTCCTGCCATCCCCTGTCTTTTCCTCCACCCCCTTCCCAACAGGTCCCGATCACAAGAAGCTAAGATGGTTGCCTTTTAAGAAATTGGTGCAATGAAGAAACTCCCTGCTGGGTTTTTTCCCCCCTCCAAAGGACATGTGGTTAATCTCCCACCAGGGCACTCTATAATAAATCACTTCTGTAGTTCACAGGGCTGGAAGTATTTTTCTTTCCTAAGTGTGGTGGTCAGTGGTACAAAAGGCCATTTCTAAACTCAAAGTTTTAGTAGACAGGACACGTACAGGAATTGAGCTTTTTTTCCCCCCAGCTATGTTGGGAGGACACATTACCTACCTACTCTCTCTCTGGATAGTTTCACCAATCCCACTTCCTGCTATAGATGAGCTCAGCAGATACTGCATGCAGACACAGGGAAAAAAAATAATCATCCAACGCATCTGAAAAATCCATCAGGGCTGGGCTGTCAATAGGGAGGCTTTAGGTGTTACTTCTTGCGACTGGAAGGTATTGTTAATTGTACTGAGACCTCCAGGCTGCAAGAAGAAGGGGATCCCCTTACACCACACATGAAGGCTTTTGGCTGGAGAGAGATAGCACAGGTCTTCCCCTCACTGCAGAGCTGTGACCTATTCTTGGCACCCAAACACAAAAGGGATGCAGAATCTAGTGGGAACTGCAAAGGCCCAGAATGTGAAACTTATGTGCAAAGATGAAAGGCAGCAGACTTGTTCGCCTGGAGGGACTGTGAGATGGCTTAATTATCACTTCCCAATTGATAGTGGGTTCTCATATGTTCGATGAGGTAAGCCCACTCCTGGATCCTGAGCTTTTCTACAGTAGATTCATCTTGTTAATCTTTTATTCTTTCCATGGCATCTGCGATGAAGTTCTGAATGAAGTAGTGGCTGTGGAAGCTGATTCCACACCTGTATTCTCAGATCTCCTTAGCGTGGAGACAGCTTCACTTGGAGGGCAGTCAAATACGCCAATGACAAACTATATAACTTTAGATAAGACATTTCAATTACTCAGTTACAATCTTCTTACCAATAATCCTGGTTAAAATTCTGATCATATAGGGATGTCTTGGGGGAATATAAGAGAAAGTTATCATATACATGGTACACATGGTACATATGAAGTTATCATATATATATATCATATCTATATCACAGATTCTGATATGGTTTTAAATTGTTCGTTGCAGGAAGGACTAAGTGAAGCTATGGAAAGCATCTAAAAAGACTACGAAAGGCAAGTATATGATATGACTTGCAATCTCCATTGGCTTGGATAGTGCTGGCTTAAGAAGTTTGTGCACACAAGCAGAGAACCAGGATTGAAGGGACAAGGTGATTTTGTAGTTTGTGGCGACTTTGTGTTGTGGTCATGTACAGTGTGTGTGTGTGTGTGTAGCGCATGCAAATGTCCATGTGTGCATGTATGTGATGTTTAATATCTACTAATCTGATATATTTTGAGCTTCCTGGAAACTTGGATGCTATTTGATTTAATTCTGCTTTTTCATTGTGCTGAAATAGTACATGGGTGAAAAAAATCAACAGTGATTAATGCTTTCTATAATTTGAGAAAAGAAAGAAAACAAACAAAGAAGCAAACACTAAACAAACACCAAAAATTGTATTTCCTTCCTCTTACTGCTTACAGGCTAGTGGAAGAGAGATTTTCTCTGAGAAGCCTTCTTCTAATCATAATTTAAAAGATTTTTTACTATTCAGTTTATTCATTTATAAAGTGCAGAACATTAGAGACAACCATGAAGCCCTTTTCTCATACCCTGAATGTTATCTCCCCTCCTATAGAGGCAACTACCAACATTGGTTTGTTATATGTTATTGCAGCCTCGAGTCTCTACACCTATGAGATGTAGCCACAAATAATATACATATTTGTGATTTCCATCAATTTATATATTGAGTCCAGACTGCCTGTTAACAACTTGTCCCCCCCCCTTTTGTATGCAAAATTGCATTTTTTGAGATCTAGCCATGTCTTTACACATAGATCTAATTAATTTCTTTTGATTTTTGTTAAGTAGCAAGTTTGATGAATATACCACAATTTATTTGCCTATTCTCTGTTGAAGGACATAAAAGTTGCTTCCAATTTTTCTCTGTTGTAAACAAATAATGCTAAAATGAGCATTCTGGGTCCCTTGATGCTTATGGGAGACATTTCTTTGGAGTGGAATTTTAAATCAGTGGTATGCACAATTTAAATCTGTGTACAACCAAATTGCACTCTAAAGTGATTGTATTATTTTACACTCCCACCAGCAGGGCCTGAGAGTTCAATTTTCTCATGACTTTATTAACAGTTGCTATTGACAATCTTCAGTGCGTGTTAAATTGTTTGGTGTGAAATGATGTTTCACTTTTGTTTTGATTTGTATTTCCTTTTATACTAGTCAAGTTAATAATTTTTTCAGATGCTCATTGGTGCTTTTGAATCACTGTTTCCATCATTAGTCAACTGTTAAGGTATGCTTTTGGCTTGTTTAATTCTAGACTTTAATCTATGCTGGTTTTATACATAAAATATATCTCTTTGATGATTGTCTGCTTTGTAGTGAGGAACATTTTAATTTTGATGTAGTTAGGTTTATTAATGCTTTCCTATAAATTACTGATTCACTGATCTTGCTCATGTGTGTGTTTGAGAGAGAGAGAGAGAGAGAGAGACAGAGAGAGAGAGAAACTGGAGCTTGGACCCAGGAGCTTTGGCACTGAGCTATATCCCCAACTTTTGCTTTTTTTAAATCACATTATTTTTTTCCCCAGTCTGGACTCAAACTTGTAATCCTCCTGCCTCAGCCTCCTGAGTAGCTGAGATTATAAATTTGTGCTACCATGCCTGGTTCTGCATTTTAATTTTTTTTTAAATTTGAGATAGGATCTCACCAAACTGCCCAAGCTGTCATTGAAGTTTCAATCCTCCTCCCTCAGCCTCAGGTCCACTTAAATTATGCCACTATGCCCAATTTAAACCACTTATTTCTGAAATGAAATTAAAAATAAAAACTACTGATTTTTTTCCCCAGAATGTTGCTTCTTCTACTAAAAAAAAAAAATTATCCTAGGTTGGGGGTGTAATTTAGTAATAGATCGATTGCCTAGCATAAGTAAGGTTCTTGGTTCAATTTCCAGCATGAAAACACCTTTATCTTACATTCTCTCTAATGTAAAAAAAAATCCATTTATAGTTTCATTTCATTATGGGTTACAAATGCAAAACAATAATTTATTGCATTTTCTTTTCCTTCCCCCTGATTAAAATGCCACTTGCGTTGAGCTGGCTTTCTCTGTTCCAATTTCCCCATTTTATTATTCATGTATTTATTTTGGTACGGGGATTGAACTCGCATCCTTGTGCTTATGGGGCAGGTGTTGGAACCTCTGAGCTAAATCCCCAGCCCTTTCCCCTCTGTTTTAATTTCTATTGCTTTACAATATGTCATAACAGATAGGCAGTCAAATGTTGCCTCCTATTTTTACTTTTTCCCCAGAATCAACTTGGGGAATCTTTACTGTTTACCTGCACAGATGGATTTTAGGATGAGTATGTAGGGTTGTGGGGACAAAGTCTTGTTGAAACTTTATTTGATATCCCGTTAATGAAATCTGTCGATGGCTTGGAGCATTATAATCACTTTGTCATCTTAAATATCTCCTTCAATGAAAATGGTACAACTCTCTGTATATTTTGTTTTCACCTATGCCTCTTAAGAATAATTGATAATTTTCTCTATACATTTTCACACATAAGTATTTTAAATTTTATTCAGATAACTTGTTTTTTCCTATTTATTTTTAAACTGGTACATAAAAACATAAAAGTTGTTTATATTAATAAGGTACCATGTGTGTATTTTCATACACATGTATATTATGCAATCAGGTTAAATTATCTGCCCAAACATTTGTCACTTCTATATGCCAAACAACATTCAAAATCCTTTCCTATAGCCTTTAAGATATAAGATACATAATTGATTTTTCAGCTTTTATTATTTATTAGTACATGTTTATAGTACGTAATGATTACATTCCTTGTGGGGAGTTGGTACCTGTACATAACACATCTTCTTTCTCTTTTTCATCGCCTTCCCCTTCCCTCCCTCTGCTCTCCCTTCATCTCTTCGTTCCTTTCCTTTTTGCAAAAGATCCATCTCCCTTTTCCCTACTATAGCACACAATTGTTATCTAGTCACCCTACTATGAGGTAGCACACTAGCATTTTCTACTTCTACATAACTACAATTTACTATCAAATTATTAGCCTTTGCTTGTCCCTGCCTACCCATTACTCTTCTCAGCATCTGGTCAGTACCGTTCTACTTTCTACTTCTATGAGATCATCTCTACCTCATGTGTGAGTGAGGTCATGCAGTACTTGTCTTTCTGTGCCTAGCTTATCTCACTTGACACAATAGTCTCTAGTTACATTATGCTAATGCAAACTGTAGGATTTCATTCTTTTTATGGCTGAATAGTATTTCATTGCAGGTATGTATCACATTTTTGTT
The DNA here is from genome assembly GCF_000247695.1 of Heterocephalus glaber. The sequence continues at coordinate 19,844,744 of NW_004624760.1, read as the reverse complement.
ATCCATTCATTAATTAGTGGACTTTTAGATTGTTTTCATTTCTTGACTGTTGTGAATAGAGCTGCATAAACACGTTGATATACTAATTTCATTTCCTTTGAACACACTAAAGAGTAAGACTAATGGATTATATGGTAAATTTATTTCAAATTTTTAATTGTTGCCAAACCAGTCTCCAGAACAGCTGTACTAATCTACATTCCTGCCAATAGTGTGTAAAGGTTTGCTTTTCTCCAATCTTCACCAGCACTTGCTATCATTAGTTTTTTGGAAATAATCTTTCTTACTGGGATGAGGTAATATTATAGTGTGGTTATGATTTGCATTTCTCTGATGAACATCTTGTTTTTTGCCATTATGATTACACTTGAGTTGCATTATTACTGATAGGTATGCATTTTTAAAATATGCAATCCTTCTAAGATCTCATGGTCACTCAATTAGTTTATTTGTAGCTTTTCTTAGATTTACTGTGTAATAACAATTTTCAATTTTTACTCCTCATTTCTTTTTCTTTTCTTGTTATACAGAACATTTGGTTGACGAGTAATCATGATTGTGGAGAGCATACTGGTATTGCTTCCTGACTTTAGTAGAAATGTTGTGAGAGCTTCACCATTAAGCATATTGGCAGTAAGTTTTGGATAACTTCTTATTATGAAAGAAAGTTTCCTGTCATAGCTAACTTGCTAAGAGATTTATCATGAGGAGTCTTAATTTTATAACCTAATATGTATACTGAGACCCTCATTCATGTCCTTTTTTAATTTGCTCATGTGTTGAATTACCATGCCTTAATAGATTTTCTTTTTAGTGAACCATACCTACTTCTCTGTAATAAATCCTAGCAGGCCATAATGTTTGTTAGTTTTAGTGGAGGGCAAGGTATACTATTACTTTATGATGTTTATAATTAAGATTTTGCAGTCTTTAACATTCTTTTCTTTTACATATTTACAGGAGTCTGGAAATAGTGTCTTTTCCGATCATTATACTTCCAGTTTAGAGTCTACTAGACTGCTACTATAATCTACAAAACTATTCCACCTATTATTTTCTCCATACATCCTACTCATTAAAAATCATATTCCATCTTGGATGCACTCTAGTTATGTTACTGTGTGTAGACTCTCTTCTTTGTAGAATAATTGGGACTATGTGTGAAATTCACACCAGCGAGTATGTTTGTACCATACTTTTTTCTGATACATACTTACTGGTCCCAATTTTGCAGTCAGAGAAGCACCTTGGATTCTGAAATGAAAAAACAATCTAGAAATATTTCATTTATTCTGCCCATCTAAGTAATAGCTAATAGTGAAATATTCACATAAATCAAGAAAAAATATATTGCTTCCTAGAAAAATAATTTATTAATGATTGTTAATGAAATCAGTAGCTTACTATGTGTTGGGCATTGTGCTAAACACCACATTATATTATTTAATAATTATAAAAATTATATGGAATAAAGCATGATATTTGCAGTTTAGAGATAAGAAAGCTTGGGTTTATGGACCGTAAGAAACTTGGTTTCAGGTGCATAGGTGATAAAGTAGTGATTTTCACCCAGTCCTCTCCTACTCCAAAACACATGCTCTTCACCGCTCAGCTACACTGTGTTTGCACCAAGGTTTGAAGATCCCAGTGCCACCCATGATAGCTGCATTCCAGCACATAGCAGAGTTTAATTCAACATAGTGTGCTGGTTAGCATAATTCTTACATCTTAGTTCTCTCTGCTTAACAAATTCTGATCTAAGACACAACAGTCTGCTTGTTTGGTTTTGTCTTATTTATGTCTAATTTTCCTTTCTTTTAAATGTGGTAGTGAGGATTGAATCCAGAGCTATATTCCCAGCCCTTTTTTATTTTTTATTTTGAGACATGGTCTCACCAAGTTGCTAAATTGCTGAGGCTGGACTCTAACTAAAGATTCTCCTGCTTCAGCCTTCCCCAGTGCTGGGATCACAGGTGAGTCTCAGCACAGCTGGCTTTTTTCTTCTTATAGTGCATGAAAGAAACATCTTCTCATGTTTTATTTATTCTATTTCCGATTCCCTATGTTCACTCTCATCATTTTATAATTACACTTATCAATATTGATTGATTTTTTCTACAGTTACATCAGAAAAGAAAGGGTAAAAAATAAATTTTACAAAGGAAAGAAAAGAAATTGTTCACACTAAACTATTATGCTTTCATGCCAGGAAGCTGATGCTTGATTTTCTGATAGCCCTGAGGTGCTGGGTAGTGGCTTTAAGCTCGGTAGTCAGCAGTCTCGTGCACTAATCTGGATACTTCCTTATTCTGAGCCTTTCTGACAGGCAAAGCTTTGCCAACGAGTTTCTTTGGCTGGCCGAGCATAAGACAGAACACAAAGATCAAACTGCTTACAGTGGTGAATGTTTTTCTGTTTCTGTAACCTGTTTGCTGTCAACTCTTTCCCTTCTTTTATGATGTTTAATTGAAATCCCAGCTTAATGAGGTCTGGTCAGTCCCTTGTCTTGGTCAAGGACTTGATGTTACTGCCAACATATCTGAATAGGAAGACAGCAATTTCTGGAGAAAGTGAAAACTTGAAAGGCTATCGAATGCCACTAGAAATGTATTGTTTATGGAATGTATTTTCCTCTTACCTTTTTAATAGTTGATTTGGTACTAGAGTGATTTTTCCTTCTGTGATGATGATTTTTATTTGAAAACCTTGGAATATCCTTGGAAACCCAAGTCCAGCCAATAAATTTAGATTTGCATTGGCTTTTACATAAAATCTGCTCGTAGGTGTACACCTAGAAAATAAGAATTGTGCTGTTATATTTTTTCCTTCCTTTGCAGCTCAGTTTAGATGACATGCCTCTGCGAATTTTTTCCTAATTTCCAAATTGCAATGTTGTGGCCAATATCCACACATAGAGAGCACTTGTATTTGAAATGTTTCATGGTGGTGCTGGTGTTTGACCCTGTGGAATGAGAATCAATGGAATTTGAAGACAGGATATGAATTTTGGAGCTCTGTAGAAAAGTGTTTGTATTCTGTGGTAGATGCTTACTGGGTGGGCTTGACGTGTCAATATTTCCCTTTCCATAGAATGATAATATTCAAACTAAATGATGCTAATATGACCTATCTCATTTGGATGTTTTAGGAATTCAATGAGATCACATATCTATTAGACTTGATGCACAGGAGAAGCAATGATTACCCATAATTTTCCCATCCTTTGAGTTTATCTTCACTATCACAAGTACATGTCAAGAATAGGGCTTATAGAAAGATGAGCCTATTTTTCCATAACACTAAGCATGCAACCTAAGGGGTTTTCAACAGGAGAATTTATTTATCATTGTCTGGCATGCTTATTTTTGACACTTAGCCAATCTGATTGGTTTTATTTGAGTTAACTTTATAAAGTGTCATTTTTGTTTCACACAGGGGACCATTCCTAAAATGTATTTAATGATATTTAAAAATTAAATCTTATTTTATAAGTATCTGGATAACTCACTGCTAAAACAAGTTATGTGCTTTACCATTTTGTGCAAAGTAAAGAACTCTGGAGCTAAGGAAGTGACTCAGCTGGAGCTCTTGTCCAGCATGATTAGCCCTGGCTTCAAGCCCAAGCACTGAATAAACAAATAAACAAATAAATAAATAATAAAAATATGGGACCCTTTTGGAAACTGAATAATCTTTTTCCAGTTAACATGTTTATATTTTGACACAGTGCTTTTAAAATAGGAGCCAAATGGATATACGTGGAGTACTCTAGTCCTTACAATCTTGTTTTTATTTATATGTATTTATTTTTGCTTGTGATTCTGTGCCAAAAATTGAGTCCAGAGCTTCACACATGCTAAGTGTGTGTTCTACTACTGAACTACACCTCTAGTCCTTCTATATAATTGTATACTTCAGCTGAATCTTGGAAGCAGCCTGTATGTCCATTAACAGATGAATGAATAAAGAAAATGTGATATTTATATAAAATGGAGCATTACTCTGGCATAAAGAAGAATGAATTTCAATCATTTGTAGGAAAATGGGTGCACCATCAGACTGCAATATTAAGGGAAATAAATCAGATTCACAAGCTTAAATATCACATGGTTTCTCTTACACAAGAACCAAGAAATGGCAGAAAAGGGAAAAGAAGGGAGGGCAAGGGAATGAAGAAAGGATTAAGATGTGTTATGTACCTGTTCCAGCTCCCCACAAGGAATGTAATCAGTATGTATTGCAAACATGTACTAAGAAAGATTTAAAAAATAATAAAAAGAACATTTCCTGCTGAAGCCAAAGATGATGTATTTTTATAGCATTTGTCTCTACATTTTTATTGAATTAATACAGAAATATATCGGTATGTATTTAAATTCTCCATAGCCTAGAATTTTATTTTAGGATACCTCCAAAAGACAAGGGAAAACTAGAAGAAAATTTATATCTATTGAACATCTTTACGTGGAGATTGTGGTAAAGATTTAGCTAACATATTGCATTTATACCTCATGGTAATACTGTGAAATATGTTGTCATTTTATTGTTGAGAAAAGTGAGACTTGGAAAAGCAAAGTAAAGTATGCACTGTGATTTGGCTAGATAAATATCAAAGCCAAGGTTTGAAATCAGGTCTCTTCGTTGTCAGACTCTTTACTAATTCCAGTACAAATTATTTCTCGAGAACACTACGCTATATTTAGGCAGGCAGTAAATTTAAGATGTGTGCAGTACTTATGCTACTTCTGTGTGTATTTAAAATATCTTGTTCATTTTTTGAGGCTTCATTTTTCATTTTCTTATAGAGCATAGATCCACAACTTTGCTCTGAGGCTAGTGAGGGTTAGGAGGAGTTAATATTTTTCCCTTTTTTTTTTTGACAGAAGATGAAATGGACACTATAGCTAAAAGCCGCAAAGCTGAGTATTTATTAAACACACAAATTTTTCTTTCATCTTGCTGGCCAGTGTTCTCAACCATAATCTAATTTCCCCTAAAATTTTCCATAAAGTAGAATAGTGGTTCCAAACCCTAAAATGCTGAAGGAATCATTTAATGACCAGTGGTGAGTGTCTGTGAATGCATCCCAGAACTGGTGGTAAAAAATGTTTGGAGAAAACTTGTGGGCAGATTTCATATCTTACAGTAATCTGCTAGTTGCAATCAAGTATTTTCTGGGGGTAACGAGGTAGTTCTAGATGGCTTTTAAGGGCTCCATTTGTTTCAGTTGTAAGAATTTGGTACTCTGTCTCATTCTAGAACTTACAGTGCAGTCCTTCTCATTCTGGACATCCATTTGGCAAGAAAACTGAGTAGGTTATAAGAAGGCAGAAGAACAGTGGAGATGGCTTAGTGTGCTGTTCTGATTTTATACACTCATTCAACTGGAATTTGCCAAGGCCCATTTCATACTATGCTATCATGTTACACAATCAACTTGATAAGGATTGGCTTTAACTAAAACATAAGCTAAAGGAAATACAGAAACAGGTAATTATAATATTTTATGATGATTCCCATAATAAAGGTAGGCACAGAGCACATCTCTAAAACTAAGAAAGCAAGGGTATTGATTTGTTTTTTTTGGTATCAGGGATCAAACTCAGGGCCTTGACCTTGTCAAGCAGGTGCGGCACATCTGAGCTACATCCCGGGTCCCAAAGGGTATTGATTAATAAGGAAAGTTCATTAGATGACAATGAAACTTATTATAACCACTGACATTGATTGATCTCTTAATGCTAGTTGAAGTGCTATGGTCTGTAGATGAAATATTTTTATTAGTACATACTAGTTATAAAGAATAGTGTTACTTTGGCATATTCATACATACATATGACATATTTTAATCATTTCTTCACATGAATTATTCCAACTCTGCATCACCAGATTTGAAGTTTTCTCATTGCTAAGAAACTCATTTAATGGTGTTCTCAACTTGGAAAGAAGGACCAAATCTCCAGAATTAATCTCTTACAATGGACTTCATGTAGATAGAAAGATAAAGACCAAACTTCTTTCCATCTTTACTTCCTTTCCCTTTCTCCTATCCTTTTTCTGTTCTTCCTTTGCTTTCCTTCCTTCCTTCCTCTCTTCCTCCCTCCCTCCCTCCTTCTCTTCCTTCTTTCCTTCCTCTTTTCTTAACTTTCCAACTTTCTTTCCTTTATTCTTTTTTTTTTTAAAGTAGGAAGATATTTATTAATAGGAAAGCTCCTGCAGGGCAGGAGGGGTCCTGAGCAGGTAGCCAAAGATCCCACTTTACAGAGAATTTTGTAGGGCGAAACCCATGGTGGTGGTGGGGGGATAAAACATGGGTCACAGCCATGACCATCCATCCAATAAGATTACAAGTATAGTCACTTAGATAAGGGTGGTCCAATTGGGAAGCAAGTCACATAGCAAGCAATACAAGGATTTTCAGTAAGGGTGGGGCAGGGATATTTCCTGTACAGGCTGGGTTAAGACCTTGTCCCCCACCCAGGTGACTGATACTTGTTTAGAATATCAATCACTGCTATTTATCCCCAGGAGAAGCATAAGGGTGTGTAGTTTCTTTCTCTCCTTTTACAGTTCTGGCCTTCAGTGAGTGTGCCTTGGGCCACAATTGTCCTCTGTGCTGAAGGCGCAGCCTGTGTAACTGGCTGTAATATTTATAACTAACTTAGCTGTCTATGATACCAAGAGCCCCCAATAAACTTCCAGCAAATCCCCTTGGCTTAGGTTGGTCTGTCCCTTTCTGTGTGTACAGCCAAGAAGTCTAATTGATGTGGTGCTGTGGTTTGCTTCACCTTTGTCCTGACTTTCTCAAGGACTTAGCCCTATCTGACTGCCTATAATATTTCTACCTAGCTCATCTATCTATAATATTCCCCTCTCTGAAAAAGTATTCCAAACTACTGTGACGGGGCAAGGGACGATGACTTCTTGAGCTACTTCAGGCTGAAGGGGGTCGTAGTTGTTGGCAGTCAGGGTACCCTTCAGAAGGTCTATCTAAAGGTCCTCGATAGGCATCATGCATTTCCATCATGGGTAGGTGTATAGCTTTGAATCTGGAGAAAGGCCAGAAAGACAGTTAAGTATACATGGGACAAACAATAAGATCAACAGAAATATTATGAATATAGCCAACAGATGTTTCCACCAGGAAGAGCTAGTAGTAGCCTTCCATAAGGAGGATAAGGAGAAGTCCCAGGGAATTGCAGAATCCATCATAGAAGTAATTTAGCAGTTATGAGTTTTTTACAAAGTCAATCTGGTGGATCCCAGTGAAAGAATTCTAGCACTTTTGTCCTTGGTTCCATTTGTATGACTGGAGTTTGGCAGCCTCTAGGCAAGAATAAACAAAACTTTTAAGAAATTAGAGCATGTATAACCTAAGCATGAGCACACTAGAATGGAAGGGCAGGTTGGGAAGAAAGTCACACTTAGAAATTGAAATAGTGATTGTAACCTACTGGCTCTTATAGATTCTACCATAGTTTTTTCCTAATGATCCGTAACTGTGGCCAGCTACTGGTATAGCTAGAAACTGCCAGCAGGGGTCAGTGACTGGAGCCCCATTTTATATCTGCCTTGATTACTATGGCATTATTTTATACCTCTTTTGGTTATTCTTTTCTGCTAGGTGTTTAAGACCAAGTTAAAGTGAGACCTGTGTTGATTAATATGAAACTCTTGCTTTCTATCAAGGTCAGTTAAGTCTCCTCAGGCACTACTTTAGAACCATGCATAGAGCCTCTCAGCTCCTCTGTTTCCTTTATTTCTTTCTTTCCCTACCTTGAACTCCTGTAATATTAATTTTTTCCATCTAGTACATTATTCTCTTTATGCATCTTGATTTCCTTAATTCATGTTTTCATCATCAAATGTATGGATTTTTCTGGGAAAAGGAAGTATAGAAATGAGCGCAATGCAATCCCTGACCTCCTGGTGCTCATGGTCCAGTGAAAGAAATATGTACCTATATGATTATGTTACAGCACAATGTGATAAAGATCCACACTGCAAAATTACAAGGGAGGGATGCATGGTCCTAGAGCAAGGTCACTGAAGGCTTCCTGGAAGTGGTAACTCATACTGGACTGTGAAGTAGAACTGCTATCATAGAGGCTTGACAGAGTGAAACAAGCAGTGGGAGACACAGAAGTCTGTAGGAGCTTTGGAGTAGCAGGAACCAAGAATGGAGGTTTTGAGTGGAGCAGATTTTCATTTCCCATACAGTTAGTGTCTTTCCTATGTCTCCTCTCGAGAGGACAGGTGAAGTCTCCATTTCTTTTTTTTATTTTTTATTTTTTTATTCATTAAGTTTATTGGTACATTTTGGGTATACAGCATGATGACATTCATCATTAGAAATTTGTGCCCATACATGATATATCTTGGTTCTTAGTTTTTCCTCATTCCCCTGCCCTCCCTTCAAACCATTTAACCCCTCCCTATTTATAAAGACTTCATTTCCATTTTTTTCCATTTCTCATATTTTTTCCTTTCCCTTCTTCCCTTTCCCCTTCCCCTTCCACTTTGGACCTTTTCTTCCTATTTCACATTTTCTGTTATGCATTTTGGTCCTCATTTGCACTTTCAGTTTCTCACATCAGAGAAACTATTTTGTATTTACACATTTGTGTCCTATTTATTTCATGTAAGAGCATAGTCTCAATGCGCATCCATTTAGCTACAAATGTTTCTAGTTTATCATTTTTTATGGCTGAGTAGTACTCTGTTTTATAAAAAATTTGTATTTTCTTTATCCAGTCACCAGTTGATGGGAATTTGGTCCGTTTCCAAGATTTAGCTATTACAAACTGTGTCACTAGAAACATGGGTGCACCTATGTTGAAGTCACCATTTCTTTTTTTTTAAATTTATATATTTATTGGTACATTTTAGGTATATAATACATTTACATTTATCATTGGGTGTTTGTACCTGAACAGGATGTATCTTGGTTCTTATTTTTTCTCCCATTACCTGTGCTCCCTTCACCCCCTCCACCCTTTCCTATTTACACAGACTTTGATTCCATTTTTTTTCTTTCTCATAATTTTTCCTTTTCCTTCTTCCCTTTGAAGTCACCATTTCTTATGCAAGCCACAAGCTATGGACAGAATGACTGTCTTAAAACTCTAACCCTACCTCCCAATGTGATGGTATTTATAAGCAGGATCTTTGGGCCCAAGGTTGTGGTACCTTCATGATGGGCTTAGTCTTTGTATATGAAAAGGTCCAAGAAATCTTAAATTTCTCTGTTTCTGCCCTTTGCCATGTGAGGATGAAATGAGCAAGTGACTCTGCAAACCAGGAAGAGGGCCTCCACCAGACACGAGATCTGCTGGCACCTTCATCTTGGACTTCTCAGCCTCCAGAACTGCAAGAAATAGAAGTTTGTCATTAACCCATGCAGTCTGTGGCAATTAATCATAGCAGCCCGAACTGACAAAGGTGCTATGTGTGCACCTCCAAATAGCTGATGGCTGAGATTTACAGAGCTCGATCCTAGACTGTCCCCCTGATAGTCTTAAATGGGTCAAGTGTTGGCTACCTACTCCATCTTCATGTAGAACAAAAGAAAACCCCAGTTTAAACAGACATAGTCTGAAAGAACAAAGGAAGTGTGATATTCAGAGCATTGAATCATGAAAAAAAAAAAACCTGTGGCCTAAAATTTATGTAAACAGTCGCATTTAATCATTACCACAATCCTTTTCAGAAGGAATGCCCCCTTGCCCCATTAACTTATCTGCAAAAGAATCTGTTGATCACAAGGAAACACTGTTTCCAGTTGGTTTTGGCCTCATGGTTACTTTGTAGGAGCAATGCACCAAAGAGAACAAGTCTCAATAAGAAGCTGTGGATGATATAGAAGTTGCTTAGTGCGCTTCCTGGGAAATGTGGGATTCTGTAGTCTGTTTGGGAAATTTAAGAACTTTTGTTTTCACTACACTGATTTAAAGACTAGAAGTTATATTTTCCTTAGCACCTATATACGTTGAGGTTTTGTCCGGCACAAACTACAGCTGAAAATCTAAACTGACCTTTGTCCTAGTCACTTTCTTTTCACTAGGACACATTACCCGATACCCTCAGTTTACAGGAGAGGAGAGGCTGATCTTGGCTAACATTCTCAATCCAGTGCCCTCTGGTTCCAAGGCAGGATGGCACGGCAGAGAGACATGGCAGAAGAGCTGTTCACATCATGGCCACTGGGAAGCAGAGAGGTTTTCGAAAGCAACCAGGAAGAAAGATACCCTTCCTTGTTACATTCCCAGCAACTCTTCTCTTCTTCTGTCCAGGCTCCACCTCCTAACATCTCTTTTAGCTATAGAGCACCCATGATCCAATCACCTTCCAAAAGCCCATCTCTGAGTGCATGAGGCTCTTGGGGAACATCTAGATATAGGCTATAGCAACCTTCCCTGCAGACTGAGCCACATTTAGATCTTAACTGGTATGAATACACTCATGGAAGAGCAGATTTTCAACAAATGATGTTGGATCAATTGGATATCCAAATAGAAACCCATAAATAGGGCCGAGGATTTAGCTCAATGGTTTCGTCGCCTGCAGCGCAAGCGCAAGGACACCCATAAATTAATCTCTATCTCACAACTTATACAGAAGTTAAGTAGAAATGGCTCATACGTCAAAGGATAATAGCTCAAATAGTACAAGTTTTAGAAGAATATTAGAAATTGAATCTTTTCCACCTGTAGAAGAAAAAAAACAATTCCTAGAGAAGATACAAAATAGTATGAAGCACAAAAGAAAAAATTAACAAAATAAACTTCACCAAATTAAAATATTTCTGGTCTAAGATATTAATATATAAATAGAAATGCAAGTTATATACAGGGGTACGTTGGTTCATGAATTTAATTCATTCCATGATTCTGGAAAAGATGACCATGGTCCTATTTATTACCCAAAGCAGAGTTTGCAAACAAAACCAAAATTTTGCAGAACAATTCTGTTTCTGAACCACATTCCACTGACTGTGAAAAGTATTTGGAATACAATTGACAAAGCACTTGTATCTTGTATTAAGAAATGTTACAACTCAAAAGTGAGATAAAAGTTCAATAAAAATTGTCAAAGTATTTAACAGACAATTTGCAAAAAAAACCCCAAATTCTAATAAGCTTATAGAAATATGTTCAACATCATTATGTATCATGGAAATCCAAATTAAAACTACAATGAAGTACCCTGAACATCCATTATAATGACTTACCTAAAAACACCAACAGCAAGTCTTGATGAGAAATCCAATAAATGAAAACTCCAGTGTTGCTAGTGAGAATGCATAGTGATTTGAAAAACAGGTTGACAGTTTTAACAAACCTGGTTTTCATTTTATCATTTAACCTGCTTTTCAGTGCTGTGAATATATTCATAATTAATGTCTTTTTAAAAATTTAAATTTTTATCAGGACATGTTTGCAGCACATAATGAACTTAAACACACACTTACCATGCTATCCAGCAATTCCTCTCCTAGGCATATGCCTTTGAGAAATGCAAACACATGTCCATGCAAACATTTATACTTGAATGATAATAGAAGCTTTTTTCATAATAACTCCTAATGGGAAATGACCTAACTATCCTTTAATTGATGAATGGATAATCAAATAGTGGTGTAGCCACACAATAGAATAATACAGTGCTATAAAATAACCAAGTACTGATATACACTACATCATTAATGTATCTTAAAAACATTATGCGAATTGAAAGAAGCAAGACTCAGAAGACTACACATTATAAAATTCAAATTTTATGAAATTCAAGAATAAGCAAAAGTGTACTGAAAGAAACAGGTAACTTATTGCCAGGAGGTCATGGGAAAGAAGCAAAGATTTCCTGCTGAGGAATGCAAAGGTTTTGTTTTTTTGGATAAAATAATAAAATTTCTTCTCGGGAGCAGGTGGGAACTCCAGCAACCAGTCTGGTCATATCCATGCCCGCTTTGTTCAGCATTTCTCTTTTTATATCCTTTTTAGCCATTATCTCATCCCTAGTGGTCTTTGATATGTAAATACAATTCCAGTTCCTATTTACAAGTCACAGACACAAGATAGGCCATATACATTATAAATTCACCCTGGCATGGTAACCTTGTTAGGTTAATGAAGTTACCCATTAGAGTCAGATAATCCTCACCTTAAGGAGTTACGGGAAAAGCAAATCTTAAAAGAACACATTACTTATTTTGCTTCTACAACTACCTTAATATTCAATCTATTAAGTTATCTAAAACTTTTCCATATCATTCCTCCCTCTGTTTACTTCAGGATAATTCTTTTACCCATTACAAGTTTTATCCAGTTTATCTACATTTCTTAACACTAGAATTTGGTAGTCTTGAGCTGCAGGACTGTGCTACCGTATAAATTTTGAAATCCATTGGATGACACAAGGACCAACACTAATATTATAACAAGAAGGGGACTCAGAAGAGGTCCTATCCAAGTTTTTTAACCTGTCCAAGTAAAATTAATCCCATAGGAGAGCTCTCCTATACCTTGATCTGATCTTTTACTTTGTCTAGTGATTCTTGTACTACACCAGATTTATTAGCATATTAACAACTCTCTTCTCCAAGAAATAAGCAAGTCCCTCCTTTTTGGGCTGTGAGCAAATCAAGAGCACACCTATTTTGTAATGACATTGGCCAGTGAATCTAGTGGGTTTCTAAAGCCTGAAGTGTGTCTCAAATTTCCTCAAGATCTTTTTAAATTTCTTGTCCTAATGAAATATATTACTCCTTGTAGCCAAATAAGATCCCGTGGGGTTTGCATATACATAGGTGTAGGATTACATTGACCTTGTTTACAATTGTTACAATTACCAGTGGCTCATCCAACAAGGGAGCCATTTATCCAAACTTGGGTTTTCTCTTTGCAATATAATTTCTCATTAGAATAGCCCCCCACAGTCAGAAGTTATCCCAGGTCCCCTGTAATGTTTTTATCAAAGAATATTATAAAGTGATAACCTTCCAGTTCCCATTTTACCATTTTAAAAGTCACATATTGTTCATCAAACTTTTCATAACTAGGCCTAAACACCCATAGTTCGAAAACAAAGAAACTTAAGGCAGTGGTGATCTGGCACAACACAATAATCCATGTCATCCTTGTTGGTATCCTTCAGCCATATGTTGACTCACCAGCCTCCGGAGTGGTGAGAGCAGGGCTTTTTTTTTACAGTGATATAAATGTTTTCTACATTATGATTGTAATGGTGGCTATGAATCTATACATCTGTCAAAATTCATTGAAATATGTACTATGTATCATTAATGATTGTGGTGGTAGTTATCTGAACCTATGCATTTATCAAAACTTATTATAATATGTAATTAACATTAATTTTAACACATAAATTATATAAAAAACTGACTCAAGAAAGCTGACTTTTATTTTTTTATTTTTTTATTTTTTGGTACTGGGGATCGAACTCAGAACCTTCTGCTTGGCAGGCAGATGGCAGAAACACTGAGCTAAATCCCTGGCCCAAGAAAGCTGACTTTTAAAGGTTATACATACATCAAATGATTCAAGTTTGTAAATTACTGCATAACTAATAGAAAACAAAGTTATAACTTAAAAATAGATTGTCCTTGCAACAAATACGGAGTTACGACTTATATGCTACAGGTTCAGCTGACTTTCAAAACAAAGTCATGAACTAGACAGTAGTTGGATTAGGTAAGTAAACAAGCAACTAAAACAACCTAACATTGGTGTAACTAGTATGATACAGATAATTACAAGATGCTATGGGTGCACAGAGAAGGAGAACCCAACCCAGCCTGGAGATTAGGAAGGTAATAGTAGGATGAAAATCAATGGAAGAATGCAAGTTGAGCAAATGAGGATGGCTGGGGGAAAATTATCTAAAGGGCGGGTGACATGACTAGAATTTAAAGGGAGAAAGAATGTGCGGGACTCTGAATGAAAGTGAAACTCAATATGAAGACATATTCAACCTATAGGTGAGAAATAGAAGTTATTAATTGTTCCATGTGGGAAATAAGGGAAAAAAGAACAAGGATGCCACTTTTTGATGGCACCATTTACTGAAATTGAAATACAGGAATAAAATAAATGGGTTTATGAGAGGTTGCCAGAGGAAAAATGAGTTATAATTATTGAATACAAAGTGCCTATGAGATATCTCAGTGTAGTCAGTAGAGGGCCATGGAATATAAAAGTCTGGAATAGAAAAAACTTCCCTGAGATAGAGATGTAGGTTTGGAAGGTATGAACATAGTCTAGTCATTATCAAAATACCTCCCTGGAGTTCTAACAGAGAGCCAGGAAAACATGAAACGAGATGACCCAGGATGAAGAACATGATGAATAGCTCTATAGCTAGGAGAATACGATGTCCCAGAAGCCAAGGGAAGAGCAGTTTTGAGTGAACAACATTATATTTCAGAGAAGTCAAGTAAGGTAAAAGGTGAAAAATGGATGTGTAGCTGGCAAGGAGGAGATAAGCAGTCAATTGTAAAATGACTTTGGTGGTGTGGAGGTGAGGAGGATGCTGGATACAAAGATCTGAGAAGCAAGTAGAAGATACTGAGATAGAGTTGTGTAATATGGATACACAGAGAGCCTTCTTTGTGAATGAGAGAGAGGAGAGAAGAGAGAGATGGGGGGGAGAGAGAGAGAGAGAGAATGAAGATGACTGTGGTGGAGGCCTTGAGACTTAAAGACAGTGCCTTGTCTATGTGCTAATAGCATGTAGTCACTAGAGAAGCAGATGGATGAAGTGACATTCTGTAGAAGTCAAGAAGGGATAAGACCCAGGGCATGAGATCCATATTTTGATAAAATAAAGGATATTTCTTCCAACCCATCAAAAGGGGAGGATGAAAAAATGAGCAGAAATGTGCATATATCTTATGGCATTTTGACTTCTGTTCTCTCCACTTTCTTTTCTTGTGAAGTCAAAGTCATATAAAATAATAATAATAAAAT
>NW_004624760.1:19698027-19829638 GCF_000247695.1 Heterocephalus glaber | reverse complement strand
TCAAGTTATTTTTTAAAAATAAATAAATAATAATAATAAAAATAAAAAATAATAATAAAAGAGAGATGAGATCATATGCTTAAGTGGAGAGGAGATACTGCATCAGAAAAGGGGAAAGCACTGCCTATAAAACCATAATGCAACTTTTGGGCATTATTAAGAGTGTATTTAAGGTTGAAGATCATGAATTAAGACCATTTCAAATTCAGAGTGATTTCTTTTCTTTTTCCCATTACCCAGGAACCCGAGTGCAGGCTGGATAAGATACCAAGGTGAGTTTAATCAGGTTTCGGGGTTTATTTTGAATTTATGATAAGACATAATATGAAGCATTCAACAATTTGAGAAAATTAATTGACATGATGATCAATGCAATCTTACCTGTATGGTGAAGGAAAGGAATGGAAACAGGGTGTTTTGAGAAATGATCAGGAAGTAAAGGAGTCTGTAACCCTATAAAATGATATATTGGGGATACTCGAATTGACATAATGTGCCCAAAGTGGAAAGATGGCCATCATAGAAAATGAAGAAGACAAAGAATCTGAAATGTAAGGATGATAGAAAGACTGCTTAACATTGAAATCATCAAAGATGATAGCAATGCATGGAATGGGAAGAAAGATGGAAAGGCAGAGGCCAACCTTTGGAGATCAGGAGGTATGTGACCAGAACCAAAGTTATTCAGATGACAGTCAGTGCCTAGGAGGAATATAGCAAGGCCAAAGGTAAACACCTTAAATAAGTGGGAGCTGTGTATCAGTACTGATGAAATCTAATCCAGAGGTGGCTCTTAGAAGCAAGGAGGACAAATTCTAGCCTTTAATGCCCTAGGAGATGGGAGGAATATCAACCTTTGGTTGGCTGTGTGGCTTGAGTCAGTAGGACCACTGAGACTTTGCTGACTCAATGCTGGTGATGTGAATAGAATGGAAGCTTTTTGATGATAGGAAAGGCTGCAGGATGAAATGAGCAAGCAGTCTGGTTGTGGAGGCCATGAGCTCTGCTGTTTTCTCCATTACTGTAGTAAATAAGTTTTTTGCTTGTCACACAGCATGATGTAGCTACAAAATAATAAATTGTGAAAGAATATTGTTATCATCATTACTATTCTAGGTACATGTGATGCTGGACATGAAAAAGAAAGTATCATGCCTACTGAGATAACCTTTCGGTTAAGCGGGGTGGAGGGAAAGGTAAAACTACTACAGTTTGCCAAATGGGAAAGTTGAAATCATTCAGTGAAAGATAACTTTATTTCTCAAGGTAAATCTTTAAACAATATAATATGTCAAAGAACCCAATCATCAGAATGACGTTTCCACTCTTCAAAAATAATGGGCCTGGAAATATTGAATGATTTAACTTTTCCTTTGTTGACAAGAGCATAGTGTTTAGTAGTGGAGCTGTGGGGAAGAATTGTGACTCCTTCAACTCTTTAGAATGCCCCAGCCCTGGTTGTACAGTCTGCTAAATTTTGATGAAAGACTTGTATTTTTATAACAGCCATCAGGGTCCAGAAGTAGATGTACTGCTATGATTTCTGAGTAGAAAATAGAGATTTATTTGGAAGTGGAAACTTTCCTGAACTCACTGCTCTGTTAACGGCCTTCTGTTGGAGTCTTTATATAACTGAGAGTTCTCTTCTATCACACTCTGATCACCCCCAAGGGCCTTTCAAAAGGAAACAGCCTGCTTGGTGGCCATTCTCTTTGCCTGGAGGTATGGGAGACAGATTAGACAATTTAAAATGCAGTTGTTTCTCTGAACCCGATTTAACCCCTGCACATAACTTCTGGGAGCTTGGTCAGTGCTCTTGACATTACTTGTCCCAGAGGCTCCTTCTGCTTTTCAGAAACTACTGGCTTAGGTCTTGCTATTTTTTAAAAAAATTCTGATAGCTTGTGGCTTACTTATGTTTGTTTACATTTTGTACATTTTTCACAACCCCAAAGATTGACTCCAAATTCTAGACATTCATTCACTTTGTACATAAACACATTCATTTAATTTTGTACTGAGTTAGGAGGGGAAAATATCTGGCTTTCCATTCTATCTGATTGAATATAGTTAAGAGCATAGACCCTGGAGTCAAAATGTTGGTGACTAAATTACCATACTGGCACAGTCTACATGATCTTGAGCATCCTGTTAATCTCTCTGTGCTATGATTCCCATCTTGTAACGGGGATAGTAACCCGATGTCAAGCTGTTGTCATAGATGCGATTGTCAGCTTCCCATGGAATAGGAATATTGTTAATCATTTCTGTTCCTTAAATTGAACTAGTGAGATGATTAATAAGATGAAAGAATGGAGAGGTCATCAGAATGGAGAGATGCTAAGACTGGGGATAAGGGGTTTGGGAAGCTCCTTAGCCGTAAGGCTGGAGAAAGATACTTCTAGACTCATGATGTTCTACTCCTTTGGTAGTTGTTTTCATCACAAAAACAGATTTCACCTCTGGGTCCTCTATTCCTAGTGCTGTATAAATTTCACTTTTCACAAGTGTGAGTGGAATTTTTAGAAACTCAAACAATTATTTTTTCCAGATGAGTAATAATGGAATAAATAAATATACTCATTTAGGATTCAGATCCTAAACAACAGAAAGAACTGGGCTCACTGGGAATCAGTGAAGCATTGGAGAAGAATATGGTGCCCTATGAGTAGGCTGCACAGTTGGGGAAGGTGTCAAGGTAATTTTGCTGAAATCTCACAGGTGAGTCTGACTTCCCAGCCAATGCTTACTGAGAAGCAGTTGTGTAGTAATCAGCGACCAGAAGTCTGAGAAATCATACCTGTCATTGATTGTTCAATGTGGGGTCAGTACTGTGACACAGCTAAGTCTCTAGCACACACAAGATGACATTGGTGGGCAAGGAAGTCAGGCAGGGATTGCTCCCCATCTGGATCTATGCCATCACTGTGGCTTTGAACTTCACCGAATGCTGGAGGCTTCAGACTCTATGCTGGTAGAATTTTATATTTAGCCATAGAGTAGGCACATAAATTAGATTTCATTCAATCCTTCTGACAACGCCAAAAGGCAAATCATACTTCATTTTGAAGAATAAGACAGTGAGATGAGGAAATTCATATTTGAAAATGTGGATAGATTTCATAAGTCAAAACTTGATTGCTTGGTGGCTTCGCCAAGATCTGTCTGTGGGACCTTGAGCAATATACCTGACTTCTAGGAGCTTATGGCTTCTCTGAACAAAGAAGTCTTGCCGGGTCATGTGAGGGTTACAATGGAGGGACAGTTCCTTGGAAAATACTCATAAAAGAGGGGTATCATTTCTTGTTATTCTTTTGCAGACAATGTTTTCACATTTGTAGACATTAAATACCTAATAATTTAGAGGGAAAAATGCAGTGAAATTATCTTCCTAACTTGGGCCATCATCATCATGTTAATTCTTGTATATGGTTTACAGTGAGTCTATGTTCCTTATGCAGAAAAATCTGTTTCATTTATCAGTTCTGCCAAGTTCTTATGAAAACAAAATGGTGAAGAAGCAGAAGACAAGAAAGAAAAATAGTCTAGTCATTTGTTGTTGACATTATAGATTTTCTCTCCAAATGAAGGTGTTGAAACTTTAGAACTACACTGTTCCTATTCAGAAGGAATCTGAGCTGAGATGGAATTAGCTGGTTCTGGACTGGAAAGCTTAGGTCATCTCAGAACTTTTCATGGGCCAGTACAAGCAGGGTTCTCTGGTTTATTGTTCTCTGTTGAAAGAAGTTCCAGGTAATAGAGAAAGATATTTCTCCAATATTTTCTGGCTTTAGGCCCATTCCCCAGTCACGTTGGTTGAACAAGGGGATGCATGCCCATCTCCCATATGTAGAAACAGAGAAAAAGCTGCAACAGGGAGTCTTGATGGAAAAACCTTCTGTGCACTGTAGACCAAGGTCTATTTTCTTCCTCCAGAGGCTGAAATGGGGAGGGATGAAGGGCCTAGCCTATGGCCGACCTGGATGAAAGAGTCTTTGTGAAAAGAAGGTCATTTATCAACAGAGACAATTCAGAGAATAACTTAACTATAGACAGTGCTGCTTACAGCAACTTTACATCCAAACCTACAGCCTCACCATTGCCAATCACTTTGCAAACATGTAACTTCTGTGCACTTTTGCTGACCTAGTTTTTGTGTGTATGTGTGTGTGAGGGAGATTTCTCTAGATTTTCAAGTATTTAATTTTTTATTGCATTTGAGGAATTATGGAGGAGGAAGGAAAAAAAACTTAAAAAGAGAAGCATTTTCAGGGAATTTAGCCAATGTTCCAGAGTCATGTTGATGAAATAGCATAGTGAAAACAAATTGAGTTTGGAAAAGAAAATTTCCTCCACCCAGTGGCAGTTGGAGCTTCCCTTCTGGGTTACTTCTAACTTCCTGGAGCCACGTGTAGTTTGCTGAGCAGACTAAATCATTTAATTTGCCAGCTTCTCCTTGCCCCTGCCAGACCTCACTCAAGGAACCTTTCCAGGGCCACAAGAGCTCACCAAGGCCGCCATCTGCCTGAGTCACTCCCTGGGGCCACATATCCACAGGGCAAGGTTCTCTGTCCTAATTCAAGACTGCTAAAAGTCAAGGGAGAGCATTTCTCTTTCCATCCACACAATAGGTCTGTAGGATATAATAAAAGCAACAGCTAAATGCTCCTTCCTTGGTAGCAAGCATGTGCTAAGAACTTTGCATTGGTTAGTATATAAATTCTTCTGAACTATATGGTATAGACAGCTAATATTTTTCTGGCTTTACAGATGAGATACTTGAGATTCAGAGCAGCTAATTTCATTAAGGTTATATATGTAAGTATGTTGGAGTTTTGAAATCAGACAATCTGACTTTAGACTTGGCTTTTAACACTCAGTTCTGGATCTGGGGAAGCTGAGTGTTATTGCTATTTCCCAGTAAGCTGTTCACTCAGCACTGGGTTTTGGAGCTAGATGGTGGGGACACAGTGATGTGATCCCTCTCAGAAGGTCTCTGCTGAAAAGGAGCTGAAATTGCAAAGGGGAGACATTCATATGAACAAAATCATCAGAACAGGGACATCACATTTCAGCAAAGTTTAGAAGTACTAAGGAAGACTAAGCAATCAGCTCTGGTTCTGATAAAGAGACTCTCATAAAAGAAAGTTTGCAAAGCAGATAATATTTGGATAATAACTGAAGGATACAAAGAAAGTATAGAGCATTAATAAAGACAGCAATAGGGTCAAACTCACAGAGACTTGGACTTCAAGAACATGCAGACAAGTAGACTCTGGAATTGCTCCAGTGTCAGTGGAAAGGGGATAGGATGAAGAATGTCAATCAATGTCTAATTTTCCATCCTCCTTTGTAGTTAGGTAAAGCAATAGTCTGATTTCATTTCTGACCAGTAGAATGGGGCAGATCATTATATTTGTGCCTTCTAGGTCTGCACCACAAACCCATCTTCTTCCTCTTTCCCTGTAATATGGCAGACTGAGGCAACTCTGAGACCCCCAAAACAAGGTGACCCTCAGCCAAAGGAAACCAGGGTATAGAGCTACTTCCAAGGGCTATCACACTTCCTTTGACTGATCATATTAGATAGAGGTATGAATGAGAAAAAACATATTTTTATGTTGCTAAAATTTGGGTATTAATTGTTTCAGTCTTTATTCTGCCTATTCTTGGGTGTGGGGGAGGAGGGAGAGAGAAAATGACTCAATCATTGGTCATTGAGAGCCATATGCAAAGGATAGAGTTAGAATTTATCTGCAAGTGGAGTGAGGAGAGTGGGATCTATTGGAGAGGGTTAAGCAAGGGAGTGGTTCCTTCTGTGGTTGAGGAAGTTTGCTTGGGGTGCTGTGTGTACAAGCGTTGGAGCTAGAGTCAAGATTGTGGGAATGGAGGAGGGCCATTTGGCTGGTGGTGCTGGCCTTTGAAGTGTGTTTAATTTCTGTCATCTTTTTCTCTTCTGGTACACTGGGAACACTGTAGACACCTAGGCCTTGTAAAAACAATGTCAGTGCAACAGTAGCCTAAATGGAAGGACTTCATCATTGCCATATAGTTTATGCCAGTCATTTTGCCTGGTATTAACCTACATCAACATTTCATTTAAAACTCACCACAACCTGAGGTAAATACCTTAATTCCCATGAGACAGGTGGGGAAGAAGAACCATAGACAGTTTGGAACACTTTCTCAAAGGACTATAGCCACCACCTTCTAAAACTGAGGTTTGAATTCAGGCCTCTGTGACTCCTGCTTATATTCCTTTTATGACTCCCTTCTTGCTAAGTAATCTTTAAGTAAGAAGTCACATTTTGGATTGAATTTAAGAGTCCCTCATTAGAGAATCCTTTTCATTATCTCTTGTTTACTTATCTTCAGCTTGGTATATGCAGGAACAAAAAAAGGGTTTCCCTTGTCTTGGATTCAAGGAGATTTAGAAAACTTTGGGTCCCGGGTGAATAAGATTTCTACTCCACAAAGAAATTGAAGCCCAAATAAGTGGGAAGGAAAAGGTTAGCCAGGCTCGATTAGGTATTTTCTCTTTTGCCTCGAGATGCTTCCCAGAAAATAAGTGAGCAAGTCAAATCTTGTAAACATGTGATGAGGAACTCTAGGAAAAACAACTGGTGGTATTTATTAATGGCAGACAATATCTTTGGAACATTTTCAGCAGCACAAATCTTATCACTCTAGGATTACTTATGGTAAATAAGCCTGGAATCTAGGGATTCATGGACCATGGCTCCCTGCAAAATGTCACATAGCTGATGTAGCTATTGAAGTCTAAAATGGAGATGTTCTGTACATGAAATACTTGTTTTTCATTCAAGTGGTATGCTTGTATACATATTTTAGAGACTTATATGTTAAATCTAGATCAGACCAAGTCCTAATGTGGCAAGAAAGGACCAGAGGAGTGGCAATGGTTAGCATGAGCCCTCTGTGCTTTCTCTGCACTTTGTGATTTCTTGTAGGTTTGAAATTATGGATAAAATTGATACTTCATAGCATATTTTATTTTTTGGAATCTAATTTAAAAATTGAATTCTTATGTTATCACCAAATAGAGCCTTACCAAAATCACATAGTTTAGCAGCAGTGGAAGATTCAGTTTTACACCCATTGTCTCTAATACTGATCAAAAATCAGTATGGAGTCAACATTTCCCTTGTTCTACACCTTCTCTACGTTTTTCATCTCTTACATGGTTTAGAATGATGGTGATGATGATGATGATTGATGATGATGATGATGATGATGATGATGATGATGATGATGATGTTGACAATGTTGCTGATGTGGCCACAACAGTGACAGACACAGTAGCTACCTTTTATTTCTTATGTTGTGTCAGGCATACTGCTACACAGTTTATAGAAACAATGTGAACATTACAAATGTATAAAATCTCATGACTTGTGCAAAACACATACGTCTAGAGCTTTTATTAGGTTAAATTTTATGAAACTTCCAATATTCAACCTACAAAACAGCAATCGCATGTAACCCAAGCTAACTTTATATGCCAGATAGTTTAAATTAGCCAAGGATGGTTTCTCTGAAGATGTGAGGTCTGAATGACAAAAGAAGTTGAACATATAATTAAAAAGGAGAATATCCCACAAAAGGGGAACCACCTGTTGCAAGGACTCTGAGGTGGAAATTAGGCTGGCAACTGAGTACCAGAGGAAAACTTAAAGCTACAGCAAAGTGAGTGGGGCAGAGCGATCACAGTCATACTTGGACAGGTGAGTAAAATGACACCATTGGACTTTGTTAGCCAGAGTAGTCTGTGTTTTAGGTTAAGTGGGTTTTACTAGAGCATGGGAAAGGATGATGAGATGAGACCTACATTTTAAAGGAATCTCTTTACTTGCCAATTGGAAAGTTGATCAGAGTCATGGAAAAGTGGTTAATGAGGAGACCATATAGGATGTTTACTTTAGTGGGTCAGGGAAGAGCCAGGGGTAGCCTAGACTAGAAGAATAGCAACAGGGATGGAGATAACGCTTCTGATGGGGATTTATTTTGGTCCCCACCCCACCCCATACAGCCACACTATGTAAGACTTACTGGTGTTGCAGATATTTGCTATCAAACTCCAAGCTTAGAGAAGGCTGTGGAAACAGGCTGGAGTTTGTCCTTACTCACTCTGATGAATGAACTGTGCACATCCCATCCACATATTAAAAGCTAATTTTCTCCTTTGTCTCCGAGATAAGTTGACTTTGGGTAGATATGAGCATTTGATAGGAGGCACTCATAGTAACCTTGTTACACAGAGGGTTGGTTTTTGGTATAGAGGAAGCTGGAGATGAAAGCTGGTATGCTCTTCTCTAGAAAATGAAATGTTTGCAGATCCAGAGATAATTAGACAAAAGTCTCACAGCTGCAGTGAGGAGAAAAGAAGGCCTATGATAGGCAGATTCTTGGCATAGTTCTTCAGGATACACAAGGGTTTGCCTAGTGGCCAAGAGAGCAGGGGTCACCAAGGAACAGTGGCTGGGAATTAACTGAATGAAGGGGAGGAGGCAAAAGAGGAGGAGAGGAAAGGAAGACTGTGATCTGGGACAGTGCCCGGTTTGCCTTTGTAGATGAGTTCCCTAACAACACTTTCTGGGCAAAGTCAGAGACTGACTGAAGCTTAATTCAGATTCTCTGAATGTGCCTTAAGGAGACAGACTAAGGAATGATCTGATGCAATGCACGGGAAACAAAACTTGGCAAAGGCACAGTGGCAAATGAGCTGAGAATATGGGGGGAGATCCTGCCAAGGCCCCCTTCCCCCAGGACCACCCTTGATGTATCCGGAGAAATCAATCAATTGGATGGGACTGGATGGCTCCCACAGAACTGTAATTGGGGACCCCTAGGAGAGTCAGTGGTCTTCCTTTTACAGACAGGATTTGGGCCTCCACAGAGCATTAAGACGGGTCAGTGAAAGTAGAGGGTTGGTGCTCAGTCTCTTAATATCCTGTGGGTGACTCAGCTGTGCCAAATGGTATGCCCATTCCTGGACAGCGCCCAGAGAATCACAGGCCTACCTCCTGCTTTGTGTGAAGTTCCTGGAGCGGGAACGTGACATGATTTCCCTGACTTACCATACTGGAGGAATTGGTAAGAACTTCTTAGAGGGTTCGCAAAAGTCATTAAAGTCCAAAAACATTCCCTGTCCTCCTTGAGTGGCTGAGATTACCAGTGTCACCTCTTCTCTTCAGGATCAGCAGTATTCTTTGCTGGTATCTAGCTGAACATATGTTATGGTTTAGATATAGAATGTTCCCCAAATAGCTCATGTGATTAGAAGGTGATTGGATCATAAGAGTGCTCTATTCTCAGTGGCCACTCAGGAGGTCAGTAGCTCACTGTGCTGTTAGGAGGTGTGGTCTGGAAAAGTGTATTTTTGTCCTCAGCTTCTCTTGTCCCGCTCTGTTTCCTGGTTGCCATGTGCTGGACAGCTTTCCTCTGTCATGCCATTCCTTCATGCTATTCCTCATGCTATCCCATTGTGCCATTTCTTCCTTGAAACCAACCAACTGTGCCTAGACCAACAACAACAGGCAAAATAAACCTTTTCTCCTTTAAGTTATGGGTTTTGGACACTTTGTTCCTGTGGTAGGAAAGTGACCATAACAATGTATTCATGTCTTCAGTTAGGAATTCAGATCTTCATCAACATCTGCCTGTGGGCTGCCCATAGGGTCACCTGCCAGATTTGTTGAACTCCAATGTTGGAAAGAATATTTAATTTAATATGCAACCTTTTTAAATGTAAACTTTGTCCTTGACCTCTCATCAACATTTTAACCAAGTTGATAAAAAGTTTGTACAATATCCAATATACTTTATCCAACATGTCTCACTTTAAGTTTGTGAAGTAGCTATCACTGTCCCCGAGTGACCAGCAAAGAAATTTGAGACTCAGGTGGAGATCAGCCAAAAGTCATGCAGCAAATTTAGTAAAAAAGGAGGGCTTGGGACCCCCTAGATGACAACCAGCCCACTCAGCCCTGCACAAGGCTGCTTCCATTTTCTTCTTTTCTTATTCTGCCATGTCAGTGGATGAAAAAGAACAAAATAATGTTCTGCTTCCCATGTCCACCCCAATGTGGGTGCCGCTTCTGGTCTGCTTTTCTTTAACTCAACTGAGACAATCTCTCATCTGGAAAAAATTCATTTCTTAACATTTCCAGGCTCATTGACGGCCCTCTCCAGCCTCATACTTTCTGATCCAACACCCTTGTTCCCTTTAAAATACTCATGATTAATGAAAACAAAGCTGTTATTTCAAACCTCCTCTTTTAGTGGAAAACGTCTACCTCTCTTTAAAGCCTCACAAACCTACCCCAAGTGGGCTAAATGGGTCATCTCGGGTTCCACAGCTCTTCTCTAAATTTATCCCTTCTTAGCACTCATTGAACTGTACTGTAACTGCTTGTTCACACGCCTGTCCTCTTCTGCTGGCCCAGAATCCCCTTGAGAAAAGGGACTTTTTAATGTCTAGCATATGAGAGAATTGGAGACATGACAGCAGGTGCTTCATTATAAATTCCAAGTTCTGTGGAGAGAGACACCTTTCCAGACAACTAGTTTCTAATTAAATAGTTATTTTCTTCCTTCCAGAAACAATTTCACTGGAATTTTCTTAAAAATAGATGTATATAGAGCTGGGGATTTAGCTCAGTGGTGCTATGCCTGCTTGGCAAGCACAAGGTCCTGAGTTCAATTCCTGGTTCCAGAAAAGAAAAAAATAAAGATAAATGTATCTATCTTATAATAAGTGTATATATCTGAAGTATTTAGTGAAATGAATTATAATATTTGTATACACTTAAGCAGCCACCACCTCAAACAAATCATAGACTATTTTCACCTGTGTTTTTTTTTTTCCTTCCAGCTCACAGGACTAGGCATGTAAGCACCTTGGCCAAGGATAAAGATGCCAATTTTAAATCTATCTGAATGCAAGCCATCTCCTACAAATACAACCTTGGTTTGAGGGCCTATGATGGCCATAGCCAATTGACAAGATCGTGGTCAACGACACAAAGGATACCACTGCTCTTCCAAGGAAAAATGGCACTGTCAATAATATATTAGTAGCTAAATGACATTTTCTGTCCCTCTCCTTCATGGTGACTGGTCAGTGCAAAACTTTCCTTCCCCTGGGCTAAGCAGAGAAGCCCCAAAGAATCCAAATCTGCTAGGGACAGAAAAGTGAGCCCAGGGTTTTAAATCATCCTTAGGCTTGTGGCCTGGTTTTCATTTACTCCTGAAGGATGTCTTTTCCTTTCATGAATTGTGAGCCAATGTTTCTTTTCCTGCTGATTTATGGCCTCATATAAATTAACAGAGGCCTCTCAACTGGGAACATCACATCCCAAAGGCATGAATCTTCCATATGTAATTTCTCCTCAAGGAAGCCAGAGTTAGCTCTCAATTAGATACAGTGATGGTGACACAGGGTGGCTGAAATGATACAAATGCTATGTATATTCTAGTTGGAGTCCTTGCATAAATCCACAGGAAGAAAACAATTTAATTTGAGTCCCCAGAGCATAAAAGGTTTGCTTGCCCAGGACAAAGAGAGGGATCTTACCATGTCTTCAGTTGTATTAAATATAGGTTTTTTTAAAAAAATATAGGTTTATTTAGCATCTCCCATGAGAGGAGAGATACAAAGACAGGAAAATGTTGTCTCTTCTCAAAGCCTTCTCAGTTAGTGGTGAAGACAGACACATCTATAACTGTATTACATGCTAAGATTTTCCACTTGTCTGGAAATTACTTTTACCAATATTTTAGTGACTCAGGCATCCAGGGTCATAATGAAAGGGGGGAAAAGCACTAAAATCACAATTTGTACTCAGCCATATATTAAATTTGATTCATTTCTTCTTTATTTTACTCAAATATTCACCAAGCATTTCTAATTGCCATACACTATACCAGGGATTAGAAGTTGTGATCCTTGTCCTCAGGATTTTCATGACTGTTGTTGCCAACGATTTGTGGGCTTTGTCTGGACATGGATGTGGAGTAAAATGCATGTATATTAAAAAGCCCCATGAGTAGAAGACTTTTTTGAATTGTTTTGCTCCTATATATTTTCATTTTTACATTGTGTATAACTATGTCTTTATATATAAATCAATCAATCAATTTATCTATCTATCTATCTATCTATCTATCTATCTATCTATCTATCTATCCTGCCCCAAGTTTTGGATCACAAAGAGATCTTCATGCAGTCTTTGCAAAGGAAGTTATAAGATTACTCTCTCAGAACATTTATAACTATAAAAATATGCCAGTTAAAGTGTTCAACAGTAAAAATGACAGTTTAAAGACATTGTAAAACACACATAGCTTACTTCTCTATCTAAAATACACGAAGGATGACTAGCAAGGGCCAAGCTACGACAATTAAGAATTTTGCATGGTTTAGCCACCCATGGAGCTTTGCTTCTGTACTGTTGTCCTTGTGAAAATTTTTGTGAAATTAATAAAAAGGAGTTACAAATTTAAAAAATAGAGATTTAAAAATTGAGAGTGAAAATTTACTAATGGATTCTCTCACCCTTAAATGACTTTTCTTTCCTTACTAAGGTATGAGAAAGTGGGTTATTGTTGAAAAGACTCAGATCTAGGAACCATAAACCCTAACGTCTACTCCCAAGTGCTTTTGTGATTTATAGAAGTCTTAGCCCCTGTTCCCTCATATGTATAGTGATGTTGACCTTGGAAGTATGTGTGTGTAATAATAATCCACTTATTCTCTTCTACTTTCACCGATCATTCATTCATTCTTTTACATAAATCCTCATTTATGTATGAATTAACTTTTTGTTCCTGCTGTATCAAATTACCATAAATATGGTGGATTAAAGCAGCAGAATTGTTTTTCTTTCAGTTCTTGGAAGCCAGATATCAGTATCGTTGAGTTGAAATCAAAGCATCACTGGGGCTGTGCTCCTTTTGGAGGATCTGGGGAAGAATTCGCTCTTTGTTTCTTTCAGTTTCTGGTGGCTACTATCATCCCTTGGCTTAGGATCACATCACCCAACTCTCTGACTCTGTGGTCGCACTGTCCTTTTTTTTTCCTGTAGGTGAAATCTTTCTCATCTTCTCTGTTACGAGGATATGTGTAAAGGCACTTAGGTCTGCCCAGAAAATTCAGGGCCATTTCCCCATCTGAAGAGCCTTAAATTAATCACATCTGTAAAATCCTATTTTTGGTATATGAGGTAACAATCACAGGTTCCAAGTACTAGGAGATCTTTGTTATTCTACATGCCTATGTGTACCTGGAAATTTGAGAATGGTTAACACATATGAATTAATTAACAATACAGACATTGGTGTCAAAAGGACTCAGTCCTGAGTATTATGTCTGCCACTTCCTACATGTGGCCTTGGGAGAGTTACTTTAATTATAATAATATGTATCTTAGTCTGTTTTCTATTCCTGTAACAAGATGCTTGAAGCTGTGAACTTTACATAGAAAAAAAGTTTATTTATCTCACAGCTGTGGAGTCTGAAAGTCCAAAATTAGTCTCCCTTTGTTTAAGCTGTGGTGAGAGCCCAGTGGTGGATGACATAATGGAGTGAGATCATATGAAAGAGATTGTGTGGTTACAGAGAGGGATTCAAGGGTCACTCATGTGGTTTTATAACAATCCACTTTCATAGGCACTAACCAGGGTCCCATGAGAACTGCATTAATCCCCTCTGAGAACAACACATCTCATCACGTAATAACTTTGCACTAAGCTCTACCTCTTAAAGTTTCCACACTTCTTAATACTGTCACACCGGGGACAAGTCTTCAGTACATCAACCCTTGTGGAACAAGGCACATTTACCATAGAATGTGTGTGTAATCTATGAGACTACATATATGAATTACCTAGAACAGTTATCACAGAAAATATCATGTTATGTCTAACTATGGGGTAGAGTTGAAAAACCTTATCCATATCAATGGAGAACTCAAAGTCTGGCTGAGAATATGTGTAAGAAACATCTTCAATAAAGCTCAGAATCTTCTATTGGCAGAGGAAGGTCAGTGCTATAGGAATCCAGAATTAAAGCATAAATCTTGCACTATAAGAAGAAGATGGTGTCTGGAATGATTCTTAATGAATAGGAACTAGTTCACTCAGAAGAGAAAAAGAGTCCAGATGGGGCAGCCTGTAAAAAGAAATGGAATAATAGCATGTGGGACTTACTAAACCCAAGAGTCCGGGCATCACTGGAGGGGTTGGGGCTGTCACTCTGGCTCTGTATCTAGCTTGAGCTTTAGGCTAAGGCTACATAAATAAGCTGATGTTTTTCTGTGACACAAATAGACAAGAAGACAATATGAGTATCCAGTGTGAAAAGGCCATAAAGAAGAGAAAACTGAGATGACTCTAGTTTGGCTCAGTATCTGGGACCAGAAAACACACAGCCAGCAGAGGTACAGTCTTCCTGAGAGACAGGGCTAAACCCTGGGGAGCCAGGGCAGCGGAGTGCTTACAGAATGATCTCAGAGACAGACAGGGAGGGCTTGCTTAGTTGCTGACAGCCCTAGCACCTGGCATTGCCCACTAATGACAGTGAATGACGGGAGCTGACCTCAATCCTCAATCTTTCCATGGCTTTCTGCCTTCCTTCTCATTCTTTCTACTTTCCTAGCACCTTCTTTTCTTGGACACCCAACTGAGGACTCATTCTTTGTCCTCTTGGTTTTGTTTAAAGAAACAGTTGATGAGGACTTCCAGTAATGCTTTAGTTGAGGAATAGAGAAGGGAGAGGTTAAGAAAGACACAAGAGGTTTTGTTAAGAAGAGGTTTTGTTGCATGGGGAAAAATCACATTGATTCTAAGAAGTAAAATTGTACCATTCAGCATGATTATTCCTTTCGTACACTTGTGAGTGAATGTTTGAAGTGGGATAATTAAGTATATTACCAAAAAAGCTAATTTCTTCACTCAATATAAAAAAGGGAAATGCCTGCTGCACAAGTGCAAGGACTCAAGTTCGATCCTCAAAAAAACAAAACAAAAAAACCCAAAAGGGTAAAAAATAAAAAAGGGAAAAAATGTGGCATTGGAGTGTGGCAAAACTCTACTATTTAAGATAAGATCTTGTCAGGTTATTTCATCACTTAAAGGTCAATTTTTTTGTCTATAAAGTGAGGGTAACCACAGAACAAACCCTATGGGATGGGTGTGGTAATTTAATTAGATACTATATGGAAAGTTCTTGGCCCCGTATATGTTATATAACTGTGTTTTGCTAATGGGAAGCTGTTTGAATAATCTTTCACTCAACACACAGTAAATCCATCATTTATTCTGAGTCTCTGAGCACCAGTTAGAGAACAGACAAATTAGTCACAGGTTTTGCTCTCAGGAGTGGAGACAGATACATGAAAATAGTGCCCTATGGTTTAGAAGTCTTAATTGAGATAGAGAGATGCCAAAGAACTTTGGGAACAAAGAAGAAAATGGGACTGTTTCTGAACTGGGAAGGAGAGGGAGCCAGAGAATCTTTCACAGGGGGAGTAATTAATTGAAATTCACAGATAAAGACCTGTAAGGAGGAGGAATTCTTCTGTACAAAGTCAAGGAGATATCCACTGACTTGGTCAATGTGCTTTACTTTGCAGGGTCTCTTTGTCAGTCTGATGTGGGGGCATTTTGAGGATTTTGCTTTGGGTTGAGAGGAGAGCTTGAGATATTCTGAGTAAATAATATGAACTGAAGTAGTCAGAGCTCTTAAGAAAACAGCTTTGTAGTCAGAGGTCTGGATTGAAATATAAATTTCACTGCTATATTTCCTAATTGTGCTCCTTCAGTGTCTTGTTTTTATCATCTGCATCTTCAAAACAATGCTCTTAAATACCAACTTGGCAAGATAATACGGCCAGAATCAACTGAATGGTCATTTTGTGTTTGTCTACATGTTTGTTTGTATACGTATGAGAGAGTTTGTACATGCAGATTATCATGCATTGAGAATATACTCTGGTAGAAAGTAGACTAATATCCATCCATGGTCATGTGGTATGAGGTTCTATTAATCCCAGTTTACAGATGAGAAAAGTGAAGGCTCTGAGGTTAAATAATTCATCCTAGATAATATGGCTCCAAAAAGACAGAGATGGGATTAGAAATTTGAGTTAGTTTTCTCAGTGCCTTAGCACGTAAGCATTAGCCAAGGGCAAACTAACCTACTTGACCTTGAGCTGGTCCATGTGACAGAGTCCCTAGTGAATATGCAGCCCAATCAGAATTAGCTTCTTTGAAGCAGGCAGTTCCCGAAATAGCAGGCTGTGTCTCTTGGGGTATGGAAGAGTCACACCCGATGCTTGCTCCAGAGCCTTGGAGGAAGGAAAAAGAGGAAAGAGAGATGGTGCTACCCAAATAAAGTGACACATGTTTTCCACAGGATTCCTCCAGAGATGAGATGGAGGTTATGAGCATAGTCATTCTAGATGTTCCACTTAACTTTTTATTCTTACTTCAGGCCTGGGTGAGGTTGCAATGTTGAATTTTGAACAAAAATGAAAAAATAAAAGAGAAAGGCCTTTAGCTTTCAGATAAGTAAAGCATTTCACTGTTTTTGCATCCCATCATGCTAACTGCAATACATAAATATAGTGAACCAGATTCTGTGGCCTTATGCATCTTCAGAAAGAGGGGATCTATAGATCTATAGGGAGTGAGAGAGCAGTTTGGGAGAAATGTGCTTTAGCTTGTAAAGATGGGCTTGGCATGGTACTGGCAAAGAAACAGACCTGAGGACCAGTGGAACATATTAGAAGATGCAGAAACATTTCCAGGCACACTCAGCCACCTCATCTTCAACAAGGGTGCCAAATACTCTCACTGGAGGAAAGATAACCTCCTTAATAAATGAAGTTGAAAAAATTGGGATTCAACTAGCAGAACATTAAATCTAGACCGATATCTCTCACCATGCACTAAACTAAAATCAAAATGGATTAAAGATCTAAATATTAAAACAGAAACGCTGAACCTGCTGGAACAGAGGTTAGGTAGAACCCTTGAAGACACTGGTGTAGGAAAAGATTTTATGAACAAAACCTCAGTTGCCCATGAACTAGCACAATCAACAGGTGAGATCTCTTCTTATTAAGCAGCTTCTGCACAGCAAGAGAAATCACCAACAGTATGAAGAGACAACCCACAATGTGGGAAAAAATTTTCACCAGTGGTCGCTCAGAGAAGAATCTATAAAGAACTTAAAAAATCAGATCTACCAAATTTAAAGACCCAATCCAAAAATGTGCACCTGAAATGAACAGACTTTTCTCAGACAAAGAAGTGGAAATAGCAAATAAACATATGAAAAAATGTTCAACATCACTGGTCATCTGAGAGATGCAAATGAAAACATCGCTGACATTCCACTTCACCCCAGAAAGAATAGCTGCTATCATGAAATCAACCAATAACAAATGCTGGCAGGGCTGTGGGGAGAAAGGAACCCAGCTTCACTGCTGGTGGGAGTGTAGAATGGTGCAACCACTGTGGAAATCAGTATGGAGATACCTCCAAGAACTAGGACTGGAAGTCCCATTTGACCCAGCTATTCCCCAGCTGGGTATGTTCCCCAAAGAATTAAAAGAATCATACCACAGTGATATAAGTGCACCCATGTTCATAGCAGCACAATTTGTAGTAGCTAAAACTTGGAAGCAGCCCAATTGCCCATCAACTGGAGAATGGATAAAGAAAATGTAGGGGTTTTAAAAAAAAATAAAATGGAGTACTACTCAGCCATAAAAATGCCAACCTAGAGACATGTATAGCTAAATGGATGTACATTGAGGTGATACTCTTAAGTGAAATAAATAGGACACACATATTTAAATACTGAATAGTTTCTCTAGTGTGAGAAACTGAAAGTGTAAATGAGAACTAAAGGGTATAACAGATAATGTGAAATAGGAAGAAAAGGGGCAAAGAGGAAGGGGAAGTGGGAGGAGAACTAAAAGGTATAACAGATAATATGAAATAGGAAGAAAAGGGGCAAAGAGGAAGGGGAAGTGGGAGGGGTAGGGGAAAAGAAAGAAGGGAATGGAATTAATATTAGAAAATGAAAAAATGGAAACAAAGTCTTTGTAAATAGGGAGGGATGGAGGGGTTGAAGAGAGGGTAGGAGAATGGGGAAAAAATAAGAACGAAGAGAGATTATGTAAAGGTACATATTTCCAATGATGAATGTCATTCTATTGTATACCTAAAATGTACCAATAAAATTAATTTTAAAAATTCAGGCTTGTGTTATAGGTTTTGAAGGCAACATGTGATACCAGAGGTTAGTGAAGTAGTGTCTATGAAATTTGGACAGAATGAAATTTGACCTATTAACTTTTTGCACAGTATGCTTTGTCCTTGAAATGGCAAGACAACATATCTACATCCTCAAACATGTAGAAATTTAATGTACAGAATATATTTAAAAAGGCATTAGAATTATTAAAGTAATAGAACAGAAAGAAATTTACCCATTGCATTGAAGAGGTGAAATAAAAAATTAAAAATTAATGGTGGTGAACATTGAGTCTATTTAACAAATAACTGAGATTAATGATTCTTATTATTATTGTTACTTAATAGAGTAGAATATTATAAAAATTGACAATGATAAATAATATTTTGAAATGAGAAAGGAAAATATTCTAGAGATGCTATTTAGGATGGAAATGTCTAATCTTATTTTTAATGTTATATTTCCTTTTTAACTTTATTAGGAATTTGAATAAGTAAAATTTATTCTTTTAGTGAAACTTTAACATATACTGTTCAGTAAATCATTTAGCTTGGTGTTTGGCTCTAGGTATATTAAATTCAAGAAAAGAAAATAATTATTTACATTGTATAAGAGGTGACATATGGGTAATGATTTTCTTTAAACTGCAAGTATCAGTGAGCTTTTTCTTAATTAAACTTACAGAAGTTTAAGAAGTGCAGAAATACTAGAATCAAGTGGATAATCTCTCAGTAGCTATAAACATATGCTAATAAAACACTAGATTAGGCATCATTAGAATTAGTTTGCAATGAAACATCTGTGGAAGAAAAATAATGAAGAAAATAAATGAGGAAACTTGTTGTGGTTCAGGATTACTCAATACAGTAACAACAAAATATCATTGGAAATACATGATATAACCATAAGCCTTTACATTGCTCAACAACATGTTTATTAATATTCCCTTTAATATCTGATATTATCTGTGATTGAAATTACAATTTCGTATACATTTTGACTTTTGCAACAATCATTAGCAAGTTGCCATTGCTGGCATTTGTCTGAATCTGCTTCTACCTTTTGGTAGGGAATGCTGGTGTTCCAGCTGCCTGATTGTAGTTCCTCTTTGCACAGTTTTAGAAGGTACTCTATGATCATGTTCTGGTAATAAAGAAGAGGGAGTTGTATTGGGAAAGACCTGCTTTCCCAGAGTTTCTTGGAGCACAGATGTATGCTTCTAATGATCTAGATGACAGTCCCCAGAAAACAGCTGGTTAGAAATCATGCTAAAATGCTCTTTTATCTCTCAAGAGGGATTTTAGGATGGATATTAATACTTCAGTAGGGAAAGTATCAATAAAATGGCCAGAAGCTAGAGGAGAAATTGTAGGTAGCCCAGCTGCAGAAAACAGAAAATGAGATATGCTGAGGTGAACATCCACTGAGCTTAATCTCAGACTTATCTCTCATCATGCCCAAAGGGAAATAACACCAGTTTAGATCAGCACTGATGATGGGAGATGTGGCCTTTACCTCTGACCATTCACCGACTTAAATTGTGAGGATCCAGAGACAGACAAAGAGGTATGGAGGGTAGAAGCTCTCAGGTGGGGGGAAACAACCATGTCCCTGTGTTCCCACCATGAGTTCCAAGTCTGATGCAGCTTCTTGAATGGAGAAGTAAAACAAAACATTAAAGTTGTGGACAATTCCACAGGATTGAACATATCAGTCTTTGGACTGAAATTGTTCAAAGGACATTTTTGTTTTGAAGAGTGACCAGACAAGACATAGGATCAGCTCAATATGATAATATCTGGTTTCTTGAGAAAAAAATAACATTTTTGATATGTCTGAATGGGTGATGGGAAAAAAATAGACACAGTCTTTGGGAGTCCTGGTGTTTTCAATGCTTTAGTTCTATTTTTATTGTTTATATCAGGAGATAGAGGGTGCAGAACCACAAAGATTTCAATCTTGGGTCTTTTCCTAGTCCAAACTCACCCTACGTAGTAGTACTCTCTAATGTTAGTAACCATGCCAAGGAGGGAGGTATAATCTATTCTGGAAACAGGGGATTATGATCGGTGAATCATCTTAACCAACACTACCTGAGTGGTGAGTGGCAATGTCTATGTGTGTTGAAAACCAAACCAATTTTGAAATCTTCGTCTTTAGTCCATGACTTCACGTCACATCTAAGATGTACAGGAGATGTTCATAATCAAAACTCTGTTAAACACCTATTTCTCTGGAAGAATTGGCCTTATGCAACACATTTCAACTTATTTGCCCACTATTCTAAGAGTATCCTTTGTGAAACTGAACAGAAATTAGCTCCTTGAAATTCCCAATCATTGTCATTAGTTCTGGCTTATAATATTACAGAGAATCAACCTAAATAATTGAATAGGTGAGATCCTTTTGCTACAATGCCCACATTTCCTTTAAATCTCTTCTTTGTGAGTGGAACCATTTTAATAATTTTTAATAATTCATCATCATTTAATTTACCTTTAAAGATTCCACTGGAACTTAGGAACTTAGCTTCCCTGACATTTTTCTAAGTGAGATTTTGACAGCATATTGCTCCTTACTCTAATATGACATTTTCTCCTTCATACTGTAAGAAATTAAATATTTACATGCAATTAGATGTTAATAGTGAATTTCAGTTGGCTAGATTGATGATTTCTTATTAGATCCTTCTCTAATCTAGATTTTTAAAACTCAAGATATTCTAATATTTGTTAATGCAGATCTAAAATTTCTATGATCATATTAGGTTTTTACTTGGCCCCTCAAAGTATTTGAAATCTCTTTTGCTTTTCTAGAATCTGTGGCCTCATTTGAAGTATTTAAACAATTCGTGTTCTGTCTTCCCTTGAGTGATATTTATCTTACTTATTGCTGATAAACCTGAGTTGGTTTGTGCTTTGACTTTTTTTTATATAAAGAATGATAGTCAAGTAGAAAAGTTTCCTGGACATTTAAAAAAATGAAGTTGTATTTCAAAAGGAATGCTAACTGTAAAGGAACTTCTTCCATGCTTTTAATTTAGAGATGGATGCATTTTAAGAGATCCTGTGAATAGAGAAAGAAGGGCAGGGAAAAATTAACAAATTTGGGAAGGGGAAAGGAGGCAGCCGAAGAAATAATAAGTAATAATAATTCTTTTTTTTTTTGGTACCAGAGATCGAACTCGGGACCTTCCACTTGTGAGGCAGGTAGTGGAACCAGTAAGCTAAATCCCAATTCTAATTCATTCCAAATTATATTGTTTAAGTTTTACTACCATCGAGGCCCTACAAAATATTTTACCCACATCACATTTAATTTTTCCAAGAAAAAATTAATTTGTGTTATATTTGCCTTTGTGTTACTAAAAATACTGAGGTGTGGAGATGTCCAATCATTTTTACATGCAATGTAGTTTTTGAACTGTAGAGGAAGACTCAGACTTTTTGTTTATTTTTAATTTAAAGTTTTTCTTGTCTATAACTACATTGCTACCTTGCCTTCTTTTTTTTTTTTTTTTTTTGGTACCGGGGATCAAACTCACCTTGCACTTGTGAGGTAGGCAGCTGAACCACAGAGCTAAATCCCCAGCCCTACTTTGCCTTCTAAGTCAAAAGGAATTTAAAAGATGCAACAAACAAACAAACAAACAAAAACCTCACCTCTGATGTAAAAGAGAGTGAAAAGAATGTTATGACTGCTGGATTTAGTTAGAAGGCTTTAGCTGATGCAAGATTGATGTTCCATGCTTGTGAAGCTAAATGGTGATCTTTACTTTATATGGAATGCTAGAACATGATACGATCAGTTTTAGCCTTAGGATAGGCCAGTGGTCCTTGATCTGGGGCAATTTTACCCCCAGAAGGTATTTGGCAGTGGCTGGAAATATTTTGGGTATTGGGTAGGAGGGGAAGGAGGTGCTACTGGCATCTACTGGGTGAAGGCCAGGGATACTACAAGTGTCCCCCAGTGCCCAGGACAGCCTCTCCAGCAAAGATTTACTTGGCTTAAATTGCCAATACTGCTGACATCAAGAAATAGCTGGATTAATTAATGTTAATGATCTCTATAAAATTGTATATTTATATCAATATCAAATAGCACTATCATGTATGGAAGGACAGAATTAGAGGCTGGAAATTCACAAGGAAATGGGCTTGCTCAGCAGGAAGAAAGGGTAAAGGAACATACTTTGAGCTGGGGCTGGGAGCCTTGGAAGAAATGTGCTGACCATGAACATGTCATTGTTAATACTAAATTCCGAGTTAGGACTACATGCCAGCCATCTTTTGCAAGGGTGGTTTTGGGTCTAGACAGAAAAAATTGGCCTTTGAATCAATATTCAATGATTGTAGCAGATCTGCCTGTTGTCTATGTTTTTGCTATTCTTTCTTTCAAAAAGTTCAGTGTCAAATGTAAGTTTTAAAAGTAGGATCTGTTACCTGCTATACTTAGCATCATGAAGGAGGAGAACTACAATATTTACTTTCCATAAATTTGGAAAAAGGAAGATATTTTCCATCTCCCCAAACCCATTTAACGGTTTCCTACTGACAGCTGCATATATGGTTATCCTGCCATATATCTCTGGAGAGAAGGAGAACTGGGAGGTGTGGGCAGGCTGATGAACGGGACCATTGAGTCAGATGTTCTTGGATGGCCCGTGTCATTGCTTTCAGGGGACCAGTTCACCCACAGTGAGTGCATAGCTATGGGCACAGTGGGGGATAAGCTTCACTCAGTCATTCCTGGTTGATTCACATTTGGGTCAGTGATGTAGAAGGCAATGTCAGCTCTCCAAGGGCAATTTTCCAACCTTGGACTAGTTACAATCAAGCCCTGTTAACAGAGGCTGGGGTGAAATGTAGGATGGATCTCTCTAAACATGAGTGGATGAAGAGAAGAAAAAGAAATGTTTTTCATGAATTATTGCTATGGTTTCTAGATAAATTAAATCACGGCTTAGAGGAGGAAGTGGAGGAATTTAGCATCATGCCACTTCTGTTGCTCCTAGGATATGGTTCAAATTGCCTAGTGTGGTCAGTTAGACCAAACATAAGCAGGACCTAAGCTCTCTTTCTAGCCTCCTCCTGGGCTTAAGGCTTAAAGACAGTATTCAGGGAGTGAAGCCAACTATAATCTTAACTTGGAGAGAATATTTGAGTTTTGTTGTTTTCCTTTCCAATTATGCAGCCACACGTTGTCTTCTACCATTGCTGGGAGAATATTTAGAAGTATCAGAAAAATGATTAGGGCACTAGCATTTATCAGGCAAGGATTTTTGGCCAAGGACTGTGCAAAAAGTGTCAAATACATTTCCTAATTTTTACTCCCCCAAACCATAGTTTGAGGTAAAGATTATTCCCCAGTGATGTTTATGGGGAAATTGAGGCTCAGAGAGCCTCCAGGCATATTAGAAGATGGTACACTGTTCAGGACTGTTGGAGACCTTGCCCATTTATTTCCTTTTGCTGCAGCATGGGTACTCAATGAATTTTACTTACAATGTTTTACCCCAGTGTTTCTTTCACAGAGGAGGTTTCCTTAGCTCCTCATTGTGTCGTATCCTGGTTCATGGGCATCCATCCCTCCTTGGTACTTGTCAGTTCTCAGAGAATGTTCCTAGTGATAAGTTGTTTACAATGTATGGGTGCAAGGCATATTTCTGAACTAGTTTCTTTGTTTCCCCAGCTCCTGAGTCATCCCAGGCACATATCATGTTGCCTTTAAGTACTGATAGGCAGACGAGTCAGATTTGCTTATTGAACGCACAGTGTGCTATGTGTTCTGTGCTGGCTTCTCTGTATGCACAGAAGAGTCATACCTGATTTTTACTTTTAAGGAGCTCATTCTCCCATAAGAGAAAGTTGCTATTTTTAAAAAATAACGGAATTATTAAAGTGCTATTGGAAATAAGAAAGTCTCAGTGAAGAGATAGACAATTTTACTAGAGAATTAATTTCAGGAAATGTGTTCTAGGAGAGTGGAATCTTGGAACCCTCAAAGTCAAGAAGGTGTTGATCACATGGGCAATGGTGATATGTGGCTAAGGCAAAATTCAGACAGTGGGAGAAATGAGAGCAGAATACAAAGAAAAGGAGGTGTAGCACGGAGCAAAAAACATGGTTTACCTTGAGAAGAGTTGTTCTTGGGTATCTCTTGGATGTGACTGAAAAGAGAGATGTAGCTGTATCATGAAGTGGTTTCCATGCTTGCTTTAGAAATTTATATACTCTTAAATGTAGATAGTAGCATTTTAGCCAGCCTTTCCATTGCTAGTGCACAGTGCTGACACCTATAACGGAAAGAGAAGTTTAATTTGCCTCATGGTTCAGATATTTAGTGTATGGATCACTGTCTCCAAGCCAGAAGCAGCGTGGTGGAAGGGCATGGCAGACAAAAGCGGCTCACCTCATGGAAGCCAGGAAGTAGAGAGTAGAGGGAGAACCCAAGAAAGGAGATATAGCCTCACAGGCATGCCCCCAGTGACACACCCCTTCCAACTAGGCTCCTACTCCTAACAGCACATTTAGGTATGAACTCATCAAGGAATCAACCTACTGATGAATAAGGCACCTCTATGATTCAATCAACTTTCAAATACCCCATATCTGAACATGAGACTTTTGGCGGGGCATTCTTGATTTAAACCATACTAGGTAGGATAGTCAAGGATAGTTAGAAATATATTTAAACAGCTATCAATTATTTGAAAGAATATTTACAAGGCATTAACACAATGCCATATACTGTTGTAGTATTCTGAAGAATATGGGTGGAACCCAGTAAGACAAACTCCTCCCTCCAACAAGCCCACAGCCTCTACTTCATACTGTGAGATGTGAGCAAAAATTAAAACAACCCACAAGCAATGAGGCAACTGTCTCCCATTCAGCATATCTGAATGAGCTCGAAGCACAAGAGTGAGCAATGGGGAAGGGGGACTGGCAATAGGCCGGAAGAGTGTGTGTGTGGGGGGTGGAGGGTACATATCTCCAGTACCTCTGCTTGGAGAAAGTGGGACACACTATCAGTTTTGCAATGCACAAAGGAGCATCTGTTTTCAATGAACAGGGTTTTCTGTTCTCAAAAATCTTCTACACTTTTTTTGACAACTTGGGATGTAAAAGCTTTTCATCTCTGACATCACACCTAATATACCAAGTATCTTCCCACATCCTGTTGCACTATTCTTGACTGGGCACCTTTGCTAGGAACTTTTAGAAGCATTTACTCCTCTTATCCTGCTTGGCCCATTAACATGTTTGATCAGTTTCTTAAACCCTATACTGCAGATTTGCAAGCAGAGGCTAGAAAATGGCTCAGCAAAAATATATTACTTAAAAAGCATCCCAAGAATTTCTCAATGTATTATACTGTGTACTGTGCACTCTAGTTCAGTTTTAAGCATGCTCAAAAATGTAATTATTGGATTACCATATAATGTTAGAAAAGGAACAGTCTACTATTATAACATGATTATCCATTACTGCCCATGAATGAGCAGACTGCATGTAAACTCAACTGTCATTTTTCACTTTAGGAAACAGATTTAAGGAAATTCAGCACAGGTCTAGTGTGTTAGTGACAAAGCCAGGACTAGGACCTAAGTTCGGAAAGCCTATTCCCATGATGTTTCCACTTGTAAGCTACAGATTCTATAGATTCTAATGTTGGATTCAGACTCTTGGTTCTCATTTTATTTTCTCCCTGCAAAAAGTAAGCCATGTTGGGAAGGATTGTGGGTTATAAACTCAATTAGATCTTGACTCAGATCCAAGCTCTACCACTGACTAACTTTTTGACCATGAGCAAGTTCCTCACTGGGCTTTATGTCTTATGAAAAATATTTCTCTACTGAGTTTTTAACGAGTGTTAAGTAAATTAGCACATATAGGATATGTAGCACAGCATCCAACATATAAAACAATTTAATCCATATTAATTTTCAACTTCCTTTGCTGAAAGATAAAAGATATACATCTGCCAGCATCACCAGGATGCTCCAGGGTCTGATGACCTCAAAGCATGTGTATTTACTACACTTCCTTCTCATTGTTCTCTGCATCAATCTATTGTCACTGTAACTGTGGTGTCATGGGTTCACCTTCCCTTGGACTACAAAGCTCCACTGGGATTCTAAGAGTGCACCTATAAATCCCCCATGTCGGTGAGGCTGTGCACTCCCCAGACAGTCACTACTATGGGTGGATAAAGCAACTGCATCATTTGTGCAACATGAAACTATTTCCTTCCTTGTCAGCGCTGAGGTGATAGTTTTATGATATAGGAGAGAATTCTGAGTTGAGACTACTCTTTAGCTTCTTGTTTTAAAGGCTTCTTTTCTTAGAAGTAACAGGGCCAGGCTATGCTTTTTCACAGAAGGACCCTTGACGGAAAGAATGAGGCTTTGTAAGTCCCTGTAGGAAAGCAAAACTGAATTTCCACACTTGGATTTGGTTGAAGGAATTCCTGACAGCAAATATATCCCCTCAATGGTAACTTTGGCCTCACAGCAGTTTGCATTTTCACAGGAGAATTCATGAACACATTCTCTCCCTCCTTTCCATCCTTCTCTTCTTTCCTCTTCTTCTCTCTCTTCTTCTTTCAGTCTGCCTCTCTCTTTCTTCTTCCTTCCCTTCCTCTCTTGCTCTTTCTTATTTATTTAAAGAAAAAAATTTAAAGTGCCATATGTGCAAAAATGTACCTTCATTATTCATTTTCAGTAAAAAAGAGTAAGATTCTGGTAGTTGTTTAGAGGTCTCCAAACCATCAACTCCTTAACACAATAGACAGAGAGAAATAATATTTTTATTTTTTCATTTCCTTCTAACAGTCCACTCTTAAGTAATCTCTATGAGAGTTTTTTGGGGTTTTTTTTGAACTAAAATCCTGACCTGTCCACTCCAGGATCAATCACTCTATAGTAGTAAGAAGTAATTGAAGCAGTATTGACTGGGATGGAAGAAAAGAGCATGAAATATAAAAATATTCTCTACTTGATCAAAGAGGGCACACAGAGTACATGCCATGTGGCAGACACAGAATGTGAAGTTGAAATTGCAATAGAGAAAGAAAAGACATACTGCTCATCTATACAGAACTACTTTCTTATAAATTTTGTCTGAATTTACAAATTAAAGCGACCTCTTTACTAATAAAATACAATAAAAGTAAACATGTGCTAGGGCTGTTGTGAGGGTTCAGCAGTGCGGTATAAACATAAATGAGGGACTATGATACACCAGCTGAGAGGTGGGTGTTGATATCAGGATGTCTAGGTTTGAAGCCCAATTGTGAACCACTAAACTTCTTTCTGCCCTAGGTTTCTCTTCAGTAAAATGAAGAAAATGCTAATATTTATTTCAGACATTGCCATAAGGAAAAAATTAGAACATTTATGAAATGTATTTAAATCTACATGGAGTAGGGGCTCAATGATGCTAGTACTTTGTACCTAGTAGATATCTAAAAAATTGTGTTGATTTGGTTCACTAAAGCTAGAAGAAAAAATTGGCAACATCAGCAGAATTGGGTGAGCTATTACATGTGTGACTTTCACTGAATGATTAGGTTAGAGAAGTGTTGTTTCTATTAGAGATCTTTAAAAAGTACCACCTCATGGGAATTTAGGAAAACTTCACTCTTTGTTCCAATTCATCTCCCTGAAGATTGATCCTTCTTTTTCTCTTTATATTTCCATTTTCCTTGCTAACTTGGATTTTAGCCATAGAAACAAGTTATTTTTCTCTAACCAAAGTCTTCTTGAGTCTGTGACCAAGCTCTTTTTTTCAGAACGTTTAAGACCAGAGAATTAAGATGATATCAAGCAAGGAACTTATGCGTCAGGGATATTATTTCAAAGATTACTGGAATCCCTCAAAACATGTTATCTTTTAAACTCCTCTGAGCCTCTGTAACCAGAAGTGGATGGTGCCTTCCACTAGGATTTTCTTTTTCTCCCAAATCCCCCTCACTGGTTCAAAGACCAAATAGTTGACTCATTCTCTAGTCAAATATTCATCATGCTCACACAGTCTTCTACGCAATATGCTAAGTGCTAAGGATTTAGATATAAATTACCATCCCTGCTATTACGACTATTATCTTCCAGTGGAGGATTAGACAAAATGGCTGGAAAGTTTCAATACACTATAGAAAATAGAATGATGCCATAGAAACAGCATGGAGCACACAAGCAAGGTCCCCAGTTGCTCTTGGGGACAGAGTATAGCTCAGTGCAGACTGTCATAGGATGTGTCACTGAGTCTAGGCCTGAAGGGAGAATCTATGTGAACCAGGAAAGTAGATGCAGGACTTTCAGGTGCATTTCAGCCAGATGTAATGTTATACATCAGTCTGAGGCTTAGCAAGAGCATGGCACATACAGGAAATGGCAAGGCATGCATGAAGTCTGCTACATTAATTTGAGTGTAGCAAGGGCTGAGGTGGAAAAAGCAAACAAAAGGCAAATCTTGACAGTCTCATAGGCTGTCTAAGGAATTTGAATTAGCACAGTGCTTGAAAGACTGGTACATCCTTACTGAAAGACCGAGGGCTCAATGAACTCGATTCTGATGGCAGTGAGGAATTGTTCATTAATTTTAAATTAAGGTTTGACTTCTATTAGTGATCACATGATACAGGTAAAAAGAAAAGTAAGATTCACCAGTGCATTGTGTAGGAGCTTGAAAAGCAAAAATAGTTGTCCTCTGTGTGTTGGAATCATTACAGCATGTAACAAAATGAGAAGATGGGGAGCCTGGAGAAGGAAACAGCTGGAGGAGGATTAATCCTAGGGAGTGGACTAAATGAAAAAGTCTATGGAAAGCCTGAAGAAATGTAGAAATTAACAAGTTTTCCAATGCAGATAAGCAAGTAAGTGGGAAGTATGTATTTTTTAGCTCTTAGAACAGGTTTCCAACTGTGGTCTTGACCCTACCACCTGTGGATTTTAACCTCTTTGAGACTTAATTTATTCCTAAGGGAGACAAGGATCACAGCATGCCTGAACAGGGCTCTTCTGAGTATCTGACTTTTTCCTATATAAAGCCTTTATACATAACATTCCCAGCACAATTCCCACACTTCTGCTGGGATATTTAGAACAGATAATTCAAATATAAGAAACCATCATATAATTTAGATATTTTTAAAAATATGACCAAAAATAAGTATATTTATTGAATGCTTATAATGTAGTAGTGTTGGAATAATTTAAAGTGATAATTGGTCTAATCCTCCCAGGGACCCTCTGAGATAGGGAATTTTGCTATCCTTATTTTAGAAAGAAGAAAACATAAGTGCAATAGGATTAAGTATGAGTTCACTTGGGGTTGTGTGGCCAGCAGTGAAAGAGCTGGAATTCAAACCCTGGCTATTTGTTTCAGAGTATGA
Source organism: Heterocephalus glaber (assembly GCF_000247695.1). The sequence goes on along the minus strand of NW_004624760.1, from coordinate 19,799,955 downwards.
AGTTGTAATGCTCTTTTACATTGTTAAAAATAATCACCCATGTAATAAATAAAATACCACAATATCACACGTGAACTCTCCAGATCTGGGAGCCTTGATGTAGAGCTGGATGTGGTTATAAACTGAACTGGCAGGGAAATTGTCTTTTGGAACATCTTTAAATAATCCCATTCAGGCCCAATTACTCAGATCAGGAATAATCCTATGTTTGTGTACATTGCCAGACAATTACCAATAACCAAACTTCAGTTTTGCCTAAGACTCTGACTTGAGTCACAAAGATTTAGTTGTCTGTAAGTAGCTTTTGATACTGCATACACCTTTTATCTACTTAAGTATCACTTTCTACACACAAAGAAAAATGAAGTTCTGTTTTAACTTGAAGCTACATCAACTGCTGAAGTGTTTGGAACCTGTCCACAAAACTGATTTCTTAATAGGTAAGGTATTTGGGGCCATGGAGATTGAAAAGAAGAAAAAGATATGCAGGTATGATGCGGTACTCAGTGGACTCACTGGATCATTTTGTTGTGTGGAACAGAAATAAACTGGCTTAGATAATTAAGGAGAATTTATTTACAGCTGTATTAAACAATTCAAAGGTAGAACAGACTCTGCACAACTCAGTCTGATGGCTCAATTTATTATCAAAGGCCCATTTTTGTTTTTGTTTTCTTTTTGCTACCAACTCAGAACATAAAATGAATATGATAATGATCAGGAGCTCTCTATCTGCAACCACATTCATTAACAGTGATAGAATGAACTTTTAACTCTGACCAGCTCTCTTTATAGAGTAAGAAAGCTTTATTCCCAAAAGTTTGCGGCACATATCTGTCACCATCTCATTGATGTATACTGAGTGGTATGCTCATTTCTAAAACAGCAAAATATTCAGTTAGGTGTGCTTCACTGATTAGCATACAAACATCAATACCTACCTCTGTAGCTAGGTGAGACCATCGTACCTGAAATGCATAGCTCAGAATGATAGTGGGTCAGTTCCCCCAAATCATTTGTGAGACTATTATCTTTAAGAAAGGCGGTTCTGCCACCTGCCTCGCAAGTGCAACGTCCGAGTTCAATCCCCAATACCCTCCCCCCAAAAACCCAACAAACAAAAAAGACAAACAAATTGGTGGTAAAGAGTAAACCAAGGTATACGTAGAAAACTTTTTCTAGAAGGAGAGACTGTATTTGACAATCTTAGGGTTTATCTTAAACAATGTTGTCTGGTTCCAATCAAAATTTACAAAACTAATTTGCTGGATCAGATCATTTGGGGTCATATGCTACAACTGGATGACCTGGCCCAGAAATATCTGGAGGTCATTATCAGATTTTAAAGAGATATTCAAATGTGAAGTTTTATCTCCCAGATGAGAAACTAATGCTGTGGTAAGAAAAAGTGCCTTGTCTGTATTAGCCAAGTCAACAAACTTGAAGCCAGCATGAAAACTCATTTTTAGTACCATCTCTCTTAAGTACACAAAGTTAAACAAAGGAGGTTTCAACTAGACATGACAAGTATCCAACTATTCAGAACATTACCCAAACAACTTAACTACTTCTCCTGATTATTTTAAACAGTAACTCAAAAATGAAGCAAGACAAGAATCTGTCAGAGGCACACACGAATGCATTGCACATGCAAATAAGTGGTAGGATGTTAATGCTATTGTTGTTTACATGGCTTAGTATCCAAGGGTGTTGTTATATCAGAGACAGGGGCTTGAGTTTGACTCCGGATTAAATTTTCCACAATCTGTTCGCTACATTTCTTCCTTGAGGCAGCTCTTCCACAATGGTAAAAGCATCAGGTGACGACTTCCATCTGGCTAGTTCTGAGTTACTTTCCACATAATTCATCATTTCATGGAGCTAGCTCCTGACATATCGAACCCAGCTTGACAAGCCATGTTTTTTGTTTTTGTTTGTGAGATGGCATTTTAATGATCTTAACCTCTCAGAAGGAAGAACTCCACAATTATCTTTTATGGAAAGACTTGGGGTACACATTTTGAAATTGCATGTCCAGCACTTGATGTACAAGACCAAGGTATCATATTATCCAATGTCCCTGGCAAGTCCTTAGGACTAAATTTGAGGCTACAAGATGTTTGTTGTTCATCACAAAGGTCAGATTTGACTGCATTTATTAAATTACAACCTTGCTTGCTTTTTGTCATCAGAAGATGGTATGAATTAAGGCTTTCTTCTTTAGTCACAGGGAAGATTACATCTGAAAAACATTGAAAGGAATTAGAACGGACCAAGAACGGTGAACAAATAGCTATAACAAATGGTCACTGCCAGTAGGAAGCCCCTGTCTTAGCTATTTCCTACAACACCAGAATATGTCATATGTGAGAATACACGATGAAATAAGTATCAACCCCTTCCTCCAAATGAATCAAGCTGTCAGTAGGTAAGCCGTCCTCTCTCTGAGCTTCAGCTCTCTAGTCCCAATCATAATGGTCATGATCAACTGACCACTTTTGCAATAGATTTTCATTGCCTTAAGTATAAAGTTCAAATGCCTTAGAAGACATACAAAGCCTCTTCTACCCTACCTCAAGATACTCTTTAAAGTCTCATTTTAAGCCTCATTTACATGAAAATACTTAATTGTCTATTACATGCTATACTTATTCACACATCTAAGTGTTTGACAATACTGTTACTTCATCTTAAAATATTTTATCCTACTTGTCCAAATAATGTAATCACCCTTCATAATTTAGCTTAAGTATCAAAACCTTTGGGAAGGATTTTTATGTTATGTGAATAAGATCTCAAAAAGGATGTTATTAAAGAAAACTAAAAAAACCCTCTGAGAACTGCTTTCTAAAGAACTCATTGTGCTGTTGCATCCGGTGGGTCTGGGGTGGAAGGTCCCCAGACTCACTACTCACTGTAGCTAGGTTTGTGTGTATCTCTCTCTTCTCTCTCTCTCTCTCTCTCTGATGCAGCAGATTTTTACACATACACAATACTAAGCTAGAGATCCAAAATTTTCCTTTTCCAAACACCATATATAACTAAATATCTCTGCAGTTTACATATATATTTTTCGTGTATATCTGGAATCTCTAATATGGTAGCCATTAACAGATAATTTTTGAGCACTTGAAATATGGATCATCCAAACTGAGATGTGCTGGAAATAGAAAAGTCACAGAACTTATTTCAAAGTCTTAGTATAAAGAACAATGTAGAATATCTCCTTAATAATTTTTAAATGATTGCATATTGAAATTAAAATATATATTTTGTTAAAATGTTTTAATTTTATTTTTTACCTTTTTAGATGGGTTTACTTGACTATTTAAAATTATAATTATGGCTCATATTCTATACCATTTGAGCACCATTGAACTAGACTTGGAGTTACTCAAAGGTAGAGACAGTATCTTTTTCATCTCTGCAAACAGGGTTTGGCATGAAATAGGTGCTCAAGAATACTTCTCTGTATGAGGTAAATGAGCAAATATAGAATAATTTAAAAATTTTATTTCAAAGAAATAATCCAGATTAATGAAAACAAAGGAAACACAAAGGAAAGGAAACAAAGAAAGGAAGATTGGGTAGCTCACCAATAGATTGTTGTAGGATTTTCCCAAGTCACTTTTTCTGCCTGCTTTTAAGTTTCCCCTATAGAAATAAAAGGGGAGAATAAGTGGATTTTGCTATGTCTTCATAAAGATCACAAAGATGATCTAATAGTGACTATTCCAGTTGCAACATTTATTTTACCCTTTGTTGCTTGCTGGTTAAATCTGATGGCATGCAGAGGATTCTCACCTGTCTCAAGTTTCTCCTCAGATTCTTCGCATGTGTGTGTTTGATTCCACTAGTGAGTTGAATGAATCAGCCTAAGACTTTCTCTCCCTGAAGACATCACATCTGGTCTTGATTCATGGAAACTCCTTTAGGTTATCCTGTCTTTAAACAGTCTACAGGCAGACAATGAACCCATTGCAGCCACTGGCTGATGACTCAAATGTAATCTTTTCTAATTAAATTAATCCACTCAGACTACCTTTAGAATTTGGATTTGAAGACATAAAAAGAGAAGGCAGTTGTTTGGAAGAGAAATTTCTTCTGAAAAAAAATATAAATGTATATGACATATATTATCAAAACAATGCTAATAGTAATAGCATTTACTGAAAGTCAACACTGTATCAGATGCTGCATGTTATTTATATTATCTCACTCAAATTCTAAAACAATTATTTTTTTTATTATTTTATTTGAGACAGGGTCTCACTGTATAACTCAGACTGAACTTGGACTGGTTTGCAACCCAGGCTGACCTTGAATTGTGATCCTTCTGTCTTAGGCTCCTGGATTCTGGGGTTACAGGTGTGCAGCATCAAAAGTGCTTGGACTATTACTTTATGTTTATGGAAATCTATTATTTCATACTGATGAAAAGAGTGGCTCAGAAAGTATAAGAATGTTGGCCAAACAAGTAAAAAGAATTAGAATTCAAGTCTGTTTTGCTTGTTCTTGCTACTATGTGATCCTATCTTTAAGATCTCAGGCCTGTACTCCAGGCTGTCCTCCTGCTGACTCGACAAATGCATCCCTCAGGCAGAAATGCTCTCCAGACAGAACTTCCAGTTCTTTGGGGGAAAACAGAAGCTCCTGTCTCTGAGTTTGGGATGTTTCCATATTGCTGTCCCCACTCTCTCCTTTGGGTCTCTCTGCATCATCCATGCCTCCTCACCATCCTAGGCCTCCGAGGATCACCATGGTGTTGCCCTGTATTTCAGAGAAAAGGAATCTTCACAATGCTTAAGGAGCTTCTTTTATCCTTGGCCACTTTGTTTCCTAAACTTTTATCTTTCATTTGGATGACCTCTTATAGACTGATATTTATGAAGTAACACAGGTAGAGGAAAATGAAAACCTGGTTGTGAGCCACTTGTCCAAGTCGGGAAATGGGATCCTTTCTTGGATGTATGGAAAATATAATAGTGATGCTTTGATTTTCCTCCATCTTGAACTTTGAGTACAAATGTTCTTCTTTTAGAAAGAGTAAGAATACCAATAAGGAGTTCTCTTATTTTTCTTTCCCTAATTTCCTGTGTTATAGAGGTATTTGTAAAATGTAAAAGTATTTGCAAAAGGGTGGCATTGGGCAAAACACAGAATATTCTGTACATTGAAAACAAAAAAAATTCCAACTTCTAAACTGCTTTGTTTAGCTTCCAATCTGGAACTTACCTTCAATCATGCCTCTTTTATCATCTCAGAAAATGTTTTTTGTCTCATATAATTCTGTTGGGACACATCTAATACTGGAGCTGGTTTCTCTGTTATTGGTCACTGATAAGTCACCTCTTTCTAGAGATCATAAATTCATTCCGACTGAAGCCCTTTGTGCCTTCTATCAGGAGAATATCAAGGTGTATGTGGAGCATAACCAACACACATGAATTGTATACTTGGGAAACTGAGGAATCTTGTCATGTCATACGTAATTCTTAACTCATCTAAGGGGACAGGAAGGCAGGGGAGCCCCTCAAGTTATATCTTTATAGGATACTGGACACTTAGCACTTCAGGCCAATGTTAAGAAGTTTTCTGCCCTTACCTTGTGCTTCTTATCATCCCATGAAGCACATTAAGCACATTCTTAGAGCCTATTGAATGCTCAAATGATCTCAAATCATTTGGAGAAAATGCAGCACTATATATTCACCCTCTAGACAGATTATCTTCCAGAAAAAAATTTCAATGTCTGGTGCAAAACAGAATAATGCAAGGGTAATATGGGGTTCACATCCATTTTTCACACTCCTCAGCGGATGAGATGGTTTTGGAGACATGAATTCAAAGAACCTTTGCTGTGAAACAGTAAAGTGAGATGGCTAAGTGCAAGACCTCAGGATTCAGAGTACCCAGGTGCAAAGCCTGAGTCCTCTAGCTGTAATCTGCACAAAAAGGGTCAATTTCACATTAGTAAAATGAGACTTGTAATAATATTTTGATTTTGACTGGTGTCAACAGGATTAAATTACTTAGCACATGCAGAATACTAAGAGCACTGCCTGATACATAGCAAACACTCAGTGAACTTATGATTGTTAGCACCCTGGTTCAGCCATATACTGAAGAATTTTAAATCCTCAAGTGTAAAATGATCTTATATAGGGATTGACCAACTATGTCTCAAATCCTTGTATTTACAAGATTCTTGCTATGAACCAAGCTCTTAATCTTCACACTCCCATTTTTTCCTTTCCAATATCCTGTCATGTGGGCATGTCTCAATACAGATGGGAAATCTGAAGCTCAGAGAGGTCGGATGCTTTCCCCAAAGTCCCAGCTCCAACGGCGTATCTTCAGAGATAGATGCCTCCTCAAACCAATCAACAGAAAGCAGCTGTGCCATTGTTTCCATTTAATATCATTGTCTGCATATTATTTAGTAATTTCTGGTATTTTTCTTTTATTTGCTTTATTTTCACCAAACTTCCAGCTGGAATATGAACTCCCTGACAACAGGAACCTTTTGTCTTACTACAGAAACAGCTTTCAGGATCTAGTACATTCCAAGCCTTTGAGAAACATTTTTTTTTTTAAGGAATACATGAAAGACACAAGGAGGCTGAATGGAATAGAAGTATTCTGTGAGAGCAATGGAAGGAGCTATTTTGCATGCCAGTGTTATCCTGTTTTGTGACCCTGAGCAACTGACTTCCTGTCATTACGGTTTGTAGGTTTGTATCCTGAATGTCCCCCAAAGGTCTGTGTATTGAGTCTTGATCCCTGAAGTGGCAGGACTGGGAAGCGATGGGATCTTTCAAAGAAGCGCCCTAGGGAGTAGTATTTAGGCCATTAGAGACATGACCTTGAGATAAATGGTATCACTTTCACAGTCTCTCTGCTTTCTGGCCTTGCAGTGAGCAGTTTTGCTCCATCACATCTGCCTGCTATGATGAAATGCCTCCCCACAGGGCCAGAGTAATGAGTCCAATCAATCATAGACTGAAACATACAAAACTGTGAGCCAAAATAAACCTTTTTCTTTTAAGTTGATTATCTCAGGTATTTTGTTTTAGTGATGGAAAGCTAATGAAAACACTGCCTGTAATTATTGAAATGGAAATAATAATCTCTACTTCCTTAAAACTCTGTAGAGAAAAAATTAAATAAGGCTTATAAATCACCTAGCATAGTGCCTGCATGTAGTGTCACTGATCAGAGGAGGCTGGAGTTGTGGGGTTTGGTTCAGAACCCTTGATGCTATTTCTGTGCTTTTGCAGGAAATGATGAGTAACAACTTTGATGGGCACCAAATTGTTCAATAAAACCATCATCTCTTTGTTCCATTTGGTTACTTCAATTTTGACAATTATCTTTTAATGGAGAACTGAAACAAATGTTCTCATTATTTGCCTTCCAGACTAAATGGCCTTCTCCAACTCGGGCTCTCAATTCCCCCTCATATGAAACCATTTCTTTTCTGCCCACAAGCCCAAAGAATGTACAAAAAGGACTCCCAAAATGTTGAACTTAGTGGGGATGCAGAGAGGACTTAGATGTTTCCCAGCATGACCCCTTAGGACGTCGGGGAAATTGAGGCCTGGAGGGGAAGTGATTTATCTTACCTGACATAGTGGACAAGCAGGTCTTGACCCCAGGCCTCTTTAATACACTTTCTGTCACATATCACTGATAATTACAGACAAAAAGCAGACTCCAAACAGTTATATCTCCACTTCATCAACTTTCTGTTCCTCATAATCACTTATACAGGAAGAATGGTGGTCATTGAAGCGATATATCATTACTTTCCATTTTAAAATGCCATTCCAGGGCTCCTATTTCTAACATGGTTGTGTAAAAGATTATAAGACACTTTCCTTGAATTGATCATTTTTCCATAGAGAAAGATGGCTGTTTCTGCTGCCCTAGCTCAGACTGAAGTGGGCAGGCCCACTGATTGTGTGTGTTTTAATCTGCCAGAAGCAATATGGAAAGAGACTATTATTTACTTTTTTCCTCTGCCCTCACCATTTGGCTGGGGCTCTTTGAGAGGACTTCATTTACTAAACAAATGCTCAGTAGCATCAATAAGTAGCTTTAGCTTCTTTTTAAGAGGACTTCATGTGGCACTCAGTCCTTGATTCCTCAATAAAACAACACAGCTGTTCTCTTGAAGCTCATCTCTCAGCAGGAGCTGCAAAATCATATTTAATCAAGTCTGCTTTTAAAACCATCCAGTTTCTTTTAGGGCTCTGGCAAGCATTCCTGGGCAGCTTGGTCTTTGCTGACATGTCAACAGCAGCAGCTTTTCCAGGCCCAGGCAGCAGAGCTGTTGATTCTTCAGTACTTACTCATGTGCCGGGCCCTTTATTGTGCTTTTCTTTTTCAACATTTTATTTAATCTACATGGAAATCCCATGACGTAGGAAATTAATCTCTGATGTAAAGACAAGAAAACTGAGATTAGAAATGCAGTCACATTTTCAAAGTCAAGGAGAAACTAGTGAGACAATTGGAACTCAGCCATGGATTCCCTCATTCCCAATTCTGAAGCTTTTTAGTCTATCTTTCTACTTGAGAAGCAAAAAATTATACAGGGATAGATCAGATCATAAATCCCCTTAATAGTCTCAGCTTTGTCCTACCTCAATGATAATGTGTGTTAGAATACGAACCCCCTTGATGATTTATTTTATTGAACAATCATTAACAATTATCATAAAAATTCACTCTTCAAACTGAAGTGGGGGGATTTGGGGTGAAATGGTCATGATGTGCTCTAAGAAGCTCAGAGTCTAGGCATAAATATACAACAGCAACATAAATCAGCCAAGGAGAGGAAGACACTGATATGTGGGTCAGATTATATTGGGAGTCTCAGAAAGAAAAAGTCTGTTCCAGCCAATGCACAGGATGGAAAAGTATAATACTGAATGATTAACACTAGCTGCTGTGACACATAGCCCCCAAACATCAGGGTTTAACACAACCTGAACTTCCTCCTCATTCTCTGTTAGATTTAAGTACTCTAGTTTACTCTTTTAAGCTGTATCTGAAGATGATAGGCTTTCAGAATCATGTGGTCCAACCCTTTGAGATTCCTATGTGTTCAGCTGTACGGACAGAGCAGAGAAAACGGAGAATCGAGTGGAAGATGGAGGATCAGGTCTGGAAATAGCTTATTTCATTTCAGTCACATCCCAGTGTATAATAACACAGTCCCACCATAACTACAAAAGAGGTTGAGAAATTTCTTCATCCTGTGTTCCTACAAAGGGAAAAGAGTTTCTTAGAGCATATAGCATTGTTTGTGCCACAAGTGGAGTTGACAAAGGAATTGAAGAATGGTCTTAATTTAAAAAGTTGAAGGATAAGCAGGATGAGGCTAGAAAGCCTTCCAAGACACTTAGATTCAGGGTTTTACTATGGACAGTTGATATCAAATATAGAAAAGGCTTGAGTGACACACATTTCAAAAAATGTTTTCCTAAATGTTAGTATACATAATGTTAAAATTATTTGAGTAGTTAAATAGATTTTAGAAAATCTAGGTTATCAGATTGAAATTATTTTCACAAGGGTTTTCAAGATTTTTGGAAGGAGGCATAATATAGCAATTATAGAGATCCTTTTTGACGATAGAATTGATTTACATATTATAAGAATAATGTTTTGTGAAGCATGCTTTACATAAGAAACCTTGACTGCTAGAAGGAATGAAAGCAGCATGATAGCACTTGATTGCTTTAAGTAAAGGCATCAAGTAAGGCAAATAGAAAACTTAGGTACCTGAAAATGGTGTCCGCAGCAAAATGGGAAACAATTCATCAGAAGAAGAGAAGAGTTCAGTTGTAGATCTTGTGTTTTAGACATCAGCTGGACATGCATTAAAAGCACATGGATTCTGAGGCAAATAGAAGTCAACACTATTTCCAGCGTGCAAAGATATTTGGAGAAGAAAGGTATATTGCCTTTAGAATGCTTCAACAGATCCACTTGTCTGCTGATAGTAGTTTCCTGAGGCTGCAGTGTGGGAGAAATTCCTGCAGTGACAGAAGACAAAAACCAGGAGTACTTGGGGGCTAGATGTCTAAGACTAACCTGAGTGGGGCGTGAAGTAAAAGAGAAAGGAGAAGAATGGACTTAGTTGAAAAGGAGAGGAACATTTCCAGGGACAGGCTGAGTAGAACTGAGTTACTGTGCATGACTAAACCATGACTGAGACTTTCAGGGTGTTAGACCTATGAAGGTCTTACCACCTTATAAGTAAAGAGATTATTAATATATGTGTGCATAATGAGTCCCTTGGCTGTGGCAGACAAAACAAAGATTTTCCACTACAATGGCTCAACAATTTGCACTTAGTTCCCACCGTGCTGCAAACACTCACTATCATAGGGGTTACTTGGAAAAATATACAAGCCTCACCTTGCTATCAGTCAGTCTTTTCTGTGTTCTAAATGCACCTTGAACTGTAACTCAAAATCTCAAAAACTTCTTCCACAGACTTAATGCTTGTCTTAACCTGGAGAGGGGAACCACTGTTCTTTCATCCTTGCTATCTGCATTATTACCGGTAACTTCAACATAAGGAGAAAAGAGATTCTTATTGTGTCTCACCTTGGCAGTGTAAGGCTCAGCCTGAATGTGACCCATGTTATTTATACACATTTTGGACTGAACTGATTATTTCCAATGACCTAAAATACAGACTTGGGAATTACAGTCCTATCATGTGATCATGTGTTCTGATTGGGGGAAATCTGCAAGTTTGGAAGACATTAATGGGGTTGTTTAGGTATTTTAAGGTCTTTATACATTACCAAGAATAAAACCGGAAACCATGTGAGAGTGTGAACAGAGAAAAAGGGTGAAGAATAAAATTGACTTTCATTGAGACATTGGTTCCATAACGTACAATGCGTATGTATGCTCATTACGTTGCTATGAAGACATAATGCTGTTTTACTTACTTTCTCGTTGGTGGGACAAAATATTAACACTCACAAGTTAAAGGAGGAATGGTGTATTTTAGCTCACAATTTGTACAGGTTTCAGTCCAAGCCAACTGGCTTCAAGGCAGGGCAGCATGGCAGAGGGGCATGGCAGGGGAGAAACAGTTCATAGAATGGCAGGCAGGAGGCAGGACAGCAGCAAGAGAGAAAGAATGTTGTATTTATACACCCTTCTAAGGTAAGCCCACAGTGACTCACCTCTTTCTTCCAGGCTTCACCTCTCAACCTCACACCTATAAACCCACCAGTGGACTAATCTAGTATCACACATCCATGACACTAATCTAGGATCACCTCACAAAAGTCCCACCTATGAGCATTGAGGCTTTGGGAAGATATCTAGATATAAGCCATAACATGTATATTATGCCTGTGATGATAAACCAAATTTCATTATATATATATTTATATATATATTTGTTTCTTCAAATAAGGATACACTTCAGAATAAAATCCATGTCTAATTCATCACTGAATTTCCAAAGCCTAACACAAGGCCTAACCTACTTTTTTCTTTGCATATGTGTGCTTAAGCCACCAAAGCCTGGATAAGAGTAGAGAAAAGATGCTAAGGGCATCTGTGTATAAGTTCTCCTAAGACTTCATATTTTTTCAAAAATAAAAGAGACAGGCTGTCATCTTGAATATGAAAGGCTGGGATAGAAATTCCTAAGCCATGGTTGATAACCAAGCTCACGGCATTGCAGCTGCTGAATCTGGTAGAGGCATGTTTTCTTTGTTCTCATGGCTTAGGGGGGTGTTTGGAACACAGTCAGCTGCCAGCTTCTATTTCTGAGATAAGATATGGCCTGCCCATAGCTATGTCATTCCCAAAGACTCTTAGTTCAAAGAAACAGGTAGTCTGAAATTATGTTGGCAATAATGGCAATGCCTAAGGACAGAATTACAAGAAACACCACAACATAAAGGCTCCATGGTCCAGGGTTAACCAATGCAAAATGGGGAAGTTGGAAATGTTTTCCTTACACTTCTCAATGTGTGTCTCTCTTCCTCTTCCCCATACCCCTCCCATCCAGATCAGGCAATCATGCCTACTTCAGCTCATTCAATAGGTTCCTTCCTCAACCCCACCCTTGTCTTTCTTCCAAAGATGCTCTTTTTCATATGATTGAACATATTCACCTATTGATTATGAATTTAGAAAGATAAGCATATTATAGCTGTGATGATCGTACTTTGTTTTCCCTGAACAATTACAACTTTTGACAAACACATAAGTGTATTTATTTACGGTATGCATTTTTGTTTTCTAAATTTTCTTAAATTTGGAAAATATGTGACCACCTTAATCATGTAACATTATCCTTTGTTGAAGTTCCCAAAAGTTTGTACACTTGCAAATCTTTCCTACAGACTGGTCTTAGAGTTAGATTAAAGATCTGTATGATACTAGAGCTGTGAAGGTTTTGGTGATGAGCCAAAATAAACTTCTGGGACTGAAGAAGAGGAAGAGATTTTCACAGCACATCCCTCTTTAACATGCTGATTTCTGGGTCTTATCCTTGACCGAATCAGACTTTAGGAAATGGGGACTAAAGATTTATAATCTTACAGAATTTTGCTGCTTTTGTTACTGCTTCAGTGTAATGAAGGAAAACACATCCAGTAAGTAGGGAGCCCACTCTGTTGCCAATGCCAAATGGAGTTTGACATTCTCATCAACTTCTAATGTCACATTAGAAGCTGGTGAGGCAAACAGCTGGTGATAAAACATTCAACCTTGATGGTTATCTATATGATAGTTATCTCTTCATTTCAAATTTTTATAGAATTAATAATATGCAACTCGCATGGATTGTCATAAAATTTAATCCCATAATGTAAAAACTAGTTAACATAGTTTATTGATACTCAATAAGTGAAAGACTCCATTAGTATTACTCATAAAATTAAAATTTAATTCTTACCTTATTGCAATTACAATGGGATTAGAAATCTAGAAGACAGTATATTGGTAGATATGAACTACTGAAATAAATTTAGTAAATTCCCCATCTTGGATCTTGATATACAGATATAGCACAAATTACCCTTTAAAATGCTTTTATCTTCACTAGTACAGAAGGGATCTTAAATATAGGATGAAAAGATAGGGAGAAATCTGAAAATATTTCAGGCATTAGAATGAAATCTCCTTTGATATGAAATCTGTATTTGCACAGTGAATAAATGAATGTGCTATCCACCCACAGCAAAACAAGCAAGATGTGATGATGCAAACAGTCTTGGAGAAGTTAGCACTGTTGTCAGCATGAATGATCCCAGGGGTAGATCAGCTACCGCTGCAAATGAAAAGGAATCCTAGTACAGTTATGTATGATGACAAGTGAAGGTGAAACAAACTGAGTTAAATCTTCTGCTCCTTTAATCATAGTTGTATATAGGGAGCCAATTTTCCAACAGAGGGATGGTATGTCACACTCTGTGTGTATTGTGGAGGATTTAAGCAGGGGAGTGCTCTTATCACCTAGGGGTGGAGGGAAGGAGTTCCGTAGGAAAGGTAAGGGGATTAAAAAAGAATTGAACTGTGTTATCCCCACGCATCTACTCCCTAAGATGAATATAAACTTCATGTTCAGCAAACATGGATGGATATAAAAGTAGTGAAATGCAAAAAATAGTACATTTTCAACGTTTTTAAAAAAGTGCATTAAGATCTGAAACTGAAAAGGGTACGTTTAACTTGTGGCCATCCAGACCTATGGCAAAGCTTTCCAAGCCTTAGTCCTCTCGCTTTGTGATTTTTTTCTTCCTATAATTATTATATCTTGAAGTTTAGCCCTGAAAAGGCACACCATGGAATTTGACCCCAAGCACCATCTTAAATCCGGGCTGAACCTATTCTGAGAACTCATATTTACCCAGAGAAGGAACTTCTATTACTTTGAAAGTACCAAAGAGTTACTGAAGGAAGACATCAATTTATGATTCATAGACCATCCAGATTAAAAATCACTTGGTAAACACCTTTAAAATACTGGTTTTTGGGTCTCATCCATGACTTACTTGATTATTTGGGAAAAAAGTCTTAAAATTGATAAGCTCACACCTTTTTGTTATTCACCTGATTGTTTGAAAATCACTAGGCTTTTGAGTTTATGAATAGTTTAGTGTAGTGAAGGAGAAATAAGCTTCATCAAGATCCAATAATTGTAGGAGCTACTATCTTCATTTGATCATTGAGAAAACCAAGGGTCAGTAGAGTGACATCCAGCCCAAGACCAGAAAGGAAATTACAATGAAGAGATATAACTGGTTTTTGCAGCCTTCTAACTGAAGTGATAGATTTCCATCTTCCCAAATAAGTGCAGATTCTATGGCCTAAGGAAGAGATGATTTAAACTGAAATTTTTATTTTGATTATTTGATTAAAATATATTAAAAATCTGGCAAAATAATAACCAAATATCCTACCATCTTAAATCAGTCCCTGTAGCCTCTGCTTTCCCTGGAGATATCTAGAAATCAGAGGCATTTTCCAAGGCAAAAGTGCTCTAACCTTAAGTTAATATTTTTATGCATGTTAATGGAATTGGAAAAAGCTTTAATTTTCAGGAAATAGTAACTCATGAGTTACTGAACAGACGGGAATTTCCTCTCTGCCTTTTGCCTAAAAACACACCCTGAATGCGTCACAAGCAAAGACCAGGCCCTGTTACAGTTCTGTTATTCACTACAGAAACATTTGCTTCTGTATTTATCACATAGCTGAGAGTAAAAATTTAGATATTCTAATGAGGTGGTTTTAGATCCCCCAGGGGCAACAAAATCAGTGTAGAATCTGGAGAAAGGACGTTCATTTTTCGAACAAGTCTGATTTATAGGAACACTTTGATTCCTTCCCTTAGAGCATAATTTTTGTCTGAACAGTTTGTCTCTTGCACTGCTCAGAAAGTAATCATTCATTCATTCCTTTTCTTATGCAATCAACAGAGAGGAGAACATACTGGTTTAGAGCAGACATTTTCAAACTTTAGAGTGCACACAAATCAACTTAAGGCCTTGATAAAATGCAGATCATTCTTCAGCAGACCTGAGAGTCTGCATTTCTAATCACACTCTGGTGACATATGCTGTCTGGTGGACCACATTGAATGCCCCAGTCTTAGAGCATGGTCAGGTGCTCAAGTTCACATCCAAGCTTTTCTTCTAACTGGCCATGAGTAAAGAAAACATTACTGAACTTCCTTCCAAGTCTTCTTCTCATTTTAAACATTTGAATTTAATACAGATAATGAGAATGCTAACCCAGGATTGTTTAAAAGACAGATTATAATCATCATTGAATGTGCTAAAATAATTTCTCATAGCATTACATGATGTTAGTAAATGTTTGCCATCCTTATTACCAGACATTTTGTATGCCTACCATATGCTTGGGCTTTAGGAAAAGATATAGAAGGTGGGGAGTTGATATATGTACATAACACATATCAATTCTTTTTCACCCTTTTCTTTCCCTCCTTCCTCCTACCCTCCATTTCTTGGCCCCCTTTGTCATATAGGATTTTGGGCAATCTCTTTTCTTTCTATGGATTGCTGTCATTTATAACAGAAGACTTGCACCCAACCATATTGTTCCATAACCTAAATCATGAGGAATTAACTTACTCATAGGCCTTGTTTTCTTCTTATATAAAGTGAAGATAATGAGATGAAATTCTGAGAATTAAACACCTTAGTATAAAACATGTAGATCATTACTTTGCACCTTAAGTATTCAGTAAGTGCTTTCACTAGCATCATATTCTCCATCATTATTAGCTACTTTCCTTGTCACTGGGACACCATACCTGATACCAACAAATTAAAGAAGAAAAGGTTTATTGAGCTCAGTTTGTAGAGGTTTCAGTCCATGATCAGCTGGCTCCAAGGCAGGAAAGCCTAGCAGAGATGCATGACAGTGGAGAGCTGTTCAGGATATGGCACCTGGGGGTGGGGATGGGGAGAGAGATGAAAGAGGAACCAGGAAGGGAAATAGACCTTTCCAGGCTGCCCCTGTAAGTGACCTGGTTCCTCTGACCAGACTCCATCTCCTAAAAGCAAATCAGCTCTAAACTCATCAGTAAATGAATCCACCAATAATTATCATGCCCCCTTGATCTAATCACCTCCCCAGAGTCCTGCCTATGAGTGTGTGAAGCTTTGGGGGGATGTCTACATATACACCATAATAATCATTAACACTTTTACCTTCTTTCTTACTCTTTCTTTTTAACTCTCCTCTTCAGCAACTCATATTAACCACTACTCAGGGTATTCTGAAACTGCTTGCTGTCCACGGCCATACCACCCTGGATGCGCCCGATCTCGTCTGAAACTGCTTGCTTAACTGTTTATTTTACAGTGATGTGTAACTTTGGGGATATGTTCTGAGAAACACATTGGTAGGTAACTTTTCAGTATTGTGTGAACATCATAGAGTATACTTACATAAACCTAGATTTTATAGCCTACTACACACCTTGGCTACATAGTGTCACCCATTACTCTCAGGTCACAAACCTGTACAGCGTGTTACTGTGTGGAATGCTATAAACAATTGTAACAGAGTGGTAAGTATTTATCTATATAAACATAACTAAACATAGAAGGAGTATAGTAAAATGTGGTCTAAAAGATAAAAATGGTGCACCTGTATGAGATGCTTACCATAAAGAGAACTTACAAAACTGGAGGTGGCTATTGGAAAATCACGGGCTCAGTGCTGAGTTAGTGGGAAGGTTTTAGACAGCACTGTACACTACAACTGCAACTTGATGAACTCTGGACTCTCAGGCAACACTACAGTTGTAAAATGTTTCTTCTTTTTTCAATAATAAATTAAAAATAGCTTACTAACTCTTTTTTCTTTACAAACTAACTTTTGAATTTTTTGACTCTTTTATAACCTTTATTTTAAAATACAAACACACTGTGCAAACACACAAAACTATTTTCTTTCTTCCCTTATTCTGAGCTTTTTTCTATTTGTAATTTTTTTTCCTGTTATAACTTTTTAAAGTTTTGTTTAAAAATATGACACAAACATATACATTAGCCCAGGACTCTGCAAGTACAAGATAACCAGTGTCACTGTCTTCCAACTCCACATCTTGTCCTCCTGGGAGGTCTGGACACATAATAACACACATGGAGCCGTCATGTTCTATGACAACCAGGCCCCTTCTGGAATCCCTCTGGGAAAGGTTTGCCTGAGGCTATTTTAGGTTAATTTTTAAAAAATAATTTGAAGACATACATGCTAAAATAAAAACTTTAATAATGTAAATACATAAACCAGTAACACGCTTGTTTATTATCATGACCAAGTATTATGTGTAAATAATTATCTGTTCTGTACTTTTATCTATCCCTGCTGTAGGTCCATTCACCCAGCACCACCACGAACGTGTGTGTAATACATTGTACTGTGGCATTATGATCACAACATCACCAGTAGAAACTTCTAATCTTGTGGGACCACCACCCTATATAAGGCCCATTGTTGGACAAACTATTGGTATGTGGAACAGGACTGTATCTATTTACAATATTTTTTTAAGATGGCTCCTGAAACTAATCAAATTTTTAATCTAGCAGTCAACAACTTCTTCTCTGAAAAGCCACAAAGCAAATATTTTAGGGTTTGTGATAGATAATACACAAACAAATGGGTGTGACTGTGTTCAAGTGAAACCCTGTTTACAAAAAGAAAAAAGATAGGTAAGACTTGGCCCACAGGATAATTTGGTCATCCCTACTTTAAACTAAAGAGTCTATAAATGTTCATGATTTATGAGAAAGTTTTGCCTAACACAAACCGTTGGGCCATGAAAAACACGATATGGTGGAAACATCAGTGACTCTGAGTTTTTTTTCCAACAGCCTTGCCTTCACTTTAATGAGCCCACAGCCTTACAACCAGAGCCTGCCCTTGCAAAAGGCCTTGTGAGACCAACTTTGTTCATAACATCTAAGCAAAACTCAGGCCCAGAGAGGGAAACTGATTTATTCAAAGTCAACATCTCTAGAGACTGAGCCAGTACTAGAATTGCCAAGCCAGGGACTATATATTTTCTCTTTTTAGCTTGCAAAAGGAAGGAATTATTTCCTTGCAAACAAAAGTCTGTTTCCACTAGAGTTTTAATGTACAAATGTATTTTTCAAACCTTTCTGTTAATGTATATGCCGTAGTCAGACATGAAAACACTGCTATGTTTGCTTAATGAGAATAGCAGTCCCCTGTCCTTGTCACTTGGATCCCATATTAAAGATCTCCTTTCATTTTCAGTAAAACAGAAAAACACCCTCTGCTCCCTCTCACATCTACTCAGATTCCAGGATCATTTCATTGGAAGCAAATCAGAATGAATGAGATGGCCACTCACATCTGTCCACATCCTATCCCCAAAGAAAAACTGGGAAAAGAAAGCCCTGGAATGAACACAAGTGTCTTTCTGCTACAACTGAAATGGAAATATTTCCCTCCTTCTAATATGTTATTTGTGCAGCTTTCCATGGAATTCCTTTTCTGATTTCTGTGACCTGGCCTTGCTGAACTGTGCTGGGATTATAATACCAGTTATTATTTATTGAACATGCTCTGTTTACCATAGACTAAGAATTATGATAAAAATATCATGATTTCTTAAATTTAAAAAAAATTTCTTATGGTAAGGCACATTGTCATTAATCCCCCTCAAATATTCCCCATCACTTTAAGCATTTTTGTGACTTTCTGAAGCAGTTCTAGGAGTCCTCTTTCATGAGCGTCTTTAATTGCACTGTTGTGGCTGCCTCCTTGTCTTGAAGGTATTAAAAATATTCACTTTCCATGGTGATTTTGATTTGGGGGAAGATTCAAATGTTTCAAGATGCCAGATCAGGTGAATAAGGTGGATGATGACATACTGTAATGTCTATATGAATCTACCTTTTATTTGATAGCACTTGGATCATACCTTGTAAACACATTCATGTTCATGACATTTATGCTTCAGAAGGTGGCAAGAACAATGACGTAAGTGTTTGAAGCGAGGGGGAGTATTTTGAGGGGGTTAATGACAATGTGTTTGTTTACTGTAATTTAAAAAATTTAAATATTCACCATATATTTTGATGATATTTCCTATGTTCAATGCCTCAGTCACATGTGGGGGTAAGATCAATCCCAGTTTATGGATGATAAAATGATGTGAGAAGGATAAAAAAGACAAGCAGGAAGATGATTATGATTCCAAAGATGAAAATTTCACCACACTAAAATTCTTCCTCCAAATAACAAATAAGTGCATGATTTTGACATAAACATTAATGGTGTAAAAGATATGTACTATTTCATTTAAACAAAATGCTCAGAGAAGGTAAATCTATAGAGACAGAAAGCAGATCAGTTCTTGCTTTAGTCTGGCAACAAGGACAGGGAATGGGTTCAGTGGCCATGAGAGATATCTTGAGGTAAAGCAGATGATCTAAAATTGGATTGTGATGATAGTTCCACAACTACAAATTTACTAAAAATTATTGATATTTTTGCACTTGAGGTGAATGAGTTTTATGATACTTAAATTGAAGCTCAATACATTTATTAAAATTATTGATCCTTTTTGCATTTGAGATGAGTGAATTTTATAGTACATAAGTTAGGCCTTGAGAGTAGTGTTAAAAACTAAGTCGACAGAGCACAATGAAAAGGGCCGTTCTACTTCTTCATAATTATTATTCTTATGTGGGAATATTTATTTGGTTCTCTTTCCAGTCACAGCCAGACCCAGGAATGTAAGAGTTCCTTCTGAACCAGGGTTTTAGCTCTTGTTTTATTTTTGATGACAGAACATGGATAAATGAATGTTAACTTCCTCCTTAATGCTAACTCATTGCTGAAGCAATAATCCTGGAACTAGAGTGGGTCTAAGTCATGGGAAATGGTGCTGCTTTGCTTTACTAGAAATGAAAGAGACGTTTATTGCAATGGACGGGAATAGGGAACTGGTTTTCCCATTAAGGACACAACAATATTTTAATATACCTTAGAAATATTTCTATATTACAAGAAGTTCATTTATGTATTTTTTATTCATTCATCATACATTCATCAAATCCCTGTTAAGTGTCAGGTACCTTTCTCAAGTCTTAAGATAAAACAATGAACAACATAATCTTTTCTGTCCCTCTAGAGTTCATGGTGTGACAAGGCAAACTTGTGCTCTTCTAACTTTTGTGTACAGATGTGAGTAGACATTGAATTCCCCCCAGCTCTCTTCAAAGATAAACATTCCTGTAAATGTACAGTACCTCCCATCTTTTTGTCTGTCTCCCTCCTCTGAAGTCAGTCATGCCTGAGTTGCACTGGAGTTATATTCACACACTACCAATTACTAGAATCACTTTCTCTATGAATCTATAAAATTCATCCTGGTAGATGCTATAATTAATTTATTTCTTTGTTTTCCAGAGTTCCTATTACAAGTCTCTGTTATATAAATGTGAACATTTATCCATAAACCAAATATTGTGAATACTTTTCAGGTGAGAAGTACTGCTGTGAGCAAAAAGATATTTAGTGGTGACCAGGTCTGGTAAGATCCTTCTTCTTTAAGATTAGAACCTGCTTTAGTGAAGATAATCAATAAATACAACAAGAACTCAGATAATAAAGAATATTGTGAAGAAACTACAAAGAGTGTATCTTCTTAGGGGTGGATATCAGGAGACAGCTTTAGCAAGGGCAATCTCAGACAACTCCTTTCAAGACATAGCATTTAATCATAGACTTGGAAGATAAGAGAGTCACCCTTATGAATAGTTAGGGACAAGAATATTCTACATAAAGAAAACAAGAAATAAAAATATTCAGGGGTAAGAAAGAATTTGATGGAGTTTTGGGGTAGAAACAGGCCATTGTGATTGAAACTAGTGGAACATTATGCACATACAAAGATATATAGTGAACTTTACTAAAGGTCTTACAGATAACAAGGTGAGAAGTACAAATTTCATTCTAAGAGAAATGAATGAAGGGTCTTAAAGAGCAAGTGACAAAGAACCAATTTATAGTTTAATGAGGTCATTCTGAATTTTTTGTTGCAAATATATGAGAGAACTAAAGCAGTGAGTCCCTGAATAAATATTTTGGTTGTAATGTCCCTTGAGTAGGAGTCTGGAGAAATGGGCCTGGATTATAAAGCAATCTCATTGTTATCAAATGTGAACATCAGAGATTACTGTTTGGAAACTGAGCACACTAAGCTTTCTAACATCAAAAGTTTCTTGTTAATTTCACTCATATCATTATGGATATCTGAAATTACTTGCAATCCTCCTTTTCAGGGGTAGATTTTCCAAGACTTTTTATAGATATCAAAATTCATGGATGCTGAAGTCTCTTGTATAAAATGATGTAGTATTTGCACATAACAGATCCACATTTCCTTATACTCTAAACTATCTCTAGATTACTTACAATGACTAGTAGAGTATAAATACTATGTAAATAGCATACTGTATTGTTTAGGGAGTAATGACAAGAAAAAGACTAGACATGTTCAGTATGGGAATAAATTTTTTCAATATATTTTACCCATGTTTGGTTGAACATTTAGATGCAAAATTGCAACCACTGATAACAAGGGAAGTAAAAAATGATGAACAAGGCTCTAGAAAAACATGAAAGAAGAAATAATTTCCCAGATAACTACAAAGATGATGACCAGAATGAAAGACATGCTTAGTGACTCTAGAACAGAAACCAATTTTTAAAAATAGAGAAGCTCAGAAACATGATGGAAACCATGAACACCCAGCATAGGAAAGAAATGGAAACCATGGACAGCCTGCATGGGGAAAAAAAATGGAATCCATGAAAGGGATTCGAACAGATATCCAGGAGATTAAAAATTCCATTGAAAATATATGCAGCAGAATGAGCCAAAGTGAGGACAAAATATCAGATATAGAAGTCAGGATTGCAGTTAATGATCATGAAAAGAGTGATTTCTTGAAAATAGCAAGGCTCCATGAGAAATCAATCCAGCAGCTGCTAGATGATGCAAAGAAGAATAACATAAGATTGATTGGCATCAATGAAAAAGCAGGAGATAGTGCAAATGACATAAAAAACTTGTTCATGGAAGTGATGGCAGAAAACTTTACAAACAGGGGAAAAGAATTTGACATACAGATAAGTTAGGCATATAAGACTCCCACTAGCCATGATAAAAAAAAATCTACACCTTTGCATATAATAATTCCAGAAATGCACCTGAAGAATAACATATTAAAAGCAGTTAGAGAAAAG
Source organism: Heterocephalus glaber (assembly GCF_000247695.1). The sequence continues at coordinate 19,777,638 of NW_004624760.1, read as the reverse complement.
AAACAAATCACATGCAAAGGAAAGTCCATCAGAATCACAGCAGACTACTTAACACAAATCCTCAAGTCAAGAAGACCCTGGAGTGAAGTATTTCAAGCCCTAAAAGAAAACAACCTCCAACCCAGATTGATGTACCCTGCAAAATTATCTTTCAAAATTGATGGAGAAATAAGACACTTTCACAACAGAGAACACCTGAGGAATTTCATGAATACAAAACCAACACTCCAAACAATTCTAAACAATACCCTAGAAAAAGACAAGGAGGACTACAACTCTACGAACCCCAATATAATGAAGCCATAAGGCAATGCAAGAAATTAAATGCAAAGGGGGAAAAATAAAAAAGAGCAAACAACAGGAAAATATGATAATGATAAGTTAATACATATCAGTTATAACCATCAATGTTAATGATCTTAATTCAGCAATCAAAAGAAATAGACTGGGAAAATGAGTCAAGAAGCAAGATCCAATGATATGTTGCATACAAGAAACACAGTTAATTAAAAAACAAATTCATAGAGTGCAAGTCAAAGGATGGAAAACAATACTCCATGGAACAGGAACCTGAAAGAAAGCAGGAATAGCTATCCTATTTGCAGACAAAGTGGATTTCAAACCAAGACTAATTAAGAGAGACAAAGAAGGTCACTCCATCCTTGTAAAGGGAACAATCCAAGAGGAAGAGATGAAAATCATAAATATATTTGCACTAAATTCTAATGCACTCAACTATATAAAACAAATATTAATGGAGATGAAAAATCAAATAAGCACTTATACAATTGTTTTAGGGGATCTCAATACCCCACTGTCACAAATAGACACATCAACTAGACAAAAATCAACAATGAAATAGTAGAACTGAACAAAACTCTTTAACAAATGGACTAAATACATGTCTATAGAGTGTTCCACACCACAGAATACATATTTTTCTCAGCTGCACATGGGTCATTCTCCAAAATAAACCACATTTCAGTTCATAGAACATGTTAAAGTAAGTTGAAAAAGAATTAGAGTTATCCCCTGAATATTATCAGATCATACTGAAATGAAATTGGAATTAATAGCAAAAGAAACCACAAGAACTTCATAAACACATGGAAATTGAGTAATACCCTCCTGAACAACCAATGAGTCCTAGAGGAAATTAAAGAAGAAATTAGACAGTTTTTACAACTAAATTATAATGCCAATAGAACATACTACAATTTATGGGATACAATGAAAGCAATCCTACAAAGGAAATTCATAGAAGAAAATGCCCATATTAGGAAAACAGAGCAAGTTTAAATAAACAACTTAATGCTAAACCTCAAGCTTATAGAAAAAGAAGAGAAAAACAAACCCAAAGCTCATACTTGGGAGGAAATTATAAAGATTAGAGCAGAAATCAATGCAGTGGAGAATAAGAGAAGAATACAAAAAAATCAATGAATCAAAGAGTTGGTTGTTTGAAAGAATAAATAAAATTAACAAACAGCTAGCTAACCTTATCAAAAAAAGGAAAGAAAAGGCTCAAATCCGTGCAATCAGGAATGAAAAGGGTGAAATTACAAAGAGGTGTTCAAAGGGGAAATAGAACTGGGGAGGGGTGGTGGAGGAAAGGAAAGAGGGGAAGGAAAAAAAGAATAAAAAGAATGAAAAAACAAAAAAATGGAAACAAAGCATGTAAATAAAGAGGGGTGGTGGGGTTGAAGGAAGGGAAGGGGAATTGGAAAAAATAAGAACCAAGATATATCATGTACAGTTCCAAATTCCCAATAATGAATGTGATCATAATGTATACCTAAAATGTATCAATAAAATTAAATTTTAAAAAAGAAAAATAAAGATCCAAAATCTGTGAATATGGAAGGTCAACTGTAGATGTGCTAAAACCAAGAATTACTATGGCTGTCACCCAAAACATCAGAGAAGTCATCCAGAATTCTGGGTATCTTGTGATATTGTGTCATATTCTGGGGGAGCTTCTCCGTCTTACTCCTTCCATAGAGAATTATATCCTCTTCCTATTAACCCAGAGTAACTCTAACTGCAGTTTCATTGCTGCCTTTTATTGGCCAAACTGCTGGTTTTGGCATTCTACACACTTCCTCTCATTAGGTGGAATCTGTTTCAATCCCAGGCTCCTCATTAGAGAAAATATTTCAAGTGGGCAGCACCCCATTTCATAAAATCCAGGATGAGAAGAAAGAGAAGAGTGGGGTTAGAGCCAGGAGACCTGCTTCTGTTCTGCATTTGATTTTAACTTATTGTTTGACTAGTACCTTTAGCTGTGCTCTGATTTCCCCATTTGGAATACAAAGGTATTTGCCTTGATGAGTCCTGGGGTCAGAGTTTCTTTCCTAGTTCTCTAGGATGTGCTTTTCCTACTTCCTAACTGATCTTGCTAATTATTGTGGTTTTTTTCTCTGTCGTCTTTAGTCTGTCAGGGCTTGTGGCTTGCTATACTGACTCAGCTTTAGCATTTCCAACAATTCATAAGATTTTGTTCCTTTACCCACTCCATCCAATCATCCATTCAGTAAGTCTATGCTCATTCATCTATTTCAGGAATATCCTTAAGGTACAGAACATTCTATTCCTCAGATACTATGTTGAGTGGTGGAGATGCAATACAGGAGGGTCTCTATTCTCAAGGGCTTCTCTGGGGAGGAGACAGACACATCAACCCATCTGGGGAATATAGTGTAGTGGTGTGAAGGTGGAGAGATGGAGAGAGATGCTTGGGATATGAAGTGTCAAAGACAAACTATGGGAGCAACCTAAGGAATATGGAATAAGATGACTTCCAGTCCCACTCTCGAAAATACAGTGCATGACCCAAGTGAATGGACAGGGACAGGTACTCCAAGAATAGATACCATGTGACAATGAACTAGAGATTGATAATCGATAAGAAGTCCAATATGGCTAGATGATAGAATAGGAGCTGTAGGTTGGAGGACCCAAGGTTGGAGCCAAAGAACAGATTATGCAGGGTCATATATATGGTGCTAAAGAGTCAAAATGAGTAAATTAAATAATGAATTGGTGGTTTAAAAGAACACACACTGCATACTGTTCTAAGTGTTGCAACAGTGTACATAGTATACTGTAAAGTGTGTAGCATATTGGCTGGCACCTAGGAGTTATCATGGTATTATAAAATGTGCAGATTTTTTTTGGACAGCCAGCTCTGTATCTCAGACCCACCTCTGCCCCTTACTAGCTGTGTGAACCACAGAAATTTATTACCCTAGTGAGACAGACTGTCTTCTTTTTGTAATAAGGCTGCTAGAGGTATTAGATCATATAGAGAGAGCTCTTAGCTCCATGTTTGTACTTAAGAAAGTTTCATTAATTATTAATTGTGATTACAAAATAAGTGCTACTCTTTCCTTCCTTTCTCTTTCCCTTCCTCCTTTCCTCCTACTTCCCTTCCCTATAATCAGGGACTCCATCTTTGATAAGGATGAGATTGAAAAATCATGTACATGCCCTTGTATTTTATTAATATGTTTTTAAAAAGTCACATTTTTTAAATTGGTTCAAATAGTATCCAGATGCTGGTCAGTCCATTTAGCCAGGACTGTTCATAACAGGATGATTCAAATATGCTTAGGTAAAAGTAGAAGGTAGATTCTCAAACCAAGTGGAAATGGAACTGTACTTATAACCCAAATCTCTCTTTTCTCTAATTCTTCCATCAAGTCAGAGAACAAGATTCAACCCCTTGCACATGGATGATTTCCATCCATGTGGATGAGAAGAGGAATAAAACAGGAAATTTCAAAGCCTAGGGATCCATCCTGACCCTGGTCTTTATTAGCCACGTGTCATAGATGAATCATCTAACCTTTTGGAAACTTAGTTTCTTTATGCACTAAAGAAAGATTACATGATCCATACATAGCTACCTAGATATGGTGCAATAAAAAAGTATGACAAAGTGTTAGACACACAATATATTTTCAATAGATGGTAGATGTTACTCTTATTATTTTTATTAGTGTTATAATGCAATATCAGTTTCTGATAGTAATATAACTTTATCGTGTTATAATTAATTTTGTTTTGAGTGTTCTTGTTAGTGTCCTTATTATTTCTGTTTATATTATTGAGTATAACAGAAGACAAACACACTCAGAATCAGTGGCAATACATAGAGTGTGGTAATGGTGGTAGAGAACAACCACTGGACAACCTGAGACAGTCTTTTGAAAGGATGAACCAAAACGAAGTTGCATCTTCTCCAGAAAGTGAATCCTCAAAATACAAGACTGCAGTCTGTTGTTACCCTCGAAGTTAGTGGTAGTGGCTTTGGGGTTGGGGTCTGGAAATTTAACCAGCAAATGAGCTGGCTAGGCTTGAAGGCAGCTGCAGGTGGATGTTGGTACTCTTTGTCCACTCAGATTCATGAAACAAGCTCAACACAAGGGCAACTGAAGTCCTTACAAAGAACCTATAATTATGCTGTATTGTGAGAAAGGAGCCACTGGGCTCCTAAGACAGGAATGAAGGACAGAATTTGGTTCCCAGTGTCAGAACAATTTCTAGGAGAACAAATATGGTAACCTGTGAGACACAGGAAATTATGAGAAAAAAAAGGCTTGGTTTAACTCATCTTTCCATGAAGTTACATTTTATTGCTGCTTACTGGGTGACAAATCATCTATTTTTAGTTTTTATGTTTCTTTAGTTTTGATCTTCTGAGTTAAGAATGACTAATAATGGAGAAGGCCTGACCTTGGAGCAAATCATGCTGGGAAAACACATTTCTGGGTGCATGTTCCCTCTGTGCCTAGAGACATGGACTCAAATAAAAGTCAAGGCTACTCTTCCATCTGGGGCCATTACTTTAGAAACTGAAACGGGGCTTTTGAATACATCTTTGTCATCCTTATTCAAGGTTATCCAAAGACAAATCTGTTTCAGGAGAGGAGAAAGTAGTAAATTTAATTGGAGCTTTCAAATAAAGTTCAGTCCAAACAGAGAAGCTCAAGAACAAATAAGTGTTCAAAATGAAATGGGCATCACTTCCTGGATCGTACTGGCTTAGAAGAATAAGTCCAAAGGAAGAGAGATGCTGGTTTCTTTTAATTAGACTTTTAATGGTCAGTCTGTTTAAGGGAAAAGTGTTAACCATTTTCCATCTTTTCTGATTATTTTTGTTGTCTAGAGTTATGTCCATAAGTCAACTCTGTATGGCTGAGAAGAAGAGATCTTGTGGGTATCTAGTAATGAACTTTTGCATGCACAAGTTGTGTTGGGCTAGTCAGACATAAACCATATCTAAACAATCATAGGAAGAAATCATGGTCATTAACACCTCTACAGATGGGGAAAGAGATGCCTTGGGGCTTTTGGTAACATCTCTAACATCATACAATAAGGTAATGACAAAGACAGAATGTGAACTAAGCTCTCTCAAATTACGGTCTCTCAAATTCCACAATGGTTTTAACATCCAATGATTTTCTTTTTATTTTGTTAAAAGTCAGAAAAATGTTTAGTGGCCAAATTCTGCATCTAGGCTTGTTTCTCTTGATCTCTACCCTGAAATGTTCCCAGTCATTTCTCCTGAGCCACATAGCATTACCATTTGCTAAGTTTTCCGTAGGTTTAATAACTTCAGATATGAGAGTTTACTCTTTAAAGTGCTTCAGCTTCACCTGACATCATTTATATCCTTAGAATCCAAGGAAATTGGAACATGGACAAAGCTTAACCTCATCATATTATTTACAGGATGAGAAATTAAGATTCAAAGAGGAAAAAAAAAAAACGTTGCTCAAGGTCACACTCTGTTGTAATATTGCAGGTTCATCAAAGTGTTTTGAGAACTTTTTGATAGTGAATGAAGCATGTTTGTAAAGAAGATATAAAGAAAACAATTATTACTGTCAGGCAGAATATCACTTCCTCACTGTGCAGTCTCTAATAAGTTTCTTGACTTCTCTTGCTTTTATTGGAGGCGCTCACATACCCATGTTTATTGACAACAGGTATGATTGCAGCACAAGTCTCAGTAATTAGGATATGGAAAAATCCCAGGTGCCTGTCAACTGATAAACTGATAAAGAAAAAGTCTCCTAAACTCTTCGACTCTCAGTTTCAGCCCATGTTAAATGGTAATAATAGAATCTACTTTATATAGTACATGAGAAATAAATGATGCTACACTGCAAGTCTCATGTGCCAGGGGCTGGGCGGAGGTGGGAACTCAATACACAGGGGCTGTAGTGAATTCTTATCTGATCAAAAGCACAGGCAGGGGAAGTGGAGTTTGTGAGTTAAGGGCTGTGCTGGAGGGAGTTGAAGGAATGATCTCTGTTCCCACACATCAGCTCAGTCTGGGAAGACAAAAGGGTGAAGATAACAGGAAAAAGGGCATGCTCTTCAGCAAATCACTTACTGTTGGGCAGACATCACTGTGGTAACATGGAAATCCCCAAGTCAGATTGTCCACTGCTCATGAGCTAATTCCCCAGGGCTCTCGGTAGCCAGCCCAAGGGTTCCAAAGGGAAGCCAGGAATGAAGTGTCACAGATAGGAATACATCTCTTTAAGAGCCTTCCTTTGAAGGTGTACTCAGAGCGTTGAAATAGCTAGAAGGGATCTTCATGCTAGAACTTGGTCATGGAGGGGAGTTTCCCTTCCATCTTGCCCATGATGTTTATCTTACTTCCAGTATGGGGCAAGATGCCAACTTTCCTACTCAATCAACTGTTTAGAAGCTTAGGTTTATAAATAGCCTCTGGAAATCCATTTGTGAGACTTTCCTTAGGGTTTTTAATCTCTCCTTCATAAGAACAACTGCATGAGAGAAGGCTTCTTATCAACAGGATTGAAAAAGGTGAACAAGCCCTAGATAAAAATCATAATAAAATTGGGAATTTGGAGACAGAGTGTCTACTCAGGAAAAATTCCTAATTCCAAGTTCATAAAAGAAAACATGGATGATCCCTTGGACAGGATGTGGTTTACATTGGCTCCTTCATGGCAATAATAATATTTTTCCCACATCAAAAAAAGAAAAAAAGAAAAAAGCAAGCAATACTAATAGAGTTATATAAAGAAAACAACCTTTTTTGAAAGAATACATTTTTCAAGCATTTTTACGGACTCATTAGGTCTTCAGTAGCTACAAATAATCTTTATTTCTGTGTTCTGTTACAAATCACTTTTATCTGCTCATGTCAAGTGATCACGTACTTCTCACCAATATCCTTCCCTTGAGTTCTCCTGAGAAAGGTCGTCATTCAAGTTCTAGGGTGGAGTTTGAGTAAGTTTATTCTCTTCTAGGGGATGCTGGCAAACAGAGAATGGGTAAAACATATGCCTATTTATTTATTTATGGTACCTGTTTGCAGTACATAATGATTACACTCTTTGCGTGGAGTTGGTACCTAAATGTAACGCATCTTAATTCCTTTTTTCATCCTTTTCCCCCTTGTCTCTCTTTCCTACCACCATCTCTTGATCTCCTTCCCATTTGAGAAAGATCTATCTCCCCACTTCCCATTCTCTGTCTTTTACTTTACTTTTCATTTTTACTTTGGTTTTCTCATATGAGAAGAAACCATGTGATATTTAAGCTTGTGTGTCTGATGTTTTCACTTAACATTATGGCCTCAAGGTGTAGTTTCAACCTCTAAAGTCCCCTCCTGGAGTCAACTGAAATTCAGCAGTGATAAAAGGAGGATTGTTAGCTAAAACAAACCATAAATCAGTACCATTTCTGATGACTATTTGAGGTCGAGTTTGGCCTAGAAGTTCAAGCTGATTGCTTGGAGATGTCATATAGCCTAGAAATTCTTTTTTTGTTTTGTTTTGTTTTTTAACCTGACTCAGTGAGAGAGAACTCTTTCAACAGAAGCTCCCAGTGGGTACAATGACAGTGGCTCTGGCCTTGTACATCTCCAGTTGCCTTGGCTGTCAGAAAGAGAAGCCTCAATAGTCTTTATAGGATTTTCCCCATGGATCAAACTGGGTGTAGTATGACTCTTATTAAGAGCAGCTTGGAACTGCTATGAATTTTCCTCATAGGACTGCTTTCATTGTGTCCCATAAATTCTGGTATGTTATATTGGCATTGTCATTTAATTGGAGAAACTGCCTAAGGTCTTCTTTAATTTCCTCTGTGACTCACTGGTTGTTCAGGAGGGTGTTATTCAATTTCCATGGGTTTATGAAGGTTTTATCATTTCTTTTACTCTAAATCTCCAATTTCATTGTACTATGATCTGATAATATACGGGGGTAACTTCAATTGCATAGAATTTACTTAAGCATGTTCTATGACCTAGCATGTGGTCTAATGACACATGTGCAGCTGAGAAGAATGTGTATTCTGATTTTTTAGGGTGGAACACAATTAAGTCAAAGTATTTGCTTCAGTTCTAATAATTTATTATGATTCTTTGTCTAGTTGATCTATTTGTGACAGTAAGGTATTGAGGTCCCCACTACAAATGTATTAGTGCTTATTTGATTTTTCATGTTTGTTAATATTTGTTTTATATGGTTGGGTACATTGGTATTTGGTGCATATATATTTATGATTTTCATTTCTTCCTCTTGAATTTTTCCCTTTACAAGGATTAGTACCCTTCTTTGTGTCTCTTAACTAGTCTTGGTTTGAAATCTACTTTGTCTGAAATTAGAATAGCTACCCCTGCTTTCTTTTGGGTTCCTGTAGCATGGAGTATTGTTTTCTATCTTTTGACAATAAGTCTATGAATTTCTTTTTGAATTAAGCATGTTTCTTGTATGCAACATATCATTGGATCTTCCTTGTTGATCCAGTCTGTCGGTATATTTCTTTTGATTGCTGAATTGAGACCATTAACATTGATGGTTATAACTGATACATATTGAATTATCATTGTCATGATTGTTCAAGAATAACAAATTCACTGAGAGAGATATTGAGGAAACAATTCCTTTAATGATAGCTTCCCCCAAAATGACATATCTAGGAATAAATCTAACTAAGAAATTAAAAGACCTCTACTTGGAAACCATGGCACTCTGAAAAAAGAGTTTGAAGAGGATATGAGAAAATGGAAAGATATCCCTATCTCTTGTTCTTGTGTAGAAAGAACCAATATAGTGAAAATAGCCATACTTCCAAAATTACTATATAGATTCAACATAATTCTGACTGAAATTCCAACAGCATATTTCACAGAACTAGAGAAAGCAATCAAAAATGCATTTGGAACCAAAAGAGAACTAGAACAGCAAAAGCAATTCTAGGCAACAAAGACAAGGCAGGAGTTATCACAATCCCCAACTTGGAGCTACTACAAATCTACTGTGATCAAAACAACATGGCAAAGAAAACAGACCTGAGAATTAATGGAACAGATTAGAAGATGCAGAAACAACTCCAGACACACTCAGCCACCTCATCTTCGACAAAAGAGCCAAACACCCTCTTTAATAAAGATAGCCTCTTTAATAAATGGTACTGGGAAAACTGGGTTTCAACTTACCAAAGATTAAAACTAGACCCAGATTTTTCACCATGCACTAAACAAAAATAGAAATGGATCAAAGATCTAAATATTAAAACAGAAACACTAAACCTGCTGGAAGAGAGGTTAGGTAGAACTCTTGAAGACATTGGCATAGAAAAAGACTTTATGAACAAAACCTCAGTCACATGAGAACTAGCACAAAGAATCAACAACTGAGATCTCATCTTATTAAAAAGTTCTGCATAGCAAGAGAAACTACCAACAGAATGAAGAAACAACCCAAAATGTGGGAAAAAAATTTTATTAGCTGTTCATCAGACAAAGGACTACTATATAGAATATAAAAAGAACTTAAAACGATCAGACCCAAATTTAAAGACCCAATCTAAAAATAGGCATCTGAAATGGACAGACATTACTCAAATGAAGAAGTAGAAGCGGCAACTAAACATAAAGAAAATGTTCAACATCACTGGCCATTCAAGAGATGTAAATGAAAACAACACTGAGGTTCCACCTCACCCCAGAAAGAATGGCTGCTATCAAGAAATCAACCAATAACAGGTTCTGGCGGGGCTGTAGGGAAAAAGGAACTCTTCACCACTGTTGTTGTGAGTGTAAACTGGTGCAACCACTGTGAAAATTCGTATGAAGATTCCTCAAAAAACTAGGATTAGAGGTTCCATTTGAAACAGCTAGTCCCTGCTGGGTATCTTCCCAAAAATAATAAAAAGTATCATTCCACAGCTATAAATGCATACCCACTTTTAGAGCAGCACAGTTTGCAATAGCTAAATCTTGGAAACATCCCAAATGCTCATCAACTCATGACTGGATAAAGAAGATGTGGTTTTTTTTAATGGAGTATTACTGAGCCATAAGGAATGATAAACTAGAGGCATTTATAGCTAAATGTATGGGCCTTGAGACCATACTCATGCGTGAAGTAAATAGGACAAAAATGTGTAAATACTGAATTGCTTCTCTAGTGTGAGAAACTGAAAGTTTCTAAATGAGGACCACAATGTATAACTGATACTATGATAGGAAGAAAAGTGTGTAAGGGGAACTAGGGAAAAGGAAGAAGGAAAAGAAAAAATGAGGAAAGAAGGAAAAAATGGAGCCAAAGCTTTTGTAAATAGGTAGGGGTAGAGGGTTGGAAAGGAGGGAAGGGAAATTGGAAAAAATAAGAACCAAGATATAAGTTGCACAGGTACCAATTCCCAATGATAAATGTGATCATAATGTACACTTAAAATGTACCAATAAACTTAACAAAAAAAAAAAAAAGAAGAAAAGAAACAGAGTAGCCAGGCAAGCAGTGGACAGACATCAGCCTTTCAGGGGATTGTCTCAGGTACTACTACCAATCACCAACAGAAATCAGATCACAGGAACACATATGCTGTGTAGAATAAACTATGTCTGTAAATAAATATTGTTGATTAAATTATTTTCCTTCAATTAAGATATTATACAATGTTTTTATCTTTATAATGACCTTGAGATGTAGATATGAAGAAAATCCTTATTTTACAGAAAAGAGAATGGAACATTGCAAAGGCATAGTGAGAGCACCAAGCTCCATGGCTCTTAAGTGCAAAGTGAACCTGTTTTGAGACATGGACAAAGTCTCATGGCCTTGTCACTGGGATGATTGGTTCCATTTGCTGACATTATTCTTCTCATCTATTTATTCCTTTAGCAAACATAAACCGAGCATCTGCTATGTTGTAAGCATTACTCTCGGTACTTGGTTGTATCATAGAATAAAACAAACAGAAGTCTTTGCCTTGGTAGCTAGGATAGAATAAATATGCCTAATATACCACTCATTTGTATAGCATTGCTTCCTATTACAGTGCCCACTGACTGCAACAGGAGTCATGGACATAAATAATAACCACAACAGCGATTTATCGGTAAAAAGTTGCAACTGATCTGGAAGAAAAAGAATAAAGGAGTCTAGAATTGTTGGGTAGAAGACCAACTAAGAATTTAAATAAGATGGGTGGGGGATTTAGCTCAGTGGTTCCACCACCTGCCTTGCAGAGTAAGGTCCTGAGTTTGATCCCTGGTACCAAAAAAATAAAATAAAAATAATTTAAATAGGATGACAGTAGCAAATCTCATTCAAAAGGCTAATTTGAGCTTAAAGAAGACTTAGGAAACTTATTTGGGTAAAACCTTTCCATGCTGAGGACAATGGGAGGGAAGAGTCTCTAAGGAACACAGTGTGGCTAGAACATGGAGGTGAGGGACAGTGTAGTGGAATTTGACGTTATCAAGGTAATGGGGCCAACTCAAATGGAATCATGAAGGTCATTGTCATGTCTTTAGCTTTTACTTTGCATAAACAATAGAGTCACTACTGGTTTTGAATACAGAAGTAGAGATAATCTGATTTTTCTTTTCAATGATGCCATTGACTGGGTTGAAATTAGTTTGAAGTATTCAAGAGAAGAAGCAAAAAATCCAAAGGCAATGAAATATGTTCATGTAGCCCTTGAGTAGACCTGGGTATATAGGAGGACATTCCCCATTCTTTCTAAGTTTTGGTGACAAGTGAGATGATCACTTCCAAGACTGGCTCTGTACCTTGACCTGTGATCTTCTAAACTCTGTCCCTTCTGAATCAACTGTGAAGACCTCATACTAAGAACGAGAATGTAAGATGGAAGGAGCCTGGGTTCTCAATGATTGCATGAAGCACAACTTCCTTGAGTGCCAACCACATTAGACTGTGACTAGAGTAGATTTTGAAACTATGGAAAAGAACAAAGAAGATAATCTTTAAAATTCCAGTCCTGCTCCATTCATTTCAACCTTGTTACCTGATATTGCTGAGAAGTTCTTCCAGTTTTCATTTTCCAAAGCAAGAAAAGTAGAGCAAGATCAAATGCATCTCTTTTCCCCGTCTCCTCAGCAGCTGCTCAAAATCAGACCTCTTCAATATGACAGCATGCATCAGGGCTGAAGACTCTTCTGACAGACAACCTCTAATTCACTGCTGGGAGGATGTAAAAAATAAGACAGTACCCTGCAGCAACAACAACAATTAAAATTAAAACAATTTTTTTCTTTCTTCCTAAAGCAGAATAAACTTTTAGCTAGATTTCCTTGAATAATTCAGCATTTTTACTATTTTCTAAAACTCTTTATGTTGATCATCATTCAGTATACCAATCATTGAAAATTATTTAAATTTCCCAAAAGAAAGATAAGCTTTCATTTTTCATCAACATGATGTTTTATCAAATATCTCTTAATAGAATATTTCCATGACAACACCTAACTGCTATACTGATAGATATAAAGTGAACTTTTTCCAAAGAAACTAGCATAATTACCCCCAGAGACACTTGGGAAGGGGGAGAAAGGATTAATAAACTTAATATGTCCCAGGTATTGTAGTGAGGACATTATTTAGAGAATATCATCAATCTGTTCAGCATCACTTCACCCATTTAGTGATTAAGTTAGAGAGAGGTTAGTGTTATCTCTGTCTGACAAACTGGTGAATAGAGTCAAAGAGGTGGCATGAATATCATTGCCTCACTACCAGTAAGAGTATCTCTGGGTATGTGAGACAGAGGTGTTATCAAGAACATTCACATCCTTATGAATGCTTTCTGGTCCCAGTGAGGTCAGAGCTGGAGAAGTACTACAAAACAGACCCAACCACTCAGAATTAGTACAATAGCAGATCAGTGTAGGAAAGCTGCCTGAACTGGGCATAGACCCCGGTCTGTCACTTTATACATGTAGTCTCTGAAAATGTTGCGTCACCTGTTTTATTTTTGTGTCCTTAAATATCAGTAATGGCTAGCATAGATTTAGCAGAATACTCAGTCTTAGTGAGTACTCACATTGTCACACTGTGGCTATTTTAGTGCCACTAAAAGATCTCCTGATTCAGAGCGCTGTTTGGCCATTTAGAGATAAGTAAGTTGTCACACTTACCTAAAATCCCAACATATGATTAAATGTTCTGAATGGGAAGTAGACAAAAACCCTTCATGAATGTCAAGTAGCTTCTTCAAGGGGTCAGATAAGAGGAGGGGGTTGATCCTGCAGTGAGACAGCCTGGCTATCTACCCTTTACTCCTCTCCTTTATTGAAAGTGTGGGTACTGTGGCTGGAAGGCAGTAGCATCATTGTCCAGGCTATGCAGCCTGTCACCTCTCTCACCATGCACAAGGTGGGGCAGATGGTAGGATACCTGTGTAAGCAAAGGAGCAACATAGAAGCTTAGAGGATAGCAGGGCATATAAGTGACACTATGCTACATAGTCCACTGAATTTGTTGTCACAGGCAGTGCAAAAACACCCACAACAAAGTGCTGTTTATCATCTTCATCTCTCTATGCCCTTTATGGCACAATTATTAGAAAGCCCTTGCCCCAATTATTTTTTTTACTACCAGATTGTGCAGGAAATGGAGATCTGCAAGGTAAGAAAAATAAAGCCTAATGAATCATAAACATATATTTTCTGTCATGTGTATCTTACATTATTTCCTTAAATCTTTCCAAAGTTAACTCTCTCTCTCTTTTAATGATAAAGAGAATACATTTGGAAAAAAATCATAAGTACGAAGTGTCAGAGCCAAGATTCTCCTTAGATTTGTCTATTCTAGTCCCTTAAAATCCTCATCTCTCTATATATCCAAAATTAAAACATGCTCTTAGCATGCAATCTACCCTGTAAAGGGGACTACTGGGAACTTGTTTTTAGAACCCTTGAGAGAGCATCCCCCCCACACACACGTTTTGGAGGATTAATGTCTAGCCTCAGACTTTGCAGGAGGAGAAAGCTCACATCTGTTTGTCTTTAGCAAGCATCATTGAAATTCTTGCAGAAAGTCTGGATGTAGCTGTTGTTCTTCTCTGCATGTGACCTTACGCCAATGTGTGGCCAGCAGGAGACACACACTGAGTTTCCCAGGATGGTGCTGAACAATTGTGGTCTTTCTGGGAATTTCTTTTCCTAACCTACCTAATTGTGGAAGGAATGAGGTGAGTCCTGGGTCTAGGAAGAGAGTCTACACAGACAGCTTTTTGGTATCTCTATTTTCTTTGGACTTTTAATGATGCTTCTTATGAGGAAGGAGATGTGTATGTAGCAAGCAGTACTCCTCTGCAATGGAGGAAAGGGTTGGCTTATCTCATTAGATCCATGGCTTTTGGGGGCTTGGTAATAAATTCTGCTTCATAAGTACTTAAAATTTTAAAAGATTTGATTGTTTTAGATTATACTGAAACTCAGAACAAAATTGAAAGAATGGTACAGAGATTTCCCATACAAACTCTGTCCTCTTGTCTGCAGCTTCCCCCAATATTAGCGTCCTTCACCAGAGTGGTACATTTGTCAGTTTATTTGTTACAGTTGATGAACCTTGAGACAAACTTATTACTCAAAGTCTGTGTTCTGTGGATTTGGACAAGTATGTAATGGTGTGCATTCACCACCATAATATCATAATATCATATAGAATCTCACTGCCCTAAAAATTCTCTGTACTCTATTTCTTCATCCTTCTCTTATTCTCCCCAACACCAAGAAACCACTGATCTTTTTACTGTCTCCAATAATAGTGTGCTAAAATATGTCATCTTTTCACCGTATGAGTGAGATATGATCATCCTTATAAAGAAAAAGAGAAAGATGTGGAATCCAGCAATCTTGCTTATGAGTGCATTACCAATTTCAGACTGGATCCAAATCTGATTCCAAGGTCTGTTCTCTTTCTAACATAGGCTCTCAGGTATGGCAATCAGTGAGATCTAGAAATGATCACTTTTTGATCCTTGAACAAAGACTTTGTGTCTTGGCTTTGCCGTGAGTAAAGAGTTAATGCTAGATATTTTAAAGGATTTGAAAGGATTTCCAGTTTGTGAGCCTTAGTCCACTATGTTCTCGATTGCGGATAAGTACTTCAACTTTGCTTATCTCAAACTTAGGATCAAAACAAAAGATTCTGTGTCCGTTTTAGGGGAGACATGGAGATCCACATGTTTTTAGGCAGGGTGGTTTAGTAATTAATTAAGTCTGCAGAGGTCAAAAGTTGACACTATGGACTACTCACAATTTAGCTGAAGTGCAGACATTTTTAAAGCCACCTGAAAATACAAATGCACTTTTCAAAGGTCACAGCTCCAAAAATGGCACTTTATTGCCTAGGACAAGCCAGAGCCAATGGATCATCAAAAGATCTTGCATGAAGGAAGCTTGATAAATATTTTTCAGTAAAATTTAAGAAGCTGGCTCTCCCGCTGGTCTCATAAAATCTTATTAAAAACACTTTACTTAGAAAGCTTGTTTCCTTACTGTTTTTTCATTCCTCAGTAAAGTAAATATGAGTGACTTGGAAAAGGAAGAGGAGTAGTCAGAAGCTTTGAAAATGTCAATAGAGGACTTGAAAGCTTGACAATAGAGGGGAAAGAAATTAAAAAGTAGAGCAGACAAAAAATAAATAAAGTTTACCTCTCTCACAATACAGTTCTGGGTTGTTGTATCAACAGGAATCTAAATCAGTTTAGGATCCACTGTTTAACCTATCAGACTCAAGTACTCCTCAGACTGCTCCAGAGTAGCTTTCACTTACAAAGTTAACTTAAGGTTTTGACACAATTGGGGAATGGTTTAAGAGGAGTTCTCATGTACTAACTAGGGCTCTTCCTATGAGAAGGTACTACAGAGTTTCCTGTGGGCTTTAAACTGGGCTTCTCTGTGGGTATCTGTGCAGGGTGGAGCTATGGTAGAGCTATGTTCCCTCGGAAATCTAACCCAGTATCTCCATGACATACTTTACACTTCCGTTCCTGTTATTCACAGTATGATGAATTGAAGCCAGGGGGAATGCAAAGAGCCTTCTTATTCATCTTTATCTCTGTAAGTTCTATCAGGGTTCAGCTGGCACAAAGTGCTTGCCCTGAAGATCCATTTCATCATCAGCTCTTCTAGCCAGCGGAGCAGGTCTACTGCTGCATTTTCTGGTTTTAAGATAAAAAACAGAACCTGAACCAGGAAATTAAGAAAGATACAGACACTATCATATATAAAGATAAAGATGTGGATGGACAGAAAATAGCTATAGATACAGGTATACAGATATATATTTAGATTAAGCAAAGAATGATGAGACACTTATCTGTAAAATGCAGACTACAAAAAGAGGCCTTATTTTCATTTTGAGGGCATTCTGACTCCTAAGTCACTGATAACAAGCATGTATGGATTACTAACTAATACAAGTAACACATATTAATAGGTATATTTCTGTTCATCTGTACATCTCTGAGATTGGCTACCATGTATATCAATGTGTGGCTGTAGTCTTCCCTAAGAATGAAGGGATAGATGGCCCTCAAGTGCATCCTGGGAGGTTATACTCAATTTCTTGTGGTAAGGCAGGGGGTTTACTCAGAGTTAATCACAAGAAGTAATGTTGAGTGATATCAATGATGGACATAATGGTGAAGTAGTAATATCAACAGAAGAAATAATCATGGCAACAATAGATAACAGTTATTTTTCATTAAGCATCTAATGTTTATCTGGAAGAATGCTACCTATACTCTCCCCTCCATAAAAAAATCTTCACAATAATATATAGAGACAGAAGCCTGTAACTGCACAGTATTGATGAAGAAATAGATGAACCGGGAAATTACCTCATAATTTCCATTCACAGTTAGAAACAAGAGTGGGACTTGGCTCTAGTTCTGCATATTTTCCATCCATTCCCCCTCTTCTCCCCTTCTTTCTCCCCTACTTCTTCTTTCTCTTCCTTGATTCTCTATCTCATCTTTTCTTTTGATCCATTTTTCCTGATATCCTTTTGAGAAGTAAAACTTTTCAAACTATCAAATAAGATTTTGATCACTTGCTTTTTACATAACATAAAAACTTGCTGTTTTTGAAAGGACAAGGAACATGGTTACTAAGTGCTTATGATGAATTATATACTATATACTTTATTATATCACACCTTAAATTTCTCACCCAAAGTGTATACTTTGTCTCTATTTTACAATTGAAGGGACTGAGGCCAAACAACTTTAAGATAGAAACTTGCCTACAATCATGTATCCAGTAGAAAATCTGACTTGGCTCCAATACCTGCCAACTGAGGCAAGATCTCTAGTGGGCCAAGACACCAGAAAGAAATGGTGTGAAATAGAAAGAAATAGACACTAGTGTTTTAAGAGTCAGGTGCTCAGTCACTTTCCTGCCTCAGATGGAGTTTTAACATGTACAGAATACAGAAGCTATAAATTCTGGAGGGCCATTTAGTCCTAGTTACCAGATATGTAAATCAGTGTGTCTATTGACTTAATAGTTACCTTACTATAAAGTACAGGTCCCTTGCCAAAACATGTATGTATGAAGCAAATCTCGTTTGTGTGCTTTGAAAAATAGTGAATCTAGTGCACCACCAATTACTCAGGAGGCTCAGGCAGGAGGATCAAAATTTTAAGGCCAACTTAGACAACTTACCAAGATTCTCTCTCAATATAAGAAAATAGAAGGGCTGATAGGTAGGTCAGTATTACCTAGGTTCAGTCCTCAGGAGTGTGATATGGAAAGAGAATATAGTACAGAATAAAACTGTAAAAGTCAAAAGTAATATAGATAATTAGTAAATACTGTCATTATCATACAATGGAATAAAATCCAGGGGTTAAAACAATTCCTTCTACCCACACTTATAGCCATAAAAGGTGTCCAATATACAGTCCAGTTAAGAATGTGAAAAACTGTATTTGGTGTCACATGAATCCATGTTATTACAACAGCAACACACACATTCATGCAGGAAAAATATTTAACTGTAGTTGACTTTTAATGGTGGGATAAAGAATAATTTTATGTGCTTCTTCAAATTTTCTGAATTCTTTTGTAATAATAACAGCTGATGTGTATTGTGTGTACAATCTGCAAAGTAACTTATTTACATTTTTTCATTATTACAATAATCCCCATTTTAATATTATGCAATACAAAGTTTAGAGAGGCTGATTCTTGTGACTGAATGGTATTTTAAGTAGACGTTCTGCTCTAGAAACGTATGTTAGTTATTACTAGTTATTACTAGTTAGTTATTACTAATTATTACTCTATGCCATGATAAATATATAACAATTTTTGGCCAAACCAAGCACTGTACATGTAAACAACAACATTAACAACAATAACAACAACAACAATAACAAGTTTTTGCATGAAAGGAGGAGAGGTTTGCATTGGCTCAGTTTATAGGGGTTTCAGTCCATTGTGAGCTAGCTCTGAGGCAGGATGGCATGGCACATCCAGGAAGCAGAAGGAGTCAAAGGAGGAGCTGAGGAGGGAGACTGAACTTTGTAGGCCAAGCCTCCTCCCCACTGACCTGCCTCTTTGAACCAGATCCCACTACTAAAAGTCAGCTATACGCCCCCATAATCTAATACCCTTCCAAACTCCCTGCCCATGAGCGCATGAAGCTTTTGGGGAAAAATTTAGATATAAACCAAAGCATTTTGCATAAAGAGGTGTGCATGAGACTTTTGGGGGTTAGGAAAAAGAAGTTACAGTATCTTAGTCAATGTCCTCCACACTGAGACACAATACCCAACACCAACAACTTAAAGGAGGAGAGGTTTATTTTAGCTCAGAGTTTGTAGAGGTTTCAGTTCATAATCCAGTGGCTCCAAGGCAAGATTGCATAGCAGAGAGGCATGGAAGTTGAAAAGGTGCTCTTGTCACGATGTCCAGAAAATACAGAAAGGGTGAAGGAAGAAGCTTGGGAAGGAGATAAATCTTCCTAGGCCATTCCTCCTGTGACTCACCTCTTCCAATGATTCTTCCACTAAATTAGTGGTGAATCAGTGAATCAGCAGTAAGCCCCCATAAGACAATCACCTCCCAAGGGCTACACTTCTGAGTACATGAGACTTTTGGGGGCCAGCGAGATCTAGACCATAACATACCCAATTACATGTATATTCTATATAGCATATAAAGCTGTTTCAACAGTATGATCATTTTGGTTTTTTTGCTTAAATTCTTTTATTGGTACATTTTAGGTATACAATACATTTACATTTATCATTGGGTGCTTGTACCTGTACATAATGTATCTTGGTTCTTATTTTTCCCCATTTCCTGTGCGCCCTTCACCCCTCCACCCTTCACAGACCACCTACTCTTTATTCTCAGGGAAATCCATATTTTTCTTTCTGATAGAGCATCTTTTAGTAGATATTTAAAATAGATATTTGCTAATGTTTCCTTACCTCCCAAGAAAGATTGTTTCATAGAATTAATTAGCATTCACTGTGTCGTAGGACATTTCAAGAATTAAAACATATGGCTTTAATGGTTTTATGGTTGTTTATTTTTGTGAGGATTTCCTGAGTTTCCAAGTGCTAAAATTGAAGAACTTTAATTACAATTTGATCTTCAAGCTAGAGTTGTCAAACATATTTGGCACTTTATGAAATATGGCTGTGCTCCTGTGAGACTCCACAGCCCTGTGAGCCGTCCCATTATGGTACTTACCATGGTGACTTAAGTAGCTTAACATTTTGTCTGGGTGTTTCCTTAAACAAAAATTTGGATCTGTTTTGTTAACTGCTGTTATCTTCAGAATTTAAACAGTCAGCTTCATACATCTGTTTGTTCACAGGATCAGAAAGCTCCCAGAATGCTAATACTGAGTGCAGGATCCCTCCATCAACTCCATAGAATCCTCCCTCCATAAATTAATTAAAAATGTACATGGATGGTTTCCAACATAAAATGTTGGTAGAGGATGAGCTTAACATGCAAAAATACATGAATTTGAGCTCCGGCATCATAAAAACAAGCAAGCAAATAAACAAATACAAATGTGGTTGATTTCTTTAGTCAGTTGATTTCTTAGTCACTTTCAGTGAGACCCAAGACCTGACATCCACAACTCAAAGGAGGAGAGGTTGGCACAAGTTTCAGGCCGAGGTTGCCTGGCTCCTAGGAAGGACAGCATGGCACAGAGGCATGGTGGAAGAGTAGCTGCTAACCTCATAGCAGCCAGTAAGCAGAGAGGGAAAAGAGAAGAAAGAGAAGGAGATATACTCTTCCAGTTCATGTCCCTAGTGTTCCACCTCTTCTGACCAGGTCTTAGTCCCTAAAAGCAAGTCTGCTATACCAAGCCCATAATCCAATCACCTTTCAAAATCACTATATAGGAGTGCCGGTGGTTCTTGCAGACATCTGGATAAAAATTATAACATACCATTCCTGGCCCCATGACTCATGAATATCTATTTATGCAAAGTATATTTAGTACATCTCTGAATGTTGCCAAAGTCTTAAAGTTTTAGCATTACTGAAAAGTCCAAGTCCATATTCTGTTGAAGACTTAAGGCAAACTGTTAACTGTGAGCTTCTGTAAAAATCAAAATGCAAGTTAAACACTGTTGACATACAATGGCACAGGATAAATATTCCTGTTCTAAAAGGGAGGAAAAGAGAAATAGAAAGGAATGGGACCATAACAGATCAGGACAAAAATTAAATCCCATGATTCCACGTCCAGCACTTAGGGTAAGCTGTGGTGAGATGTCAGCTCTAAATGGCTTAGGTGGCTTTACCCCATGGCATTGTTGGTAGTTGTAACCCTCATGGATTCTCTCTTGGGCTAGTTTTGCTCATTCTTTGTGGTGTTCTTCAAACTCTCTCTCTCTCTTCATTCCTGGCTTCTCCAACTTCCTGGAGTATCCAGTTCACTTTTAACTTCACTCTTACAACTTCACACATTCCACTGTCAGGGGTATACTTTAGGGCCTCCTGGGACTTCTTCTGAGATCTGAGTGGAAGTCTTCCTAGTACCACAACGCTTGGATTCTGTATGTTCATAAAATCAGCACCACAAGAATGATGACAAGATCTGCTGCCAGCTCCCACAGCAGTGTGGTCCTTTTGCCTCATGGTTTCAGAGACCTCTAAGTGAGTGGATGGCTGAGAATGATGAGCTGAATACTAGGGCCTGTATTCTCAAATGAAAATTTACATACTTGCATCATTGAGCTTGTGAAGGAAAGGTTCTTTATGATTCCTGACATGCCCTTAAGCCATTTTTCCTACTGTTTTGACCCAAAGTACTTCTTTTTAGACTTCAAAGTTTCTTTTTAACACTAATCTTTTCAGCAACTTCCTCTTCTCCATCTTTACTTTTGCTTTCTTTTTGACAATACTGAAAACTTTTTAACTGGAAATTTTGGTCCTGATTTTTAATATAAATCTGGCTAAAAGCCCCCAACACTGACCATGCAACATCCCTAATGTTGAGCTGTCTTGAAATTTCCTCCTCTAGATTAGTCTGTTATCCTTAATCTCAGACTCTTGCAAAGTCTCAATATATAAGCTAAATGTAGATAAATTTTATGCCAGAGCATAACACATATGGCTTGGAGTCCAACTGCCAATGGAATCCTTATTCCCAACTGAAATCTCCTGATCCTTGTCTTCACCATCTGTATTTCTACCAGAACTTTCTATCAAGCTCAGCTTGTAACATTGTAGCCAGTATTTCCAAACATTTCCAAACTCCTCCAGTGAACTGTTTGCAAAGGCTTCCAAACCACATGGTCAAGTACAGTTACAGCAACAATCCCATTTCTCTGGTAACAAAATCTGACTTAGGCATTTTCCTTGTTACTGAGACACAATACCTGACACCGACAACTCAAAGGAGCAGAGATTTATTTCTTCAACTCCTGTTTCAGTCTGTGGTTGGCTGGTTCCGAGGAAGGCCAGCATGGCAGACAGGTAAGGTAGAAGAGCAGATGCTAACCTCATGGCATCCAGGAAACCGAAAGGGAAGGTAGGAGAAAGGGAGGGAGATATACTTTTTTGGGTCATGCCCCAGAAGCCCACCTCTTCTAATCACCTCATAACAACAAAACAACTATACAGCCCCCATAATCCAATCACCTTTCAAAAGCCCTACATACGAGCTCATGAGGTTCTTAGGGAACATCTTGCTAGAAACCATAAAAATAGAGAAAGATGAACTGTTCTGCTGGTGGCTCTTAGGTACATCTTTATTGGACACTTAAATGTAGAAAAGTTCTCACTTAATATTCTAAGAAAAGTTTGGAACTAGAATAGTAATATGGAGGATTTGGACACAGTCTACAATATAAAGTTCTCAAACCAATGATGCAAAAAGTATTTCTCAGGGCCAATGATGATGTTAACTGATTTTATTTTTTAAAACTTTTTGGATGGGGTTAAAATTGAAAGCTGAAGTCTTAGAGTCATAGAAAAGTGATGTGAGAAACAAAAGAATACATTATCTGCTAGAAAGAATGATGAGCATAAGAGATATCCTGTAAAGTGAAATGATGTGTACTCATGGAGAGAGATATTTAGTATTCATCTATAGATTTTCTTGTTCTGCCTTGTTATCCTCTTTTGTCATGTTCAAGCCATAGTAAAGTTGAGTGCTTTTCCTGAATTGTGCTTAAGGAAATAAAGTGATCCTTCTTTTCCTTGGGGTAAAGAGAGAGCAGCACCAGTAGGTGCCCTGGTAAAAACGTCTTTAGAAGTGGTAGTGGAGAATCTGAAGGCATTGATCTGAAATGAGAGAGAGGGGCCCAATTCAGTTTTGTGAGACATGCAAAGTTTCCAAAGGAGTCTCAGAAATATACAGAAAATAGGAAATTCTTCCAACGTGGTCAGTGTCAGGCTTTGGATTATGGTATTTGAATGTGTAAGAAAATGCTGCCCGGAGAAGAATGGAGAGCCTGAGAACACTGAGTTACATTTAGTTTAGGGTAGGTAAGCTTTATTTAGGGTAAAGCAAACAGGGATAAAATCTGTGCATCCATCTAATAACCACCATTAACTGAATTAATTGTTTTCAGATTACTATGTCCAACAATGATTGATCTCAAATTCTCACAAATAAAATATATGGTAAATATACCAAAGAGCCAAATGTTTTTGAGAAAACAGATTTTTGGAATCCTGATCTTATGGCATTTTCATCAGAGCACAGTGGAGCTCCAGCTTGGAAATCAAAACCATGATATTACAGAAAAAAACATTGTTTTTATGGACCAGGGCTGTTCCTTGGATCTCCAGCATAATTGAACAATTTTCATGCATTTCTAAGAACAAATTGCAAACAGACATCCCAAGATGACATTTCAACACATTTCCAACTTGGAAATAATTGCTGAAAATGTCAGCTAGGAGAAAGTTTTAGATATATGTGATGGGGTGGGCCAGCTGTAGGCACACATTTCATAGGTTGATGCAGGTAAATCCAGGACATAGAGAAACTGACAAAGAAAAACGCCCACTCAGAGCCTTTTCCTCATGACATATGTGATTATTTTAGTTTACTTCTCATCCCCTTAAAGGATTACAGTCTGTAGCAAAGTCAAAAATCTTGATAAAGGAAGTGATTGATGATCTAATTGATAATATTTCCAGAGTGGAAGCTGGTTCTTCTGAGTCTACTGACTCTGCCTAATTGAGATCTTTCCCTGCTACCTTCTCCTTGATTGATGCAACAGCAGAGGCCAACATAGAGTCCCCACTGGGGAAAGCCATTTCCTCTCTCCAGGATGTCTTGAAGGCATCCTCAGCTCCAGGTATCCAGCACTCAGCTGTACTGCCCCATCAGTGTGATCTGAGATATACAGTGTCTCCAGTGTGCCAAACAACTATGGGATATCACAGATGAAAGGCTTTGAGAGGAGAAGAAAGGCCAGGAGCAAGGGAAATCCTTTCCATGAAAGGGGGAATCCTTTCCAGGAGGAAAATGTAATCACTTCTCAAGATCTAATGTAACCCAGGCCAGTTAATATCATTTGCATCTTGTGTGACTTTTGTTCATGGGACTTATTTTCCTATGTTGTACTGTTTTAATTGTTCTAAATAAAACCACCAGCACTCACTTGACATGAGAAAAGTTTCTTCTAAATGAAAGTGGATTTTCATGTGTATGACTAATCTATGCAGTTTTCAACCACAAATAAAGATACGTTTGAAAGTTCAAATATATATCAAAATTACTTAAACTTTTAGAGTTTTTCTTCATTAAGAAGGATAGAAAATCTCATTTTTATTGTTTCCACTCTTATCTTACATAGAACAAGACTCAGGACTAGATTAGCCAGTGGTGTGAAACAGGGAAAAGTGAGGCGGTTTCAGTTTGACTGAGATAGAGGCAGTGTTCTGTAGTGAAAAACATATTGGTAACAAATAGCAGACAGATTTGGCCACTGAGTTGGGCTTGGAGATACAGTGGCCATAAAAATATGTTCTTTACCCTAAGAGCATCACATGGTGACTTAGACCAGACCATCACAGTCGAGTAATACTGTAAGTGCTACCAGGGGAGCAGAATGAGGCATTGGAGGAGTCCTATAGAGACCATCCTCTCCATCTGGAGAACATGGCATATGTCAAGGAAGATTTCTAAATGCACTATGAAGGTAGTGTTTTTTATTCACCCCAAGTAGTGATTTAGGCACGTGTGGGATGTAGAACATCTGAGTGTAGATGAGTGGTGATGAGATGGCTGTTCAGAGATAAAGCTCAACAGAGAGTCAGAGATCAGAATCTAGAGGACTGTATCCTAAGGAATTTGAACCTTGTTCTAAGGCAATGGAGAGCTATCAATTATTACCTGGGATTTATTTATGTGTATAGCACATTCATTCAACAGGTAATTGTCACACATCTAATATTTTTTATTTAGCAAATATTTGAACTGTTACAGGTACGGAAGACACAATAGAAAAAGGCAAATAAAGATAAAAACAAACAAAAATGAATAAAAAACTTCCTTGAAGGAGCAGGTGGCAATTTTAGACGGACTGGGCAAGGAGAGGTTTACTACAAAGGTTTCTTTTCAGCAAAGATGAGAAGGCAGTAAGGGAGTAAACTATGTGGATACTCAAGAGAAGAACATCCTAAGGAAAGTAAAAAGTCAGGACAGAAGTAATAGGATGTCTGGTGTGTTAAGAAACACTAAGGAAGCCCATGGGGCTGGAGAGGAGATGAAGTCAGAAGGATATGGATATTGGGGCTTTGGTCAGAAGAGAAGCTACCAGATTATTATGAGTAGAAACTTGAAGCAGATAGGCATGAAGTTCAGAAGAATTCTCGGGGGCTGCAGTGCAGCAAGGACAGAGGTGAGGAAATCGGTAAGAAGTTTAGAACAGTAACCCTGGAAGAAAAGATGGTTGTGACTTGGATCGTAGTGGGAGCAATACGGTCAGAAGTTGTAGCAAAACCCAAAAGATTGGATGATGAGCTAGAAATGCTGTGCAAGAACAGACAGGGAGTTCAGGATGGCTTCATGCTTTTGAATTGAAAGGGAAGAATTACTGCTAGCTGAGTTCCAGGTGAAAATGATTTGAAGGAAGTTGGAAACAGATTCTGGGGGAAGATGAGTGCTATGATTCGAATGTGTCCCTCAGAGTTCATATGTTGAAAACTTTGTTCTCAATGCAACTGTGTTCAGAGGTATGACCACGTCACAGGTACTTTTTCTTTATGAATAGATTACTGCTATTCACTCATTTGCTCATTGTGAGAGTGGATTTGTTATAAAATGAGTTCAACCCTCTCTCGCTCTCCTTCATGTGAGTTCTCTTGCTCGTCAGTCTCCTGCCATGGGGTAATGCAGCATGAAGACCTCACTATGTGCTAACCTGTGGCTGACCTGCCTCCAAAATTGTGATAAATCTATTTTTTTATAAGTTGTTAAGTACCTAGTATTCTGTCATAGCTGCATAAATCATACTGGGACAATGTGGAATTCAGTTTTATATGTGTTCAGTTTGAAGTACTGATTGTGTTTCTGAGTTCAAAAAACAAATTGACAGATAGTAAAGTCCAATAGCTATGGAGAAGTGTCATCTGGACACAAACATTTGGGAGTGTTTAGTCTACAAAGGGTATTTAGAAATAGAAGAATGGATGGAAACATCGAGGGAGCATCAGAATTCTTAGGCAATGAGGGTTTCATAGTGAGAAAAATAAACCAAGTCCTTGTTCTTGAAGACCTCACAGTAAAAATAAATAAACAGAACAATAGTATAAAAATAATGAGTAAAACTTCAGTGGACTGACTTCTGCATGCAAAGCAGAGAGCAAAGTGGTGAGGCAGACTTGGCGTGGTGCAGCAGTTCAACAGGTTGCACTAGCAAATTGTAGATGTCTTATCTTGAGTTTGGTGTTGGCAATGGGATTGGAGAAATGATTGGGGAAACATGAGCAAGTTTGGTCTACAGAGCTGCATAATTACATAAGTCCACCAAAATATCTCATTCATCTGATATGAAAACGTTTCGGTCTTTAAAGAAAAACAGCAGAAAGAAGTTGCAGTTTTTATGATTGAACTCAACCATTGAAATACAACCATTTTACTTAACCATTTTGTAAATGTCTATGTCTTTTTAACTTTTCCATCTACGTTGTGCTTGTCCATGAATGAGGTAAGTAATATTTCAAAATGTTTCTATGAAGATTAAATGGGAACTTATATAGCATATACTAGCTTTTAGCAGGGTTTTCCCAAAGCACTTAAGAGATGTAGGAGATGAAGATCTTCCTCTATCCACCTTAGGTTTATTGGCTGGGCTCTTGCAAATTAGACTAACAATAGAGTAACAAAAGAAAAACAAGCAGAAATTTGTTAACACGCATCTATTCTACTGGTCATCAAAAATTACAGTGAATGTTTAAATAAAAATATTAATTATAGTAAAAGACATATTGCCATTAATCCCTTTCAAAATACTAAAAATACCCTCCTCATTCAAACATGCTTATTCCATCATTTTTGCCAATTACATGTGAGAGTACTAGGTGATGAAAAACTTAAAATTATGGTTATACCTTGGGCTTATTTCTCATCTTAGCAAAGAACAACAAATTTGTAGAGAAGTCAAGCCAAGGGAAAAGAACGTCGAGTCCTGGAATGGTAAATTATGGATAATCAAATATATAGGAAAACTAGTAGAATATAAAGACTAAATAGCAAGGTTTTTTCTGATGCCTTCTCTAGATTCCAGGCTTCAGATTCCTGGCTGGTAAGGGTTTAGTTTTCTCAGGTGATTCATTTCTGTACTTCTTGGTAGAGAGAAGAGGGTGAAGCACCTTACAAATTTATGTATTACTTTAGGCTGAAAAGGGAGGGCAAGGAGCTTTTCTTCTATCTTTTTCTTCTCTAATCTGTCATCAGCTCAGAAAAATCCATATGCCAAAGTGACATATTTTGTTGCTTTTCACAGGCATTTGGAAAATGTTACTTCTCTTTCTGTCTAATTAAAATACCAAAAAACTGCATAAATTAAATAAAAATACAACTCATTACTTCATATAGGTAAATAATTATATTGAAGAAATAAATATATGCCAAGACTGACAACCTCAATGGAAAGAATGTCTCTCCAACAAAATTTCTTGGCCTAACTATCCTTGGTTGTCCTAGGGCATCTTTTATCTTTTTGGTCAGGAGACTGGAATTCTCTCATTTAACAAAGGCTGAGATAGCCTTACCCAAACTTCATAAAACAAGGTTAGCAGGGGAAGAAGGAGGCAAAAATTAGGTCTGCTACTCTGCCTGTAGCTATTTGACTTTACTTATATGGGTTTCAGTGCTACTGGTTACCAAGTCCCTCCCTTGTCTATCTAGTACCCAGGCTGGACTCATGACTAAAAACCCATAACAATCTGCACACTCCTTGAAGGCAATATCATTGTAATTGATGAGAGCAAGGTATATGTCTCCACCTCTTCCACAACTCTCCACTTCTGCCAATACACATGGCCCTTCTTGGGCTCCATCTAGTTATCCATCAAATCCATATCACACTGAAAATCAGGACACATAATTCAGTTTCATCCAAACTTTTAACAAATGAAGATGAAACTACTGTAGTTAATTATGGGATAAATAAAGGGATTCCAAAGGCCATAAGCGCAGCATGACAAATGACCAGGAACATGGCCCTAGGACAGAAGGGGCTTCCCACTCAGACTGAATCATCAGCTCACTGTGGAAACAATTTATTTGATACAAATGAAAAACCAAACATTTATAAATCAGCTAAACAAGTTGTTTAGGAGAAAAGCCTCTGAGACTTGGAAAAAATAGATTTTATTCTCCAGGGAATTATAGGATTAGAAATTTATCAGGATTTAGGGCATGCACACATCTGGTGCGTGTGACTGGGACACTTAGTCACTGGGTAAAGCCTTGACGAGTGAGTAGCCTTTGTGTATGGACCTTGGTGACCTGCCACTGGAAAATCTTTCTTCTAATTTCCAAAGGACATGTATCAGTCAGTCATGCCACCAAAATAAATCTGATTCCCTCCTGTCTCTCTATTTCAATGCCCTTACTATCGCCTACTCTCTTGCCTAGAAAATTGACTACAATTTTCAGATAACAGATTGTCACAACTAAAAATGATTTATTACAACTAAAAATACCAAAATTGCTTTATTGCTACAAACTAAAGTACAAACTTTATTAAGATTTAATCTGTTTTCATCCTGAAATCTTTATTCTGTTGCAGAATCCAATGGAGGATGTTCTACTATATTTATTCATTGTAATTCCTTAGATTCCTCTGGTCTGTGGGAGTGTTCATACTTTGTTTATTTTCATGTCAGGATACCTGTGCAGAGTATCAAGCATCAAGCATTTTGTTAAATATTCCTCTTTCTAGTTTATCTAATGTTTCCCTTGTGATTAGATTGAAGTTATGGATTTGGCAGAAAAATTACACAGAGCTAACTGCTTTTCTTTTCTTATTAGAGGATACTTATCAACATGACTATTGCTGGTGACATTTAACCATGATCATTTGGAAGCATTTTCCAGGTTTTTTTTCTCTCTAAAGTTACTATTTTCCCCTTTCCTATACTCTCTTTATTGGAGAATCAGCAAATATAGACTACACTCAAAGTAGTGAGGGTGGGTTGACATGGTTGGTAGAATTTCCACTTCTACTTTTGATCTAATGAGATTATTTTATCCACATTGGACAAACTTTTAAAAACATCCTCCAAGATCAGATAACTCTGTTACCTAAAATCTTTTGGTGGTTTCTCACAGTCCTCAGTAGAAATGTAAAATCTCATTCATTCTGTATTATTCACCTGGAATGCACAATTCCCTTCCCCTCTCCCTGCTGTGACACACATCTGCTTAATTTCTGTAACGCCTATAAACCAGGTCTCAACTCAAGTATCACATCCTCACAGAGGTCATAGTGGATTACCCTGTGTCTTAGTTACTTTTCTCTTTTCTGAGACAGAATACCTGACACCCAAGGTTAAAGGAAGAAATGTTTATTTCAGCTCCCAGTTGGAAATGTTTCAGTCTATAATCAGCTGGCTCCAAGGCAGAGTGGTATGACAGAGAAGCATCACAGAGCAGAAACAGTTCATCATGGACAGAAGCCCGCAAAAGCGCCAAGCAGCAAGCCACAAGTAATGACTCTCTCTTTTTCTATTATATTCCATCTACGGTACCTGCCTTTAGATGAGTAGCACTCACACCCAGGGTGGGGCCCCCTTAATCCTACCCAGATCTTACCCAAACTAATTAGTGGACTAATTTAGGAATCACACAACCTTGATCCCAGCATCACACACTTAAATCTTAGCATCACATACTCTAGATTCAGTTACCTTTGAAAAGCCCCACCTATAACTCCATGGGTTGTGGAGGAACATCTAGATACAAACTATAACATCCTGCAATTGAAGTTAGTTCTTCCTGTTGTCACTTCTTCATAGAGATAATTGTAGTTTTCTTCATAGAAATAATTACACATCATCTCCATTTATTAATTTCTAATTCTGTAATTATTTAATTAATACCTAACCCCTCCATAGATCTTTAAGGATCATATGGCTAGGGCCTGTGTATAATTATCAGCTATACAGCTCTTAGCATAACCAGGTGTATTTGTATATAGGCCTCAGAAAAAAAGATATGGATGATCAAGCAGAAGAAAAATTGACAAAAGAATAGATCACTATTCACAGTACTGATGAGAGTAAAGGTTACTAGAAAATTGTGTTCCGACTTGAGCTTCCAGAAAAAATGTGCTGCAACCCATGTTGTAGCCCTGGGATGATGAAGACATACCTGTCCTTTCTGCTGTGTTTATGAGTTCTCTATGTGGAAGACCTCCAAATTTTGACTTTAAAAATACTACCACTATCAAAAGTTGGCTGCTTTTGAAACCATCCTTATCAATGAAAGGGATTATGAATGAAGCTTCCTTCCATGGTTGCCAGCTTTCACATCAAAGTTGAAGATGGCTGAACCTAATTGGTGGACAAGATTGTGGACAATGGCAGAGGGACCTGGGGAATTAAATCGTGTACAATCTATTTTTGTAAGGTGGGATTCAAAATGCCAGGTATCCTTGAAAATGTAATTGAAAGATTCAAAAGATGCTAGTAACCAGAAAATATAAAAAGTATACATTCATTAGCACACAGAGACTTTCAATAAATATTTATCAAAAGATTATAGGGTTGTCGGGTATAGCAAATAAAAATACAGAATTCCCTATTCAATTTAAATTTTAGATAAACAGTGAATAATTTTTAGTATAAGTATGTCATATTGATCTGAAATCAAATTAAACCAGGTATTGTATATTTTATCTCACAATCAAGGAAGGAAGGGAGGAAGAAGGGAAGAGAGGATTGGAGAGGAAAAAGGCAAGGGAGGAAGGGAGGGAGAGAAGAAATGGAGTTATATCTGTGTCATTAGACTCTTGATCTCTTTGATTCTAGATTTCCCAAGAAAACACATGACCACAATTTGACATTTCATGAGGAACTAGCCATTGGGAAGGAATAAGTTAGTCAGATGGCTTGGAATTTCTCACTATTAATTGGAAAATTGTTTTTTAACTAAAATGCACCATGTGCTTTAGTTTGGGAGAGGGAAGGAATGTATTCATCTTAGGGACAGTCATATTCCAGTCCATGTGACAGTTATATTTTACAACATAAAATAATAAGATAATTATCTAATTTTACACCCATTCCTGAGACATAAATGACTGTGATTGCAACCCTCAGCGTGTGTTCAGGTGCAAGGCTCTTTGATTTTTTGACCACTCTTTACTTCTTAAACTAAAATGTGGGTATATGAGCTCACTCATTTGTTATATTTTATATATGAAATGTATTCAAATAAAGTGCAGGAAAAAGCAGAACACTTAAATGGATAAAGGATACATTTGCTTTTAGAAGATAGTTGCTTGAACCAGATTAGCTGCTTCATTTCCTTCTATTCGCATTCTGACAGCATTGAATTAATTGGACACATTTTCAGTTCCATATCTGGCATGCTGTTGTTGTTTTTTTTTTTTTTTTCCTTTTATGGTCCCAAGCATTATGCTTTGCCTTCTGACTTGGAAAGCCTTTGTTTCTTGCTCCAGTCACTCTTCCTTATTGTTTTATAGACAAGCCCTAATCATCCTACAAGACACTTAGGGAATTTGTAACCTTACCTTTCAACCCTACCCTAGAGGGGACTCTGCCCTTTCACTCTCATTCTTCCGTCCATCTGCATGTGGCCTTCTGTTGCTCTGAACTGTATCTTTTTAAAGGTCTGTCTTGTCACCAGTTGAAAATTCATCAAGAGTGGGAACTGACTATTTGACTTAAACCTCACAATATGCCTAACTTATGTTTAGTAAACTGAACTGATTCTGGTATATTCATGTCTCTAATCCTTATTTTCATCCATTATAAGGTTGTTACACAAAGGTGCATATATGTGTATGCATACATGAATACACACACTGGGCAGCTTAGAGGCAATTTTTAGCCATTTAAAGCACATCTTGCTTCTCTGCATTCCTAATGCATTAGGGCTGAGCTGGTGGCTTAACAGTGAGTCTACTAAGGCCCAGAGAGAAGAAGTAAGCTGTATAAGAAATGCGGATCAATTTGGAGACAAAAATCCAGGGCTATTCCAATGTTGCCTGCTGACGGTGGCAATAAAAGACTAGCAATATTCCCAGCTACCCTAACTGTTCAAGCAGGCCAGGTGGCAATGGCTCTCACTGGCACAGCCCCTGAGCTAAACTAGAGAGTAGGCTGTGAAAATGGCATGAACTGATAATGAACATGCCATTTTCTTACGTGCCAGTACCTGGCTGCTCTGGGTGTCCTGATTCCTCTTGGTCAAAAGTCTCACTGGCAGATGCAGTAAGCAGTATCTGTGGACTCTTGGAAGGCCTTTTCCCTGGAGCCTCTTTAGGCTCAGTTATTGGAGGCCTTGGCTGAGACCGTTGTTGCCATATTCTGCTGACCTGAGTTCATTTGGTGTGAGTGGAAACAGAGGAGCTGGCTCCATGGAGATACTTTCTGCAAAAACAAATTATTTTCTTTTCAAAATACAAATTCCATTCACTAAGTGGAATAGCCTTTAAATATTTGACAACAGATATAGGCTTGCTCTGGCCCTGGCCCTTTAGAAGTTGGGAAAGGAGAATGTTTTACCCTTAAGGTATTTCCAGAGCCAACTTAAAAAAAATAAGTCAGCATGGATTTTCCAGCCTGGTTTTCTCCTTTTTGGGAAAATGGCTTTTTTTTTGAGACAGGGTCTCGCTATGTAGTTCAGGGTGGCCTTGAGCTCACTGTGTCATCTAGGCTGGCCTCAAACTTGTGGTGATCCTCCAGCCTCCTGAGTCCTGGGATTATAGACATGTGCCACCAGAAATGACTTCTTATTCACTCTTGGTCCTCAGTGATATGCTCGATATACTATTATTCCTTCTTTCCCTTCTTCTATTTCTAGAGGGCAAATCTGTCAGGTTAAAGACAGCCTGAGCAGCCTAAAAGTCAAAAGCCATTACACTTTGTCTGGGTAAATCCTCCATCTCAACAAGTGGAGAAAAAAGGCAGACAAGGGGTGAACTTTGACTCAGTGTTCACACTATTAGAATTAGAGCAATATCTAGATTTTCTGGCTTCTTATCCAAATCTGTGGACTCAAAAGACTTGTTAAGTAACACTAAAAAGAGGAGAAGCTCTGTCTTAGTTACTTTTCTCATGGCTGAGACAAGATACCCAACACCCAAAGTTAGAGGAGGAAAAGTTTACTTGTACTCACAATTTGTAGAGGTTTCAGCCCATAATGGGCTGGCCAAGGCAGGGTGGCATGGCAGAGGGGCATCACAGAAGACAAACAGTTCATGGCAGACAGAAGGCAGAAATAGCAGCAAGCAACAAGAGACAAAGAGTGACCCTCTTTCTGTCTGTTATCTTATAAAGGCTACCCACCCTATGGCAGGTAGCACTCACACCCTGGGTGTGGCAGCCTTAATTCTACCATTACACCATGATTCGATCCCAGTAGCACATCCTTTATGCCATCAGCACATATTCTAGATCCAGCCACCTCTGAAAAGCCCCAGCTATGATGGAATGAGGCTTTGGGAAGATATTTAGACACAAGCCATAACAGGTTCAAATATGGAAAGTATTTATCAAAAATTTCCTATCAGTTTAATATTTCAAATATCTTCTTTATTTTTGTCTCTCTTCCTTTAGTCATTTGCTTATTGTAATTTCTTCATCTACATTTGCTTTGCCTGAAAGTTTTCTCTGTACTCTTAGATGTGTCCTTCAAAACTCAGCTCTGTGAAGTGCTGTGATAGTCTCCTCACAGTCTAGAATGAAGAGTCCTGTATCTATCTGTGTCAGGATTTCTGGGCAACCTTTTATTTAAAAAGGAATTTATTTAAAGGGTGGAAATTCACAAAAAAAAAGGCATAGAGCAGGTATAGGAATTATTCTCATTTTCAGAAGTATATCAGATAATCAGAGCATCAAATAAAAACATTCAAGTTTTAGAACCACTGAGATACATTTATTAGGATAGAAGTGGAGAGTATGTCTACCTCTTGAGCTTCTTGTAGATAATTTGGTAGAATGCATAACCTCAATTATCCATCTTGTCCCAATAAACATCTCTACTTTAGTTTGTTTCTGAGCATTTCAGTTAATATTGGTGTTTACAGACAAAGTAGAGAAGAAGGAAGTGGAGAAGGAAGAGGGGTGAGGAGAAGAGGAAGAGGGAGAAGAGCAAGGAGGAGGAGGGGAAGAGTAACAGGAGGAGAAGAAAGAAAGAAATGAAGTGTCCTATAAAATACTTATATAAAACTCAAGAATACTCACATTATCTTAAAATTATACTTCACATTATTTTAAAATGACTCCATTAAACCAGAGCTTAAGGTTTATGAAGATAGTCTATGCTACTTGTTTATGTATCTGCAACACCCAGAACTATGACTAGTAGATGACTGGGAACTTATTTACTGAATGAGTAAGTGATTGAATGGATGAGTGAGTGAGTGGATGAAGGAGAGAATGCTGCTCCTGCCTGCCTGTGAGCACTCTGAGTGCAGCAATGAGTCTTGTGCCTTCCTAAACCCTCAGCATCCACTGGAGTGCCAGGTACAGGCCAGTTGGTAATATGTTCTACACTGAAATATATCCCTTCCCCTCTTATCATTAACCTAGCAACAGCATTTAACTGGAATCATTCCACCTAAGGAAAATAGATTCTCATTCCTATTTTTCCTACTGTTTTTCTGCCAGAGACACCTCCCTTTCCAAACTGTAAGTTTAGCTTAAGAATATACTGCTTAGCTCAGATTTTAACACACAAATATGAGAGCCTAGAATGATGATTTTGTGGCTCATCAGAGGTTTGACTGAAGAGTGACATAAAATGTGGAGGAAGAATTAAGCACGTAGATACACAGAAAAAAAAAAACTAGAAGAAGAAGAAAAAAGTAGAAGAGAAAAGATGCCTGTGATGAAGTCTGGAATGGTGAATTATTAAAGATATTAATGTTCCCCCTACCCTCTCTACCATCCAGGAAAATATTTGAAACACTCACATCAACAAAGAGTAAGAAGAAAGAAATAACTTACTGGATCTATTCTGAGTAAGAGAGCTGAGACCATGTTTTTCAGAATGTTGGAGAGACAAACATCAGAGAATGACCAGGGAGAATTCTAAGCTAAATCTACATTTCACAGTCATTCCAGGTGATTTATCTTAAAGATTGTGGTTCAGTGAAGAAGAAATGTCTCTCTGAGAAATAAAGTTACTTCTGGGGCAAATCACTCCTATATATGGAAGGAAAGGAGTTTGGGCGGTTGGATTATTGATCTTAATCTTTGATTTCATGGGGACAATATGAACCATTCACACCCTTGCTATGAGCTCGTGGCAAGCATCACCCACCCCAGAACTCTGAGAGTGAATGTTGACTTTCCATGTGGGAAGGATATTAATGGGCATGATACAGACAAAGGTGAGAAGTGTGTGTGATTTTGGGGGCTTGCTATCTACTGCTTCTGCCATCACCGAAAACTTGAGGATTCATTGTCCCATTACTTTTGGCTTCAGAATGAGACATGAAATGCAGATCTTCACTAGACTAAGGCCTTAAAATAAGCCCAAGAGAACATGCTAGAGCCCAGCTCAAGTCTTGTGTTACACCTGGAAATGTCTGGGAAGAGTCTCAGAAGAGATACATAATGGCTTAATACTATTATTCTGATACAAAATAGGCCTCAATACTTATTCATCCATTAATTTATTTTGTCCTTCAACAAAATTTACCGAACACCAGCTATCATACTACCTGAGCCTGTGGCTGGTAACTTTCAAGCCTTATCAAGATTTGTCTACTTACTTGATATTCTATGGAAAAGGTTTGTGGCTTTTCTGAGCTTTCCAAAGGGGTCGTTTTTGTGTTATTTTACTTGAAAACAAATAATTGTTGCTGAAACAAATGTAATATTTTTGTACATGTACACGTTGTAGGATGAATGATCAAAATCCTGAAAAAAATTCCAGCAATCAGGAATACTAAGCAATTCTGTCTTCTAAAAATAAAACAGTGATAAAAGCTTTCTCATAAAAAAATCTGTGACTTACTTTACAAGAAATGCTTCCATCAAGCTAAGAAAGAGGATGCTAGTTAGTAAGGTAAAAATGTATGGAGGTATAAAAGTCACTGGTAAAAGTAAATACAAGGTCAAATCTAAAGTGTTTCAATACTGTAATTTGGTGATGAAAAAGTCAATCATATCTCTAGAACAAAGATTGAAAAGAATAACTTTTAAACCAATTAAAGCTATAATAATTTGTCAAGTGAATCTTTAGGCCCTAGTCAAATGACGAAGGACCTTCCTACAAGGTTTCACTTGGGTTTGATTCATTTAAGTTAAAAGGTCAATTTTGAATAGTAGTATTATATAGTCATTTGCTTAGTGTAAACTAAATAAAAGTCCTGGTCAAGTCATTTCCAGAAGAGCAGACAAACAGAGTTGAATTTTAGTGGGTTAATGATGAAATGAGTGCATTAGTGATTTGCAATTATTACCCATACTTTTTTCAGTGGACACTCTTAATCATGTCTAATTTTACCCTAAAATTATAATAAAAATACTGAATGCTTGTGCAGTAGTACCTCAGTTGATGAACTGAATTTGTTCCATAATTCTGGGTTGCTTTTGTGTGATGGTTGCTTTTGTGTCCATCACCCAATGTGGAATTCATGAATGGAAGCAAAAGTTTTACAGAATGCTTCTGTTCATGAAGCAAATGGTCCACAAACAGAAGCTTTTGTGAACCAAGGTATTACTATACTTACTATATTTTTATTACTCTGATTTCTCATCTGTGTATTTCCTGATTTGATATTGATCCTCTAAAACACATAAACTAAAATTAGTAAGAGTCCTAGTGCAATCTAATGTTTATCTCCTGCTAATTACTGAATCGTGTCCCCCACAAAATTCCTACACCCTAATTCCAACTATGGTGGTATTTGGAGATGAAGCCTTTTGAATTTACATGATGTCACAGGGGAGAGACCTTCAAGATGAGGTTATCTTCAAGATGAAATTTATTCCCTTATAAGAAACACTAGAGAGCTTGCTCTGTCTCTCTACCTGCCATCCTGATGTGAAAGCATAACCAGAAGGATGGGCATCAGCATGTCATAAAGAAAGCCTTTACCAGAAACCAGCCATGCTGGCATCTCAGTCTCCCAGCCTCTAGAACTGTAAGAAAATAAAGGTCTGTTGTTTAGCCACCTGGAAATGTTTTATGGCAGCTTGAGCAGACTAAGACACCTCCCTTCTTATTCCCTGTACAGTGTCTAGCATGGTGCTGAGCATTCTTGGAGTGATTGATGCACCAGGGTATATAGTGCCAGCCTGAGGAGAGCATTCTTGGTTTGCCCAGAATTGACATACACTGATAGCCCAGCAGGTCCCCAGACTGCATGCCAGATTCCTCCACTGTTGGTCTACTGTTCTGTGTTTCCAGTACCTGTCTATCCCTGCCAACCTTGGGAAGCCAACAGCTTTCTGGGTAAGACACCACATACATGACTAATATGAGAAACTTCTGAGTTGGCAGCAATTGGTGATAGAACTTTCCTAGAGATGAGGCCAAGCCTGGCAGATTTTCTGCCCCCATTAAGCAGCTGAAGGCCCAGAAAATTCATGTGGTCTTGTCTGGTGCTCTAGGATTTGGTGGTGGGAAGACTCATGGACAGCTGGGATTATACTCTCTTGAGCACTAGTTATCCTACACCAAGAAGTCAAGCTAGGACTCCCACATGAAGGACTCATAGATACCTGCTGTCCACCTACCAACACTGTATCCTTGAACTAGTGAGTGGTATGAGTGTGTCTCTCCAATCTGCTCACCTCTCAAATGGTCTAGTGGTAATAAAATAATAATACTGTTCCAGATTGTTGTGAGGATTAAATGAGACAAGTAGTTCACACATAGTCCAGAGGCCAATTAGATAAAAGTCAAAAGTTGAAGGCCTGGAACTCACTGCAGAGTCCAGTGTGGGCCTATATGAGAAAACCAAAGGGTCTCTATAGAAAGGCTGAAGTGTTTACACTGGAAGCTTGAAGGAACTGGAGACAAATGTCCAAAGGTGATGGCAAAGAATGGAGCTCCTCTCAAGAAGCAAAAAGGAGAAGACTTCCTTCTTCTTTCTTCTTTTATTCCATTCAGTCTATAAGCCTATTAGTTGGTTCTAGCCACATCTAGGGTGGGTCTCTTCTCTTCAGATTGCAGTCTATGTGTCAATCATCCATCAACATCCCCAGAGTTGTGCTCCAGTAATCTGTGATGTACTACTTCATCCATTTAAGTTGACTTCACAATTGATTATCATACTGTGTTATGGCCATTTTGTAAGTGAGCAGACTGAAGCTTAAGGCATTTATTGATTTGCTTTCATTCACAAGGCTTGTTAGTGGGAAATTCCTTCCCTACACATTGATTTATAGTAGGTCCTTAAATTGTATTTGTTGAACCAATAAAAGCACCAGACTTGGAGTTTTAGTTCAGATTGACTCCAAAATACATGCTCTTAACTATTGAGTTCATCTTAGTTACTTTCTCATTGCTGGGACAAAATACCTGACACCCATGAGTTAAAGGAGGAAAGGTGTATTTTAGCTCACAGTTTGTAGCATTTCAGTCCATAATCAGATGGCTCCAAGGCAGGGTGGCATGGCAGAGGGACACAGCAAAGGAGAAACAGTCCATGGCATGGTAGACAGAAGGCAGCAAGCTGCAGCAGTAGCACCAGCAGCAGCCCCAGCAGCAGCAGCAGCAGTAGCAGCAGCTGCAGCAGCCTGTCTTCTCTCTTTCCCTTTTATTCCATTCAGGCTACAAGCCTAATTATTGGTGCCACTCACACCCAGGGTGGGCTTCCCATTATCTACCTCCAGAACAATGCTAATTGATCAGTGGACTATCCAATTATCACACACCATTAATCCACATTCACACAACTTAGATGCAGCCACCTCTGCAGAGTTCCACTTATGAGTACAAGAGGTCTTGGGGGGATATCTAAGTATAAGACATAACAGAGCTGTATTGATTAACTCAAAACTGATGAATGCTGTTCATCTGTGATGACCATTTCCATTTGGTTATTGCTCTGATTTTCATACTGATTACCATATAAATCAGATGCAGCAGGCCCTGGGCGTACCCTGTTTGTTCCTATCATTTGGGGATTGTAGAACTGGCACAGGATTTTTTCTGGGACCAAAATAAATGTTAGTACAGACAGTATGCTTGAAGACATTAAGCTCCTGAGGAAGGAATGAAATGGGAATAAATAAGGGCATTCAGGAGAAAATGCCATAATAGCAATAAATGATTGGATGTTTACCTGTGGCAGCAAAGTTGTTAAGTTTCTTCATACAACCTCATGAAATAGAGACCCTTACTATTTGTCTTTCACAGTAAGGAATCTGAGAATATTTATTTAACTATTATTCCTTGCAAGTGTCTGTTTCCTCAGAGGAAACAATCTTGATTAGGCTATGTTAGCTGATTTGAAAGATGAAGTTTACCAAAGTCACCAGCATGATCCAGTGGAAATGTCAGACCTAGGGGAGATCTGAGTTCAGATCCTGCCCTGCCAGTGAGTCCTGATAAACCACAGACTGTTCTTATCTCTCAAGGCCAGTTTACTCACATGTGAAAATGGAGATAATCACTGCACAAGGTAGCTGTAAAGCTGAAGCAGACAATGTTCATAAAGCATAATTTTCTTAGCATAGATTACATGTTTAATAAATTATCACTATTAACATTATTATGAACATATGATAGTAAAATAAACCAAGACACCAGATTCTAAATTCAAGTGTGGATTACAGACAGTGAGTTTTTCAGAGCAGCAAGATGCTTCCAGGTTGGGATGGGTTGCGGATTTGTGATAATCACAAATCAGGTCACAAACTTTAGGGAGTGGCTTCTGTTTGAGATCCAGAGACTTGTTAGGGGACAAAGAAATGACTGAGCTTCTCCCTTTGTTAAGTGCTAACTCACAGCACAGAGGGAAACATGCACACAGGAAATCACGGTGTCTCAAGTTTTTATTGACTTCTGCTTCGCAGGGGACAATGATGTCACCTTGTAAGTGTTCAGTAATTTTACTATTTCTGGGATTGTCTCACATGCATGTTATCACTCATGTGGCTCCTTCTTCAACCTTGTGAAATTAAATGTAGCTTTCATCCAGCACAGAGTGGACATCTGCACAGCCAAGATTCAATATCTGGACTGCCTAACCCCACGTCCAGAGCTCAGTCAGATCCTAGAATGTCACAGTGAAAAGAATTGCCTGAATGCAGGTGAGATTTTTCAGAAAATAATCCTCAGAAGAAAGGGTGGCAACAATGGCTCTTGCCTGCCACAAATGAGTCCATGGGGTTACTGTTGGGCTGAACATCCTATCACTGACCATTGAATCACTGATCCAGAAGAGTATTTTTCATAGGAGATTAAAAGCAAGCATTTCCAAATAAATCATTTTTCCTTATTGACTCTCCAAATAATGAATACTCTGTTCTAAAACAATGAGAAGTTTCTTCATAGAATGGGAACAAGATAGCCTTTAGAATCAGGGTAGTGTGATTTCTGAGAGCAAGTCTGATACTTACCCACTATGTCATTTTAGACAAGTCATTAAGAAACTGAGTGCCTCTGTCTCTTCATCTGTGAAATGAAACAGCAGTACCTACATATGGATTTGTTGAGATGATTAACTGTTAAGTTACAAAGTTGATCATTATCTTTATATTAGTGAAATAACAAAATACAGTTACAAAGAAGAGTTATTTCCAAACCCCATAACGTCACATAGTGTGGTTTTAATTTTTATTTTAATTTTTACATTTTAAAAATTACAGTGCTGCAGATGGAACCCAGGGCTTTGGTGCTGAGTTACAGCCCTAGCCTGCTTCATGGTTTTAATGCTAAAGATTGCTATGTGGTTGGTTTTACTCACTGCTTTAAAAGGAGAGCTGTATTTGATGGTGGAAGAGTGAAACTACCCAGGCCAGGCAAACAAAAGTGAGTCACCATGTGCCTAAGAAGGAATATAATGCAATACAGAGAAATTTTCAGATCTCCAGACCAGATAATAGTACTCTGGAATAATTATAGGCCCATCCTTGTGCAACTGCAAATTATTTCAGAAGCATGACATTGATCACAGCTGTTTGAGACTTGTGTATCAAGTGAACTGTTAGACATTTGTTTTGCCAATAAATTGTGTTGCTGGCACTGAAATGGTCATGTCACACACAGTGACTCCAAACAGACCGAAACCTTCATCTTTTTGTATTTATGCTTTGATCAGTAGAGTTCAGACTTGGCCACAATGCTCAGCAAAAAACAGGAATTTAATAGGATCTTCAAACCATCTAATATTATCCATCTGGAAAACCATCTCAGGAGTTGATATTTAGTGTGAAATACACAAGTAATAAGGCATTGACAACAGAATGCTGACTGTATGGTGATAAAATATGAGATGTTGAGGAACATGATAGAAGGACCACCTACTCCCATGCTGGTGATTGAGGCTTTATAATTCCACCCAGAGGAAGTGACAATTTGGATGATCATGAGACAGAACTAAAGCAATAATCAGATGGAAGAAGGGAAAGGAGAGAGGTGGAGGTAGAGAGAATGCCCTTGAATAAAACACTAGCATGTATGGAAGCATAGAGATAAAAGAGAACCTGGTACACTCAAGGAACTTAACAAAGATCAGTCACAGTGGAATTTATAATGACTGATTAGGTGGTGGCAAAAGATGAGGCTAGAGAGGTAAATGACTGCTATTACTTGAAGCATCAGATAAACTACACAAGGAAACTGGAGTCCATGCCTGGGGTGATGAGAAGCATCTGAAGAGAGATAAGATTCTGATGGAGAAAAGGAAGAAGGAGAAAGAGAACTACCTCCTTCAACACCATCACCACCAAAGTGGAATACAGGGCCAAGAATTAGGAAACCCTTCTTGTGGACTCAGATGGCTCTATTTATTATAAAAGATGAGATTATTTCATGAAAGAAAATTAATAAATGAATGCCAAGTTGTACTTTTGATTTCATAACTCTCTTGGTGATGGCTGGCATAGGACACTCAGGATGTGACATTGGAAAGGTGACTGATATAAAAGAATGCCAATCAAATACTTTTTTGTATTATTATTAAAAATCACAAATGAGTTTTGGCTTTGAAAAAATGGCTTAACATAGAAAAAAATTCTCTATTTAAATAGATTTGATATTTTATCCTTCCCTTAAAAGACCTTGTAAGAGGCATTGAAAGATAAGATGATAAAGGAACTGTGTATTATTTTGTACAAGAGATTTATTGAACAGATGGGGCAATCAGTTCAGAGGAGAAGCTATGTGTTGATAGCCGTAGAGCAAATTAATGAGAACTTGGTATATTCTGAATTTAACTTCTTTTTTTTTTTTTACTGCGTCTGTAACTGTACCACTTACAAAAGTGCAGATCAGGTAAAATTCATAATTATCTAATCCCTAACATAACACATAGGATGGATACATTATGATAAATGGTAGTAGCAATTTTCTGTGTGGATGGGCAGAGAGAGGAGTTCTAGTTTCGTATATGTTTGGAAATGATAAAGAGTAAAAGTAAGTACATTTCTTTATTACAAGATGTTGAATAGCTTTTAATAAATCCTAAAGGGATTTCCTAAAGGGAGAGCTTCCATCATTCTAAAGTGTTAAGTATAATGTGGGACTGATACACTGTCTTTCATAAATGATGCTCATCATATTTTTTCCAGTGTCTTCAAGACAGAGATTATAATTGTATGTTGAAGTCTGTTAGAATTTTATCTGCATGTCCCATCTTATACTTCATTTAAGTATGTATCACTGCAAATTAGTCAGCTTCTCTTCAATTCATCTGGAAAACTGACAGATAAAATAGTTCGAAGCCTAAATAAATCACATCACTTTCTCCTAGCTTTGAACATTTTATGATCTATTGAAAGGATCTGGCAGTGTCTCCCACCTTCAATTGAATTATATGTCTTGAAAAATGTCAACCTTCTGCCTCTATAAAATATTTTTTTCAATGCAACATCAAAATGTAATATTTTATAGGCAATAATTAAGGATTCAAGTTAAATTCAGTGACATGAGGTATGACAAAGACAAACTACTCAACTGGGGTGATTTTACAGGAACACCTAATTTTGCCCAACCAAGCCCTCTGAGCCAACAAATATCACTTGACATTGAATAATACACAACCTAATTACAGGGACAAGAAAACAGTGTGAATATGTGTTAGAATTAAGGAAGTGGATGCCATGTTTCTGGCTGGTGCTTTATGTATCACACTTTGGGAAATGCTGTTTCCCTGGGACAAAGAACAAAGAGCCTTAGCAACTTGCCAAGCCTTTACCACAGGGAAAGTACGCGAACTCCACAGTCCTAGATACTCAGATAAGTCTCAGGTCATTTTTCCGAGGCATCATTATATTCCTACCATCATAAATATCCCCTAAAGTCTCCAACCATTTCAAGTTTTACATCTATGAAAATTTCTTGAGATTTTAAGATTTCTGATATTCAAACATTTTATGGTCTAAAATATGTAAGATAGGTAAAAAGTCATGTTCTAGTATTAGAAGTAATACACAAGTCTAACATTATCCTTAAAATGTATTTCACTTCTTAATTTATAAAATCATTTTATCTGCAATTTTATTTTCTTTCTTTTGCCAAGTTAACACATCTGAATGATATTTTAAAAACTGTCAAGAGAGGAAAAACTGAAACACATGATCTTAATTAAGTTTAAATGTGTGCTTTTCTAATCCAAAATTATAGTTTAAAAAGTCAGTATTTTATTTTAGAGAGGGAAAGTAGAAGTTTTCAAGTTTGCTGTTATTCATAAGTCAAAAAATGTCTCTTTCTCAGAGTTGTTTATC
The DNA here is from genome assembly GCF_000247695.1 of Heterocephalus glaber. The sequence continues at coordinate 19,733,282 of NW_004624760.1, read as the reverse complement.
TTCATAAGTGAGAGTCCTTTGTCCCAGAGCATGCATTGTGGAACCTATGGGAATTACTTCTACTAAATGTAAAATATTAGGATTTTGTCTTAAACACCATTAACTTTCCTACAGAAACTTGAAATGACTTCCTTAATTATTTATAGTGTGTTGAATTGTGGTCCTCAAAAAGATAAGTCCATTTTCTAACCTCCAAACCCATGGAGGTGACTTTATTTGTGAAAGGGTTTTTAAGACATAACCATGTTAAGGATATCAAGATGTAGTCATTCTAAGCTACCCTAGTGGAGCCTTCCTCTTATGACAAGTCACATGTAAGAACAAGGGAAGACATATGTAGTCTCCAGCCAAGGACTACCTGCAACCCCAGAAGCTCGAAAAGGCCAAGAAGTGTCCTGTCTTTGAAACCACAAAAAGAATGAAGCACTAACACTTCGTTTCAGACTTCTGGCCTTCAGAAATATAGGAGAATTAATTTCATTATTTTTCAGTCACCACCACAGTGGTAATATGCTACAGCCAACATAGGAAACTAACATTTTATTCAGATACTCAATGTCTTCCTTTTAATGAAATCATTAGAGACCAAACGTATAGAGTTGAGAACTGACTCCATAAATGTGGGTCAATGACTTCAATTTTGATGATTTTATCAACAAATGAGAGTTACTTTTTCCATTCAAAAAACTTTAAAAAATAAATCACATTGGGAGTAATAATGATGAGGTGATGTTTGAAGCCTTTTCTGTGATATAAAATTTACCGTAAGTTGAACATCCTTAACCTGAATTTATGAAATCTGAAATAATCCAAATTATACAGCCAAAGGTGTAGGTTTTAGATTATGGATGCTCAACCAATAAAATTCATACAAATGTTCTAAAATCCAACAGAATTCTGAAATCTGAAGCATTGTTTGTTCATGCATATTAAAGATAAAAGATATTCAAGCTGTACTTCACATTTTAATTTATCTTGTTTGCAAAGAATCTCTCAAGTGTTTCTTAATATTCCCAGTGAAAAGTTTAGTGACATGAAAATACCTTATAGCTTCTATTCTTCTGTAAGACCGAGGGCCTTACCAAACGCTCCGAGGAGCTGACTGCAGCAAAGAACACCCGGGAAGGAACACACCGGACAAGTTGGAAAGTAAAACAGACCTTAGTCTGGTCAGACGGCACTCCCAAAGCAAAGTAGCTTAGAGAGGCGACTAGCCCAGAGTCCAGGCTCTTTTTATAGGGGGTTGCAGGGGAAGTTAACAGGCGAAATTTACAGAAGAGGAACAAAGGTTAGTGGTCAGCTGACACGAACTGATGGTCAGCAGACGTTTGTAGATTGTTCTATAGATAGCGGTGTCCAGAACATCAGTTTCGAACAAAGAGATGAGTAATTTACTTTGGGACCTTATGGCTGATACAGATCTTATCTAGTGTCCCGGAACTAACAAGCATCTTTATCTATTTACTCACATTCAATCACAGTTGGGGCTAGGGGAGTTTTATGATTGCAGAGTTGTGCAGTCCCACATTTCTACTCTGTTTTCTCACATCTAAAGTGAAGACCACATAATATGAGGTGATTGATTAATTGAATTAATACTTGGAAGAATTCTGGAGAGCACCTAATACATAATAAGGACTCTATAAATGTGAACTGTTATCATTATTGATAGTATCATCATTATATTTTTATTATCCTGCTTATTGATGTGCTAACAACAAACTAGAAACTCAATACCTGTCACCTGAGTAAATGGGTAGTTCAAGTTTAACTTACTTTAAATTTTCCTAGAAAAAAGTCTAGAGATCCATTAAAAATGGATACATTTTTGTGATCTTTCACCAAACTACTAAACATGATGGTGGGATGGTGTGATAAAAGCATCTTGGATTTCACAGACAGACCTGCACTCAAATCCTTGGTCAACAGTAAATCTACTTTGTAACCAGACTCAAACTTCTTGTTATGAAAACATGGTAGGTTGTTTGTTTGACCTTGTGCCTCTCCATTCACATATAAGAGGCCTCTGATCTGGTCCAAGGTCACTGAAGATCAAATAAAGGCTAAGGAGGTAATGTGAGTTGAGACATTCAGTGAGCTTCGTGGGGATCTATGAAGTGGAATGAGGAAGAAAGATAAATTCTTGATTAAGAGGAAGAGAGGGAAAAAGCAGAAATAAAGTAATAAAACTGAGACAGGATATGATTTCTTGAACATCGAAGGTTATGCTGTCTTTTTAACTTTAGATTCCATTAAATACACTTCCATTCTTTAAACCAGTGGCGTCTTTGTTGTTATTGGAGTTGCTAATTATAGCTAAATCAATCCTAAATATCATTTGTTCTATATGAATTTTGTTTCTTCTTTTTAAAGAAAAGAATATCTCAGATCATGGTCTTGAGCAAAGGTGGCGAACCTATGGCACGTATGCTGCACCCAGCTGTTTGTTATCCTTAAAAGCTCTAAAAGGTTCACCATCATTGATCTAGAGAATTAAAGATGTCTATAAAGAATAAAACTTCAGGTCTGAAATTATTAAATCTATCATTACAGTCATCTCTTGCTCCTCTTTTTGTTTCTTCAACATCTACTTTATTATTGTCATGGTTCTTTGGTCTCACATGAAGAAAAACAAAACAAAATCCCAAAATTACTGAGTTTGTATTTGGATCATGAAAGGGGAATAAGAATTTTTGAGTAAATATGTAGAGACAGAATTTGTCAACTCTCCAAGGCCCAGTTTTTTTCTAAGAATTTTAACTAGGAGTAAAAGATATCAAAGCACTTAGTCAATCATATTTTGTCTGCATTAGTTCAATGAGCAGATGTTCCCATGTCTTTTTCTGAAATTGTTTGGATATGTGCACACACCCTTGGCTACTAGAAGAGTGGTTCCTATTAGCCTGGTCAATTGAGTCAGATAGCACTCTTTCAGTCAGGCAATAAATTCAACTGTTTCTACCATTCCCCCATACTAAATTGATTGATTTGCTTACATTGTTGATTGGCTTTACATTTAGTCTTCATGGATTTCCCCCTAAGGAGAAGAATCAGCCATTATAAGGCATAATGGAATTTTAAGAAAACAAAATAGTAGAAAGGTAGGCATCAGGTTCTTTTATTTTTAGGGCAGTTACTTTGGCTTCCCCAGATTTCTCTTTCTCTCTGTCTCTTTCTTTCTCTGTCCCTCTGTTACTCTCTCTCTCTCTCTCTCTCTCTCTCTCTCTCTCTCTCTCTCAAACACAGGTAAGGAGCAGCTACTTTGCATGAAATATATCAAGTTGTCTTTATTGGTGATAAAAGTAAGGTTCAGAGATATGCAACTTCTATCTTGTCACAGGGCATTAAGGCACAGGGTATACAAGGGACCAAACAAACTATAAATCACATAATCAGGATCTGCTACTAAGTATGTAAATGACACGAATCTCATCTGGGTCTCTAATAAAGATAGTTGTACGTTCAAGACTAAGTCATCAAAACTCCTGGCAAAAGAAGATCTAGAAAATCCAGTATAGGGAGTGTCAGTGGGGGATGTCAACACAATGGTCCAAGGATAAAGTATAAAGAGCAGCGGGAGGGAAAACTTCTAACAAGAAAAGCTGTGCCCCTGCAGGATCCCTCATTTACCCTAACCTTATGTACAGAGATTTAATTGAAAGCAAAACAAAACATTTACCTAGTGCTAAAAAACTGAACCAACTCTATTTTGGTTCATTTTCAGCTAGCTTGTACTAAATTAATATTTCTTTAATAGTTTGCATGAAGACAATAAACTCCTTGAGTCAACAGCTATGTCTTCTTTGCTATATCTCCGGGGTTCAGAAAAGAGGACAAGAAATATTTTTAAGAGTATGAATGGATATTTAGATGTGGCATTCCTCAAATTCACAGTTTCTTTTACTTACTGGTCATTCCAAAAGGCCCAGTGTTAAAATCATCTTCTCTAGGAAGTCTTTCCTGTTTCTGCTTTTTCCCCATCAAAATCAATGCCTCCACTTCTTGAGAGCTTTGCCTTTGTGTGTTTTTTTACAAGTATTTCATTTTGCCTTCTTACTTTGTTAATTGCACAAACTGCATTCTAGGCTGCAAAGTCCCAGAAGTTTGTAAACTATTCCTACTAAACTGATTTATCTCAGAACTTAGGGTAATAGTTTTTACTTAGTAGGACAAAATATAAATTTATATACTTTAATATAAATATATAAAAATTTTTATGTATTTATATATTTACAAATAAAAACATATGAATATTGCTATTGGATGTGTTGAGTTAGCCCTAGGCAAAAGCTAGTGAAGTTTGCTTTTGGTATTCCTCTTCAAATACTGGTTACTTGTGGCTTTCTCTTCCTTCCCTGATACGTGTTCTTCATTTTTCCACATCAAGAAACTCTTACGAGATTATCACAAACTAAACCATAGTAAGATATAGAAGACCAACAAATCCCGATGGACTTTTATCTTAGCTTGCAAAATATATTAAGTTGAAGAATTCTGAGGTCAGTGAGCTTACAAAGATAGCTTTGTTTAGAGAGGTGGATCAAGAAAACAAATCTTTAATTATGTTCTACACTATGGAAACACAAGTGTGGCTGATTGTGATGGGAAATGGGTCACTAGAATCCTGGGATTTGGATTCGTTTTAGCTCTACCCATTAAGAGCCATGGTTCACATAAGATGAATCTCAAATTTCCCCATCTATAAGAACTCAAAAGTCTTCCCAAATTTTCTATTCATTAACCCTAAGATATCAATTGAACAAAAAAAAGTGAAAAGATTTACTTTGAAATCCAGGACTAGAATTGGATATGAATGAGGAACAGTAAAGCCGAATAACTGGGCAGTTGAGTATTAGCCATTTGTTGTAACCAAACCTGGGCCAAAATAAGCAAAATATATGGGGGAAGGTCATTAGAAGGCAAAACAAAACAAAAATAGGAAATGAGAGAGGTTGGAAGAAAAAAGAATGTAAAGAATAAAGGGAGAGAGAAAACAGTTCAGAGTTAACCTGAGCACACTCAATACCACGTCATTAACTGTTGGAAAAATAGACATATCCCACAAAACCCAAGTGCATAGTAACCGACATAAATATTTTTCTGCAGAGATCCACTACATCCCGGGTTTATGTCTGTTTATGATTGATGACAGCAAATCTTGGCCCAAGAGGACAATCTTTATTCACATCATTCAGCTAAGCTGGTTTTAATTGCCGAAATGTAATTCAGTTTTTAGAGTGCTTAGCTCCTAACTAGGCAATGTCAACATTGGATTTGGCCAATAGGAAGCCAATGGGAAGACAGCTACTTTCCATCAAACATTTTTAAGATGGATCAGAACCTTCTGTTGACTTGTTTCTTGCATTTCTCCCCTTCATTCTCCATAAGGATCATAAATATATTTGTCAATTTTTATTTTCATCTTCCACTCTGATTTTTGTAGTCATGAAATATTTAATAATTGCAAATTACCCTCTGTTAGAATTTTGATTTGTGATGAGGGCGTTGGAATTTATTGGGCACAAACATTTTAATTTTACTCTAACAATGAACCACTCAAGGCATTTCTTTTCCTCCCACACCTCCTACTATTACTTTTTATATGTGAAAAATATAAAGCTTAGAAAATTGGTTATTTTACCCAAAGTCACAGGCCACTAAATGACAGAGCTTTGTGTGAAAATGTTCTACACTCTAAATTGCATGTTCTTTCTTATCATACCAGCATAGATGTTTCATTCCTAAATGTGACTCAATCCCTTGGTGAAAAACTATAGAAAGTATTGTCTGGAATATTTTCTTTAGCACTTATATATATATTGAGATACATGATAATAATAGTTTTTCCAATAGAAAACACTTTGACAACAATTATTAACAACTGACACTCAGCATACTTTAGTTTCCAAGATACTTGGGCAAACATTTTCCCATTTAATCTTCCTACAACTAGTTGAGTTAACTGTTTAGACTAGGCAAGGCTAGGTTGCAGTGATAAATGCTCTCCTAAATCTCTATTGGCTTTACACTTAGTAAGTTTGTTTGTCCGTTATGATATGTACGATGGGGAACCTCTTCAGGACAGCTCTTCCTGTGATTACGAGGGATCCAGAGTGCTTCTATATTGTGCTTCTGCATTGCAACACAGGTTTCTTGGTTTCGGAGGTTGAGGAAGAGAAAGTTTAGAGAACTAACTTTTGCTTTTGAGTTAATAACATGATCTCAGCCTAACTGCAAGAAAATACAGGAAATCTTTCCACCTTCCCAGGAAGATGAAGACAACCAGGTGTGGCAAGTGTTAGGAATTTCTGTCGCAGTAAACCTGTTTTTCTCCATTTTGTGTGAAACTCCACCCTTAAGCGTCCCTGAGAAATATGGATTGCTCAGCACCAGACAGAATCCAGACTTGTTCAGGAACCCAGATCAATCAGAAGTATGGGCTTGCACACTAGATATTTACTCTTCTTCATTGATTACCTTTATACTCTTGAGGAATCAACTTTCATTCCTTCAAAAATGTCACATTCTTGATCTTCTTTTTCATCTTTCTCCTTACCTAGTGTCCAAAAACATCTTATCATTATTGTTTTCATATAGCCTGGTGAGGCATAGGCTGGATCCTCACTCATTTAGCCTGGTTCAAAAAGATAAATTAAACTCTCTAATTCTATATTAACAGTCTTGCATACAATAACATAACATTTAGGTGTTGTTATCCTAGAAATATCTCCAAATTAAAAAAAAAAATGAGGAGGAATAATGAAAGAATTCTGTCTTCCACATATAGAAAGAAAGCTAAGGGGTATGAAATTTGACCAAGTTCAGAAAGCCACACTTGTCCCTGGTTTAGTAATCATGATACTTATGAAGAAGACAGAAGAGTAGGCAAGGAAGGCAATGACATGATGAACAAGCTTTTTACCAATTCTGGGGTCGTTTCATGTTATGAGAGAAAATACAGTTTATCTTTGTATTCCTCAAAAATATTGCTGATGAAAAAATTAAAGAACTGTTCCCATAATACACAAAAAATGTCTTTTCTTGAAGTTTCTGGCATATATATATATATATATATATATATATATATATATATATCAACTTATTTTTTCAATAGGTATTTTCTAAGCATCTATTATATGCACTGTTTCAGATATTAAGCATACAGTATTCACTAAAACAAATGTTTTTTTTTTCATTTTTTTCATGGAAAATGCTTCCAGTGATATCCCTGAAATCTCCAATGCTGCTCTTCTTACCCAATGGTACATTACTTTCCTTGTGGGAGAGCACTGCTGCCAGCTGACACTTGTCACTCAATGTGCCCTCTCCTTGTCATCTACAGTGAGACATGCTGTTTCCCCTTCTCTCCAAAAGAATGCAGGATTTCCCCAAATTAACACAAGGGTAAATACAATTAGGCTTATTTAAAGGAAGCCCGGCCATATTTTTCTCATGAAGTAGTGGAAAACCTGACATCGTATTTAAACTTAATTCACTTGCAGTGAAATTTCTCAAATTGAAAACTGAAATGTCAGAGAGGAAGAAGTGTTACCACTGTGGCTATTGTACTCTAAGCTGAAAATGACTCAAGAAAGATGTGTGTGTGTGTATGTGTGTGTGTGTCCTTCAGATAACTGGTGAATTACTAGAACTAGGAACTGTGGAATTACAATACTAAAACCAGGAAGTGTGCACTAATATGAGATTGGGGATCTCTCTGGGTGGTTTTAAAGATTTATTGGAATATGTGACAAAGTAAAAGTAAACCATACCCACAAAAGACAAATCTCTCTCTCTCTCTCTCTCTCTCTCTCTCTCTCTCTCTCTCTCTCTCCCTGGTATGGTATTTCTGCATAGATTTTCTTTTCATTTCTGGAATTCTAATTTTCATCTTGCCATAGTTAAAATATTCACAAGTAGGTTAAAAACTTTTCTAGTAAAATGAGGTTTAGGTTTTTTTCAATTTTTAAAAATTCATTAAGTTCATTGGTACATTTTAGGTATACAATATGATGACATTCATCATTGGGAATTTGTACCTTTACATGATATATCTTGGTTCTTATTTTTTTCCCCATTCCCCTGCCCTCCCTTCAACCCCTCCACCCCTCCCTATTTACAAAGACTTTGTTTCAGTTTTTTCCTTTTCTCATATTTGCAGTACATAATGATTATATCCCTTGTGGGGAGTTGTTAGATGTACAGTAATACCTCTTAATTCTTTTTCATCCCCTTCCCTCCCCAACTCTCCATTACTTGGTCCCTTCTGCTTTGTAAAATAGGAAAGAGGGAGATAGATCTTTCGCAAAGTAGATTTGAAATTTAAAATTTTCTGGTAAGTAACCTTTAATAATCCTTCCGATATAAGGAGCTTATTGGTAAACAGTATATGTTTGTATCATTATCTCTCACGGGAAATTTGCTTGCTTTAAAATATATCCTTTGCTTACATGTTCTTTCTTTTATTGAGACAATTTCTCCATGTTCCTCTTCTTGAACACTCATTTCTGCTTCTTCGCTGAACATTAGAAATGCTTTCCAAGACCCTCCTATAGAGCAGTCCTTGAGAGGCCTAAGAAATAAAGTGTTCATGGTTTTATTACAGAGCAGGTTTGAAGTTGTGGGGCAAGCACTTTGAAATGTGACATGGGTCCATGACAGGTAGAGAGAGAAGCAGTTTAACTGCCTAGGAATTTGAGTGACTATTTCACAGAGTAGGTGTAATTCATGTCATGTTCTGCAGGAGGAGAAGGATGCTCAGGCAGGCAAAGCATGGAGTGAGGGTATTGCTGGTCATTGAAATTGATGGTTCATGATGAGCAAGATGGGAAGAATACAAGTATGAGCTGCACTGGGAAACAAGGCCAAAGGATAAACAGGCACAAAGAGTATGGCAGGCCACATGAAGATTGTTCCTCTGTCTGTATCCTTGTCTTCTCTGTTGTCTTTCCCATGAAATCAAAGGACTATAAACTGAGTATGCAAGAAAACAGGAGAAATTAATGTGGTGTGTCTATTGACTCTCAGATGGCACACTACTTGGGATGACAAGTTTTATGGCTGGCCAGGGAGTTTCTATCAGTTCATTAAATAAAAGTATGTACTAAGCTCTACTGAATATTTTCTATAGAGATAGTATAGAATTTGAGGTTGTAGAGAATTAAGAAATACCAAGTATTTTTTATTCAAGGCAACCCATTTATTGATCATTAAGAAAATATAAGCCACTGTGTTAGGTATATGGGGTACAAGGATAAACTGTTCCTACTTTGGGGAATCACAGAACCATGGCACAAAATAGTATAGAAAGGTTCCAATTGCTTCAATTACTGCCATTTGTTGATTTTCTACCATACGTAGAGAAGTCACTGTGGTTGTAGCTGGACAGGACTGCATTTATACCTACTGCATCATTTACCAAAAGAAATACCTGTCTCCAAGAAGCTCATACTGCCTAAATAATGTACAGAAATCCCTGTTAATATAGGAAAAATTTTAGAAAAAAGCTAATGGAGAGTTTCCTTCAGAGTAGTGCAACTAGAAGTTTTGGGGCTGGGTACAATTGTTGAGCATTCTTTACAATCATCTATAAAACCTGCAGCTTTACTAATACAATCCTAACATCTTTACAATGGTCCATCGGTCTAGACATGCTTCTCTTCATTTTACAACCAAGAATGACTTAAAAAAGTTAAAGTAACCTGCCTGAATAAAACCATTGCTAAGCAGAACAATGGAAACTTCAAGACTTAGCATAGTCAGATGATCATATCTGCAGACACAAGGGCTCCGTGGCACATAATGTGTATATATCCTTTCTGCCGTGCTTGAAATCATCTGACACCAATTACATGCTGGAATCAGTTTGCAATCATTTCTGTTTGCTTTTTGAACATTTATTATAGCATTGAATAAATAATATTAGCCCATGCACATTGTTCTTTGCCAGAGACTGCATTAACGCAAGTCTGTAGTTCTGTAAGCACAAATATGGTTGAGAAGACTTATCATAGACTCTGGTATTAAAAATGTTATGGTCTGCAAGTCTGCATGTGAAGGGACAGTGTGCAAATGACTTTGGTTCCAGGGCCTGATACTTGAAATATAGACAAAGCCATGAATGGCCTTAGTGAAAAAAATAAATTTGCTATTGTAAGTAATGCCTGACCTGACATTTCCCTTGTGGGGACTCCAGTAATAGGGTCCAGCTGCCAAGCATGATGCTCTATTGAGTTGTAAGGGAAAACAACATTTTTAAAAACTGATATTGTGAGTTAAGATCCACGGCTGAATGCCATTTGTTTTTGTACTTTACAACAATTCAAACCAGATTATTTTATTCTGAAACCATATAAAAACAACCCCTACTGACAGCCCTCAACCTTCCTTTCTCCTAACAAATACGGGCTTTTGTTTGTCTTAAAATATAGGTCAGAAATAGGAGCTGTTTACTGAACTTGGCTGAGTTTGCATGATAAAAAGCTTGCATTACTGATTCTGAAGTGCTAGGGAGCTTTCCATCACCGCATAGGATTTTAATTAATCCCAGGTTTGGCCCTTTACCAAAGGCTCAGGTGCAAGGTGAAATCTCTCTAGATTGTATTTGAGTGCAAGCTGAAAGACCAGTTTTCATGACAGGAAAGAGAAAGCAAGGTGACTTATGCTGTGAGACAGAAGACCTGAATTCTATCATGTTTCTGTTATTCTGGGGTTGTTGCTTCATCTGCAAAATACAGAGATTCAGTGAGTGACTTTGTGGCCACTGGTCCATGATTCAGGATGTTGAGAATATATGCAGAAATGTTTTGAATGTATCTATATGTGCTCTTTAATCACTGAAGTCAAAGCTAGTGTCATAGTTTTTAGGTTACACTCACATTTTTAGAATGCCTGAAGTCTACTCTAGATAGTCATAGTCAGATGGGTCTTCCAGTTGATTCTCTTCCTTCATTTGTAGGATAAAAGTTTAGGGCTGGGTAGAAAGTTGTGATAGTTAACTATGGTGTGAACCTGAATAACAAATGCCTAGCTGATTGTTTTGACACAGTTCTGGGAGTGTCTGGAGGATGGACTTACTGAAGAGGGAAGACCCACCCTGGGTGTGGGTGGCATCAACCAATAGGCTTGGATGAAATAAAAAGGGAAAAAGGGAAAAAGGAAGGAAGTCTCACTTCTGCTTCTTCAGAGGAGCTCCAGTCTTCTCTATTGACTTTAAACATCCATCTGGTGGTTACATCTGTTGGTTACAGACTTTTCACCCTCCCAGTGCAGACCTTTCAGCTTCCCAATACAGCCTTGCATGGTACTCTGCAGTGAGCTCCAGGCCTTTGACTTTTGACTGGATCCCTGGCTATCCAGCATATGCAGAAGCCCCTTTTGGATTCTTTCATACCTGATTCCACAGGGGGCAAATTTAAGCGTACCTTGTAAATCCTTTATCTAATATATCTAAAACACACACACACACACGCACACACACACACACACATTTCTTCTAATGAACTCTAACTAGTACAAGACAAATTTTTTTTTTTTTTTGTACTGGGGATTGAACTCAGGACCTTGCACCTACACAGCAGGCACCGGAACCACTGAGCTAAATCCCTGGCCCTACAAGACAAAATTTAACTCCCTGGCTAGCCGCTGTTGTCCCTTCATCATCTGACCTCCTTGCATAGTTTCTTCCAAGCCCCTGTATTCTCCCATGTCCTCTGTCTTCTCTCTGCACTCTTTCATGCCTTTGTTTGCACTCTGAAAAATTACTGCCTATTTCTAGCATTTCCTTGCTTTTATTATTTAGCTACAAGGTCAAGTAGCATATTCTGAAAATATCAACATTTTCTCAAGTGAATTCTATGAAACACTGGGCTTAAATATTTTTTCTGATGCATTGAGCAATTCTTTTTGAAACAAAGAAGGGAAAAGGGCCTAAAAATTGTGAAAAATGATGTATGTTGTACCAATCGCAAGAAGAACAGCAAGACAGATAAGAATAATAAAGGTTCCAAGAATTCCTTAAAAAGATTGTAAGCCGGGTGTAGTGCAGCATGCCTGTAATTCAAGCACTTTGGATGGCTGAGACGGGAGGGTTGCAAGTTTGAGCCTAGCCTGGTGACTCAGTGAGGCCCTGTCTCAAAATAAAAAATAAAACAGCCTGGGAAAGTAGCTCAGGGCAAAAGCTCTAGGTTCAATTCCCATTACTGCAAAATATAATTGTTTAAACTGGCAGTTCCTAAATGTACACAATGATAAATTCCTGCTTTTCCATGAAAGTTACAAACACCCTTCAGATCACAGGAGGAAACATCTAACTTATACAAAGCATCTGTCATGAACAGATTATAAAATTTCTGAGAATTGTGGTACACTTTATTCTTATCAATACAATTTAATCAAGCTTCACCTTTCTGAAAAATAGTAATAACCATTAGCAGCTGTCAGATAATATAGAGACATATGTATAGACTTTATGGAATTTTCTCCCTTGCAACCCTAGAGGATAATGTCACAACCGAGATATTGACATTGATATAGTAAAGCTATAGCACATGTTCATCATAACTAGGACATCTAAATGACCTTTTGTAACCACACCCATATCTCTCCTGTTTCTGCTCCCTCCTTAATTGTTGGCAACTACTGATCTATTCTCACTTTCTATACTTTTGTCATTTCAGAAAAGTTGTATAGTTGGAACAGTGTAATGTACAATCTTGGAATTGGCATCTTGCACTCGGATTGTTGCATTATCAACAGTTTGTTGAATTGTGGGTGAGTAGTATTCCGTGGTATGGATATACCACCTGAATTGTTTCCAGTTTATCATATTAGGAATAAAATTGTTATAAACATTCCTGTGAATGTTTCTGTGGAACTGTGTCTTTGTTTTACTGGATGAAGTGTTCTAGAACATAATGACTGGCTTATATGGCAGTTTAATATTCAGCTTCAAGAAATTGCCAGAATGTTTTCTCAAGTGGCTATCCTAGCTCACATTCCCAGCAACAATGCATGAGTGACTCAGTTTCTCCTCATCTCTACCAGCATTTGGTGTTCTCATTATTCTTTATTTTAGCTCTCTTGTAGATTTGTAGTGCTATTGCATTGCAGCTTTATTTTGCATTTCTTTAATTGGGAGTGATATGGGTTTTTTTATTTATGTGTATGCATTTCATATAATTTTCCTAAGAAATTTTTTTTGTGTGTTTGTTGTTCATGTGTTCATGCTCTAATTGGGTTATTTCCTTTTGCACCATTGAGTTTGGAGATTCTTTGATGCTTTGCTAGATATATGATTTGCAAATCTTTTTCTCCTCTTCTGTACCTTTTGTTTCTTGGTTTCTAAACTTTTAAAAATATTTTTCTCCTTCTTCTATTGGCTAGAATTTCCAGCATTGTGAGATCAAATATCCTTACCTTCTTCCCCATTTTAACAGGAAAGACTTTAGTCTTTCACTAAGTATGAGTTTAGCTATGATGGGTTTTTTGGTAGATGGTTTTAATCAAGTTTGGGAAGTTCTCTTTTGTTTCCATTTCTATATTTTTTATTATGAGTTGATGTTTACTTTTGTAAAATGTATTTTCCCGTTAATTGATTTAGTGGTATATTTTTCTTTAGGCTGATCTTATGATAGATTACATTGATTTATCTGTGAACACTTTTTTACAGTGTTAGCCTTTTAAGGTTTATGTTTATTTTAATGATTTACTTTGAGCTATTTTTATAAGGTATAACATTGAGATTAAGGTACAGAATTTCCTCATGCATATCCACTGTTCAGCACAATTTGTTGATAAAACTCTTTCTTCACTGAGGACAAGATGAACTACATAAAATGAATTGTAAATTTTCCCCTTCTTCTATTATTTTTTGAAGAGATTATGTAGAATTTGTGATGTTTTTTCTTATATGTTTAGAATTCTCCAGTGAAACCATATTGTACTAGAAATTTCTTTTTCATGAGTTTTATATTTAAAACATAAAACTCGTGAACTTTACTTTTAAATTTAATTTCCTGAAGAGTTATAGGACTATACAAACTATCAATTTCACATTAAGGCTGTTATAGATACAGGGCTATACAAATATCAATTCCATATTGAAAAATAGTTTGTGACTTTTGAGGAAGTGTTCCATTGTTTGTGGTCAAATATATGTGTTTAAAGATGATATTAACTATCTCTTTCACATCTGCATTTTCTGAAGTGATATCCCCAATTTCATTCATAGTATTGGTAATTTGTATATTCTCTCTTTTTTCTTTTGCTCATCTCATTAGAGTTTTGCCAATTTTATTGAGGCTTTCAAGGAACCAGTTTTTTTAAATAGTGTATATCAGTTATACAGAATAATGAGTTTGTGATATATTCTTGCATGCATATGATTTTCAGCATTGTTTTTTGCACTTTCAATGTTTTCTGTTCTTTTTTGTATAACCTTCATTCTGTTTGCTTTGGACTGAGTTTGACTTTTCCTCTTTTTAAGGTACATATTCAATAAAACAAATTTCCTTCTATTTCCTGCTTTAGCTGTGCCTCACAAATTTTAGTATGTTGCATTTTCATTTTTATTTATTTCACAGTTTTTTAAAAATTCCTATAACATATTTGACCTTTGGTCTACTTAGATATATGTTACTCAGTTTCCTAGTGTTAAGAGGTTTTCCTTTCATCTTTTTGTTATTGATTTCTATTTTGATTTTATTAGGGTCATAGAACACTAAGTTTGCTTCAGAACATAGATCATTAAGTTTGCTAAAGTTTGCCTTTCTTGAGGAGAGAGTTTATCTTGGCATATGTTCCATGGACATTTGAAAATAATGTGTATTCTGCTGATGTTGGATGCAGTGTACTTTACGTTTGGATTAGGACCTATTGTTTACTGATATCAATTCTTTATAGTCTTAATTTTCTGTCTAGTTGTCCTAGCAATTATTCAGAAAGGGATATTGAACTCTCCAACCATAGTAGTGTGGATTTATTTCTCTATCAGTTTTCACTTCAAATATTTTTCAGCTTTGTTGTTTGGAGCATGTGCACTTAGGGATGTGACATCTTCTTGATATATTGACTTTTTTCTGTCACATAATACTGCCCCAAATGCTTTTCTCTGCTCTGGTTATACTTCATCATACATTAATATAGCACCCCCCTTTTCCTTCAGTTAATGCTTACATGATTTTTGTTTTCCTTCCTTTTACTTTAAACCTGCCTATGTAATATTTGAAGTGAGTTCCTTGCAGTTGACAAAAGACTGGTCATATTCCTCTTTTGTAGAAAAAGTACCTTGCCATATGTCATTGAATTGATTTACTTAGATTGTTTACATTTAATGTCATTGTTGATACATTTTTCCTTATGCCTGCACATTTATTTTGTTTTTTGTTTTCACTCTGATATTGCTTATGTTTTCAGAGGTGCCTAGATCCCGTGTGTGTGATTGTGGCATTAAGTGTGTGATGCTGAGATTAAAGGTGTGTGATTACTAAATTACTCCACTGCTTTTTTTGGCATGGTTCTGGGTATGGATGATGGGAAGACCCACCCTGGATGTGGGTGGTACCACCCAATGGGTGGGTGTCCTGGAAAGGAAAAATGGGAGAGGCAGGCTGCTGAGGGTTCACTACTTCACTGTTTTTGCTGCCTCCATCTGCCATGAACTGTTGTTCCTCTGTAATGGACCTCTGCCATGCCACCCTGCCCTGTAGCCAGACAATTATGAACTGAAACCTCTACAAATTGAACTACAATAAACATTTCATTCTTTAACTTTTGGTATTGAGAATTTTGTCTCAGCAATGAGAAAAGTAACTAAGACACAGCATTTTTCATTTGTCTGGTGTCTGGTTTTTTTTATTGGTACATTTTAGATATACAATATGCTAACATTCATTATTGGGAATTTGTACCTTTACATGATGTATCTTGGCTCTTATTTTTTCCCCATTCCCTTGCCCTCCCTTCAATCCCTCCATCCCTCCCTGTTTACAAAGTCTTTGTTTCCATTTTTCCCTTTTCTCATGTTTATTCCTTTCTCTCTCTCTTTTTTTTTAACTTTCCTATAAATTACTGAACATTGCTTGGAATTTTATGTATCCATAGTTTTTTGGAGTTTATCTCTTTGTGGCTTCTTTAGGTATTACACTATATATACATAAATTATTGTCTACTAGTGTCATCATTTTACCAACTTGAGGGTAGTATTAAAACCTTTACTTCTTTTATGCCACACTGTTTCCTTTGATTATATCTGTTTTTTATTTTTTACATAAATTTAAAGCTACCTCAGACAACGATATAAATTTTGATTTAACTGTTAACATAATTTAGAAAACTCAAGAACAGAAATATATTTACCTATATTTTTGCTTACTTCATTATCATTCATGATTTTCTAAGGTTTCATTGTTTTCTTTCTAAATAGAGAATTTCCTTTGGCTATTCCTTTAGGGAAATTTTCCTGGTGATAAGTTCTCTTGAGAATCTCTTGATGTTTCTCTTCATCCCAGGAAGATACTTTTAGTACATACAGAATTTAGATAAGAGTTCTTCTTTTTTTTTGGTACTGAGATAGAACTCGGGTCCTTCCTCTTGCAAGGCAGGCAGTGGAACAACTAAGCTAAATCCCCGGCCCCTAAGAGTTCTTTTTTACAGCAGTTGAAACATATTGTGCTCCTTTCTTTTGAGTTTTTGGTTTCTGATTAAAAAAAAAAAACACTGTCCTTTAGATAGACAGATAGATAGATAGATAGATAGATAGATAGATAGATGGATATAGATAAGATTATATTTTTATTTACTTGCTTTTAAGATTTTTCTTAACTTTAGTTTAAAGGTATGATTATGGTATATATTGTTATGGATTTTTGTGGGTTTATACTGTTTAGGGTTTACTCCATATCTTGACTTTGTAGGTTATAACTCTTGTAGAATTAAAAATTTACTTGGATTTCCTTTGAGAGGTTTATCTTCCTGCCTTTTATTTCTCCTCCAAGTACTCAGATTACAGAAATGATCAATTTTTTGTTAGTGTTTCACAAGTTCCTGAGTCTCTGTTTGCTTTAGTCTGTTTCCTCCTGTTGTTTACATTTTGTAACTTCTGCTTACTGATTTTGTCCTTTATCTCTTCACTCCATACTCTAAGGTTTTCATTTCAGTTATTGTATTTGTCAATTTTTAAATTTCTATTTGATACTTTATATTCTCTACTTCTCTACTAAGACTTTCTATTTCTTTACCAAGTCTTTTTATTTTTCTGTTGAGGCTTCCTTTTTTTCAAGTTTAGTTTTTTATTAGTGCATTTTGCAGTACATTATGATCACATGCTTCTTAGGGAGTTGGAACATGTACATAATATACCTCAATTCATTTTTTATCTCTTTCCCCTTCTCACCCTCCCCCCTTCCTCAATCTCTTGGTCTCCTTTCTAATTGCAGATCTATCTCCCTATTTCCTATTATCTAACTCTCATTTTGTTCTTTATTTACATTTTGTGTTTCTCATATAATGGAAACCACGTGATATTTAAGATCATGTGTCTGATTTATTCCATTTAACATTATGATCTCAACTTATATACATATTCTTATAAATGAGGCTTTTTTACCATTTACTTTAAGACTGCTTTCAATTTTTCACTATAGTAGTTATATCAGGATCCTCTTCATCAGATAATGCTAACCTCCTATGTGTTCTAAGTTTTGGTAGTCTATGGATGTTCAGTATGAGATCATCCTCATTCATAATATGATGTGTAGTTTTTAACTGAAACTGGGAGATTTTATTGTAAAATCACTCACATGGTCTCCTTTGGCATCTAATAGTAAGAGATATCATTATTGTTGAGCAGAAGTAGGAGTTGGCTTCTCTTTTTTTAAATTCCTAAGTTCTTTTATTGGTACATTTTAGGTATACAATATGTTTACATTTATCATTGGGTGCTTGTACTTGTACATGATGTGTCTTTGTTCTTATTTTTTCCCCATTACCTGTGTGCCCTTCACCCCCTCCACCCTTCCCTATTTACATAGATTTCATTTCAATTTTTTTTGTTTTCTCATATTTTTTCCTTTCCCTTCTTTTCTTTCCCCTTCCCCTCCCACCACCCCTACCCCTTTGGACCTTTCTTCCTATTTCAAATTATAAATTATTCATTTTAATCATTTTAATTCTTATTTACACTCTCAGTTTTTCACACTAGAGAAATTATTTGGTATTTATACATATGTGTCCTATTTATTTCACTTAAGAGAATGGCCTTGATATGCATCCATTTAGCTATAAATGAGTCTAGTTTCTCATTCTTTATGGCTGAGTAGTACTCTATTTTATAAAAAAAAAAAAAAGCATCTTCTTTATCCAGTTTCCAGTTGATAGGCACTTGGGCTGTTTCCAAGCTTTAGCTATTATAAACTGTGCCGCTATAAACATGGGTACACATATATCACTGTGGTATGATTCTTTTAATTTTGGGGGGAAGATACCCAGCAGGGGAATAGCTGGGTCGAATGGGACCTCTAGTCCTCGTTCTTTGAGGTATCTCCATACGGATTTCCACAGTGGTTGCACCAGTCTGCACTCCCACCAGCAATGGAGAAGGGTTCCTTTCTCCCCATGCCCCTGCCAGCATTTGTTATTGGTTGATTTTTTGATAGCAGCCATTCTTTCTGGGGTGACAAAAGTGGCCATCTGAAATGAACAGACATTTCTCAGACAAAGAAGTAAAAGCAGCAAATAAATATATGAAAAAATGTTCAACATCACTGGTCATTCAAGAGATGCAGATGAGAACAACACTGAGATTCCACCTCACCCTAGGAGTTGGTTTCTTTGTTGATTTTCCCTGACAAAGCAGTAAGAATGGATTTATTATAGTTGGGTAATCATGAAAGCCCTGAATCCCAATGGTGAATGAGGATAATGATGAGGTAGGGTAGCAGCCCAGATATCCCACATAGTCTGTAACATCACCAGAAGAATGGCTGATTACTCCCTACTAGGGATCAAACCTTTCTCCCAATTTGGCTTTTTCTGACCTCATCCTAGTCTTGGGTGTCAAAGATCCTCATTACAGCCTTGTGCATCTAAACTTCTTGCTTGGTGTTTGCTGGTATGAGTGTGGATTGGCCACAGCCTTTCTGTGATGTTTGGGATAGTTAGTTGGTTATAGCCTTGCTATGCTGTCTTTTTCTTTGTACTTTGTTAGAAAGAAGCTCTTGTTGGGATTTTTTGGGAGTCTATGTCCATTGGCATTTCCAAGTTGGAGCCTCTTCATCTCCATGTCTTGGATATGAGAAAAAAATAAAACCTAGAAACTCATCATCCTGTTATTCTTCATGCCCCAAGGTTTCTCACAGATTTGTCTTCCTCTTCTCAATTTCATGAATCTTCTTATATATGTTTTACATACAATGCCAAGAGGTTTTGACCATGCTTATGAAGAGGAAAGTATATCTACTCCATTTTTCTGGAGGTGGAAATCTTTTATACATCACTTTTAATAATTATTTTGAATACTTATTATCTGCAGAAACACTATAATATTCTTCTGTATGTATTGTTTTGTTTTTATTCCTAATAAACTATGAGTAAAGTATCAGTATCTCAATTTAAAGTTGAGTGGCTAGGTTCAGAGTAGGTAAGAGACTTGGTTAACCACATGACATGGTATTATTCTTTTAAAGTTAATTCTGCTCTATCCAGGTTTACTGGCCTACTTCTGGATGTTCTTTGGTGGTAATGGTTGTGGAGTTGGGGGAGGATTCTTGATGATTGAAGGTATTCCTTGGAGAACAGTGAACACGGTGGGAGATTCATGAGTTAGAACATATGAAAATAAATGAATAAAGGTAAATATTGGAGAGGGAAGAATGTCTTTATATATCTGAATAACTCTCAAATGATACATTTGGACTGTTGTAAGAGTCTCAAAAGAACATGCCCACGACTAACGATTAGATATTACAAAGATACTGAGTTATTATAAGGAAGAGGAGTTACAGATGTGTGAAATGAAATAACTGTCTCTAGTTCTAATAAACTCAAGTCCCTGAGGCTATCCAAGCAGAAGTTGGATGAATGCCCCAACTGCTAAGAAGTAAGCATGGGTTTGGCATATATGACTACAAAGTGCCCTATAATTTTTATAGATTTTAGTGTAGACTCTTACATGTACCTGTTGTGTGTTAATGGACCAATTACTTCTTTCTGAGTTTCACTTTTTATAGAATAAGAATAATAATAGTTCTAGCCTCACAGAATGACTTTGAAGATTAGATGAGATAATGGATATCAAAAGTTTAGCACCATGACTACTATATAGAAGACACAGACTAAAGATTAGCAGTGATGATGACAATGATAAAAATTGTGCATTCCAAGAATAGTGCAAAATCTTTGAAGGATTTAGGTTATTGTGGTAGCGAAGATAATCTGAGACATTTGTTAATAATCTTACATAAAAGGGTAGATAGATCTAAGCAATGAAACCTTTACTTCTTTCAACTTGTCTGCTTACAAATTGTATTCTAGAATTGAAAGGAATTTATCACCAATGCTTGAGAAGTCCTGCATTTGGATTATATTCTTTCATAGAGCAAATATTACATAACAAATGCTATTATTTATAAGCATCCAGTTATTTGATAATTCAAGTTCTAACAGTTATGTGATAATTCAAGTTCTTCAAAATTTGTCCAGCATGTGAGTCAGTCAGTCATCCCTTTCTGACTACTGTTTGATCTCTGGCAAGTCTCCTAATGTCTTCTAGACTTCAAAAATTCTCTTTCATGGAATGAGACTAGAAAGCTCATCTTTAATATTTGGATATTTTCCATTTTAAAATGAATTCATAGTTCTAAAGGGAACAGAAAAATCATGGTTCTCCAAGGGGCCAGACTCTTCTCCTCCTTTTGTCTGTCTCAAAATCATCAATAAGGGAAGTTCATATTATCAGGTCCATGTAAGATTGTAGTACAGCTAGAATCCATTCCAATTTTGTTTTAGTTTTAGAAGCAGTGATTCAGTAGACCATTGCCATCCCTGCTGAGTTTCAGTTTCTTATATGAATTAGCTATTCCCAGCATTTCTCCTTACAAAATTCCTGACCCTGTGGGGGAGAAGTTAGTATTGCTTATTTCAATGTCCTCTGAGGAAAAGCCATCAAGAAGTTGAGAATCAGGGATACTTTCACAGTTAGATCACCTCTAATGATGAATATTTTCCAGGGATTCTGAGCATTTTCATCCTTTTAAGCTCTACAGGCATTGAGGAGTTTCCTGCCTCCTACGTAGGAGTTCATTATTGGAGCCCCAGCCTTTCAAGGGGAGGGCAATTTGTCCAGTCATGAGAACTTTTCCAGCCAACTGTACATGTTAGTGTTAGAGATCTTTGGAGAAAACTTTCCTTCAATTGCTTCTCACATAGTTGGCACCAATGTTTCACAGTGACTCAAACCGAACATCAGGCTTCACTTTAATCTCCTTACTCTTTCATCCTCCAGTCAATCGAATGACTCTGTATCTAACGCATTCTACCTTCTATATTTTTCTAGTATTCACTTTCTCCTTACTATTAATGTCCACAATATTCTAGACTATCATATCATATGAGCTTGAGATTCAGTCTCTCTGCCCCACTATCCAGTCTCATGGCGTTCTTCAACATCATCCACACTACTTGACCAAGACACCATCTTCAATTGGAAATATAGCTCATCATTCCTGTGCCTACTCTTTCAGTGGTTTTACCATCACCTATGGGATGAAATTTAAATATCATGTGACTGTACAGAATTTCTTATGATCTAGTGT
This sequence comes from Heterocephalus glaber, assembly GCF_000247695.1. The sequence goes on along the minus strand of NW_004624760.1, from coordinate 19,711,473 downwards.
ATTCTATTTTTTCAGCAAGAACCCCCTCTCAACCCAAAGCATTGAACTATTGAAATTTTATTAGTGCATCATATTGTTTTGTTCCCACAAGGATTTTAAACTCCTATTTTATTTTGTCTATAATTTTTCTCCTTTCAGAATCTTATACCTAGCAAACATATCATTCAACCATGGAGAGTTGCTTTATAATACTTTCTATAATACCTCTCCTGATTACTCACACTGTTTGTTTCTATCTGCTTATATGAAAGTTACATTTATTTATTTTTTCCTTACAAACTATGGGCACTAAAACTCAAAAACTAAACCATCTTCATTTTAAACACTGATCCAGTAATTTATTAATTTATGAACAAAATGAATGAATAACTCTGTCCTTGTGAAAACTATCTCTTAGGCGACAGTTCACAACTAGTGTCTACTTTGGTGACAAGGGTGTAAAGTTACAAGAAACTGTAAAGAATTTGGTAGAAGGTTGGTTCCATGGTCCTCTTGAGTTAGGGTTATTACTCAACTCTGCTCCTATGAGAGGATTTTTATTTCTTTTTTAGACATTCAAATGTGTTTTGCTTAGAATCGTCTATGGGAATCTTGACTGAGATATAGTGGAATAGATTCAAGGGTTCTATTTCTAACCATGAGGGAACATTTTGGCAGAAATGTATATGCACAGTAAGAGAATCCATTACCCCTGTACCTTCCTAATCTCAAGCCTAGTAAATCATACTAACAGTAGAAACAAGGTTGCCCTGGGTTTCTAACTTGAGGAGAAAACAGAGATTCCAAATCCTACAATGGTACAAAATGTTACCTCAAGTCCTTTTCTGGGGTTTTCTGTGATAAAGAGGTCAATGAAAAAAAAAATAAACGAAGCTGGACACTTGTGAATGGTGGCAAGGAAGATATTTTTCTTAGAAGATGGTAAAGATTCCAGTATAGACTAAGTTCACTCCAAGTAAAGCTAACATAACTGAGATTTTTATAGGGAGAACAGGTAGATAATAAAATGAGACAATGGAAAATCACAAAGGGAGGAACAAGAAAGGAAAAAAAGGTGTGTGTAAATGAAAAATTATAGAAGGGGGAGATGAAGAATTATTTAAAATGATTTGCCAAGATAGTTTGAAACAAGGTACATTTTGTGGTTTATTAACTTGAGTTTTCTTGAGTAAATCTCAGCCCAGGGACTGCATTCACTGCGGGGAGGACCTTGGCCACAGAAGCCAGGATAAAGTTTAGCCAAGTACATTAGCAAAGTGCTTAGGCAGGTGCTTCGTGCCCCGTAGGAGATCACAGTTCACAGATGAAAGGGAAGCAAATAGAGAAGGAATAAGGGAAGTGCCATAGTGGGGAATGTTGTAGACAGAAAAATGAATTGTAAGACATCCATGTCCTTGGAATCTGTGAGTAGGTTGATTTACTGGGTAAAAGATGCATCACAGAAATGATTAAGGTTAAGGATCTTGAGTTGAGTATATTATCCTAGATTATACAGTAAAGCAAAATGTAATCAGGAGACTCCTTGTGTCAGAGGTAGAGAAGGGAATATAATGACAAGCAGAGTTAGGAGAGAAAAATTTGAAGATGCTATACTGCTGACCTTGAAGATAAGGAAGGGGCATAGCAAATCCTCTAAAATTTGACTTAGAAAGGAAACAAATTCTCCCTGAGAGCCTCCAAAAGGAACATAACTTTGCACCAATTTTGATTTTAGATCCACCATACCCAATTCAGATTTCTGACACCCAGAACAGTAAGTTAATTCCTTTGTATTACCTTAGCCCACTAAAACTTGTTTGTGTTTGTGTTCACTTGTTGCAACAGCAATAGGATGATAGATGATTCGTTCCATTCCCTAGCATCACGTCCCCAAAGCTGTACTGACTCCACATCCCAGAGACTGTGATACTGACATCGAGGGACTGAAGGATAGTGTGCATGCTGAACCTTGTTCCTAGAAGCTCAATTTTTTTTGTAGAACAGAAACATGGTCGATATTCATTTGTGAAGAATGTCATGGCATTTGCTGTGTTGGCTGTGGTTTTGATTTTATCATTAAGTACTTTAATATAATCATCATTTTATCATTTGATTGCATTTCCTTGGTGAATCAAATGACTCCCAAGCTAACTTACATTTAAAGACAGACTATACGCTCCTTTCATTGACTCACTTAAACAGGAAAAGGCTGGGACAATTAGCTCAAGCAAAAGCTCATTTCTAAGCTATTTCAGTCACTTTTCATATCTGCCAATAATCTGTATTCCAAAAGCAATATTGGCTGGGCCACTGGAAGAATGTGGTAGTATTTTCAGACAGACTGCAAACTACTAGTGAAATTACTGAACAGCCCTATTACTGAAGTCAAGGAGATGATAATTCTTTTTCTCCCAGGAAATCATATCTTCCCCCTTCATAGTTACTTCTCGCCTCTGCTGTGCAGGTTACAGGGGTTGGTGCTCAGGAAATAAAATCCTTGGAACATGGCAATACATAGTTTATCACCCCTCTAAATGCTTATTTCTAATCAGAATTCATTCTTTTACATTGATGTAATTAGGTTATAGGCTCAAGTTTGAAGTATGATATCAAGGAGCAATTGATCACACAATAATTACAGCTATTGTAATACATGGCATCTAATAGGCCAGAAACTGTGCTGAGCATTTTGTATTTATGTCACTTCTTCCAAGTTTTATTGTGTTCAGTCTGACATTGGTTAACATTGTTGCATTGCTAGGTGGAGTCACAGTGGCTTGTAAAGGAAGAAACTACAAAGTCCTGATACAGTAAGTCCCCCATTTACCAACATTCCAGTTGCAAACTTTCATAGGTGTACTGTATAAAGTCACTGGTGTATTGTATAAGACTCACTTTGTCAGATTATGAACAAGTCCAACTTACAAACATTCACCTAGAATGGAACTTATCCGTAAGTTGGGAACTTACTGTAATTACAGGGTTTTTAGGGGGAATAGTGCATACTTCTATTCTCTTTGCCCTAAGGAATGTGGCTATTTTCTTATTACAAATGTAGGATCAGTACCATTCAGAGCATGTAGGATAGATGTTATCAAATATTTATTAAAAACCATAAATATACTTGTGTACATAAAATTAATAATTTTAAGAATATAGATTAGACTTTACAAACATATGATATGCACACTCTGGGATTGTGCAGTCTATTTCTTTTTATTTTTACCAGTTTATTCATTCATGCATTAATTTTTGCAACAAATATTTATCAATATGCTTGGGTACAACTCTACATATTTGATATATAAAATGAACAAAGCAAAGTTGTTTCTTTCTTAGGTTTATATTCTAGTGGAAGTAAAAAGCAACACCACCACCACTGTGGAGGTTAGGGTGGAATTTCAACTTGACCTGCTTTGAGATCTCCCCCAGGGACAGATAAAGTACACTTGTAGTATGTCTGGTGGGTCATAGAGGCATGGCTTTGGGGTTTATGTCTGGTCCCTCACTCTTTCCCCTCTGCCACTCTTCTCCTGCTCTGTTTCCCAGCCCTCATGAACTAAGCAATTTTGCTGTACCATGCCCTCCCACCGTGATGTCTACCTTGAAGTCAGGTCAACATGGACTGAAAACATGAGCAAATTAAATCTGTCTTCCTTTAAGTTATGGGTGTTGGATAACCCATCTCAAGGAAGAGAAAGCTAATAGGGAAAGGTGGTTTTGGAGAAGATGAGTCACTGCTGTGACTGTATCTCATCATGCGGTTTAGAAGCCATTGGAACCGGAGAAGCTTGGAAAGGCTTGGAGAGGTGAGCTAGAGAAGTCCTGGAATGCTGTACACAGAGCCTAGTAGGTGATTCTAGTCAATGATTAGAAGACCAGAGTGCTAATAGGAATACAGACAGTAAAGGCCAGACCTAGGAAGTTCCAGTTGAGAACAAAAACTCCATTAGTGGCTAGACTAGAGGCCATGTTTGTTATTCTCTGGCAAAAAAATTTGTCTACATTTTGTCTGAGTTGAGACTTTTCACAAGACTGAGATTAAATTCAATGACCTAATTGATCTGATAGAGGAAAACTTTAAGACAGCCCAACATTCACTTCGTGTAAGGCTATGTATATAATGTGCATATGTAGCAAAAATTGATTTTATGTTCAGAATAGAAATGTCATTCCCCAGGATATCTCATTTTATATATATATATATTATATAAAATCTGAAAAATCTGAAATACAAAACCCTTTTGGTCTAGAGCACTTCGGTTAAAGGATACTCGGCTGTATAATGTTAGATGATGATAATTATTATTTGGAAAAATAAAGCATAGAAGGGACTAAGGAAACACCATCATGTGCTTCAGAGAAGGCTTCTCTCAATGCAGAGATGGTTGAGTAGAGACCCAAATGAAGTGACACGGGCTGACCATGTTGAACTCTGAGAGGAAATGTTTCAGGCTAAGGAATAGCAACTGCAAATTCTTGATATAGAAAGTGCCTAAGGCCTTTCCTGATTGTTGGGTTTTGTTGCTCATTTTTCCTTATAAAAAATTCATTAATGAAGTGCTCAGAGAAGGAATCTGTATAGGAGTGGCAATGGAAGAAGAAAGAGTGGGAATTCAGGCAAGTTATTTCCCTTAGTTTGACCTTTCCTGGAGACTGTACTGTACCCCAAGGAACCAGCAAGGAAGTCATCTTCCATGGACTCTGGGCTCCAAAGAGATAAGCAAGAAGACTAACTCTAGGAGGCACTATCCCTTACATAAGGGCAGCTGTTTAAATAAGGTTCTGTGGTCAACCATTATAGGCCTTTGATCATAAAAGCTAGAAGGTGAGCACAAGGAACAATAAAAGAAACAAAAAGGGGTTCAAAAGTAGTATTACCCGAGCTTACTATAGCCACCACATATTTTCTCAAAAATTGTTCATTATTCAATTAAAATGCTATTAAATATATTAAATTCTATTAAATAGGTTAAATGGTAATAAATGTTCCATGTTTTTTTCTTACTTAAAAATGTGATTAATATGAAATTTACTTGTATTTTGGGCTAATACTACTATATTTCTATTAGACACTGTAGACTCAGTGAAAAATGCTCAGGTTCTGTACATGTTATTACCACAAACGGCAAAGTTTGATCATGGATAGCATTTAGAGGGTGAAAAATAACCACTAAATTATAGTGACTTTTGCAAAATATTGAAAGAAGAGGGTAACAGATTGAAAAGGGTGAGGAATGGAATTTAGTTTTAGAAAAAAATTGAAAATATCAAACAAATCTTCCAATGGAGATGATAATTGATGGCTAGTTATATAAGTCTGGGGAGTTCTTCGGAAGGCTGCAGCTCGAGATTTAAGTTAAAGAATATTTAGTATATAAATAGTTTTTCATACTAAGGGACAGGATGCCATCACCTAAGAAGAGCATAAAGTAGAGATATGTGGACCAAACTGGAATAGTCACTCTTGTGGGATATCAGAAAATACTGAAAAATATTATGAATAAGGTTTGCTAGCTGACTTAACTTTGTCAAACCTTTTCATTTGTATAAGCATTTGTTTCATTATTTATGAAAAGTGACTAATAATAGCACAAATCTCATAGAGCAGAGATGAGATGTAACACATAATATATTATGTGTCCACACTTAGCAAAGATTTTGACAAAAAGTAAGAATTAAGTAAATGTTAGCTAGTGTAGCATTCTCTTCTTCATAGATGTCTTCTTGGATCAGTCAATAGAAATAAGGAAGGCCCAGATTCTGGGGAGTTTGCTCAGCTTTTCTAGGATTGAAAAAAAATTAGAACTCTTTGTCCACTGTGGGCTTGCAACAGAGTTAGCATTGTGCTTGTCCTTCTGCCTTTTCCCATTTGGCATGAATCCAGGAGGAGATGCCAAATCTACACAGGCCTGGGATGAATCCTAATGGGAAACCTGTTTGGTCTCCAAGAAGAACTGAGAAGAGATTCAGTTTGGGATCCTGAGCAAGGGGAGTTCAGGTAACCCATTGCTATGGCTGGAGAGGCAGCAGAAGTAGCTTACTGATTGGACCAATAGAAATTCCAGTCCAATTAAATAAGCAAGCTGGGGGCCAGTCTACAGACTGCCAAGATGGTTGAATGGGCAAGAGAAGGCTCTTTGGAATGGATATTGCTTATGTTAACCCTATGTTGATAGTGGTGGTAGGGAGAATTAAGCTTCCTAAAGATGTCCATATCCTTATCCCTGAAACACATGAAGAATATCTTACATGATAGAAGGGACTTTGCAGGTGTACAGATGTGATTAAATTAGAAGTCTTGAAAGATTACTCTGGTAGGCATAATTATAATGGTCCTTATAAATGGAGAAAGTGTTGGTAAGAAAAGGAGAATAAAAGTAGAAGCTTATGAGAGAGAGAGAAGAGAGAGAGACAGAGTGTGGGAGAGTCAGAGAGAGAGAGATGGAGGAAGAGAAAGAAGAGTAAGAAGAAGGAGGAAGAAGAGGAAGAGGAAGAAAAGAAAGAGCAAGAGGAGGAGGAAAGGAGGGCAATAGAAGGAGGAGAGTGAGAAATAGGAAGAGGAAGAGCAGGAAGAGGTAGAGGATAAAAAGGAGTACGGAGGAAGGAAAACAATTGAATATATATCCTTCTGGCTTTGAAAATGGAAAATGTCATGTAAACAGTGCCATGAAAATGCCATCTTTAAGCAAGATGTCAGGGAATCATTAATCACCGTGATATAAATTATAGCTACTGGAAATACAGGGAATCATATTTGCTAGAAAGTTTCCTGAGGATTTTGTGTTTATTTCACTTATTCTGAGTTTTCTTTTATTTAATTTGACATTGGTTAACTTCATTGTACTACTTGTTGGAATCACACTGGGCTTGGAAAGGAAGGAACTGCAATTCCCAATAGCCAGAGGTTTTTCAGGGGAATGATGTATCCTTCTGTTCTCTTTGCCCTAGGGAGGGGAAAAAACATTTGAGTATATATGCTGGGGCCTTTAAAAATGGAGGAAAAAGCCATGATCCAAGGAATGTGGGCAGACTTTAGAAGATGGAAAAAAAACAAATGAATAGATTGTCCTTTACAGACTCCCAAAGGAAGCAGCTCTGCCAACACATTGATTGTAGCCTACTGAGAACCATTTTGAATGTCTGAGCTCCAGAATCATAAATCTGCATTGTTTTAAGCCACCAAGCTCATGACCACTTGTTACAACAGCAATAGGGAACTAATACATTAACTCTTGAAAATCACAAGCATTGAGTGATTATGATTAAAAGGTACCCATCTAATAGTGAGCTCATAAATTTAAAACACAGCTGGGGAGAAGGCGTCAAAAGACTTCAGATCCACCCCAAAATAGGATTTGGTTATGATGCAAAGTCTCAAATCTTTCATGAGGCCACAGTTCATGTACTTCCATTTTAACAAAAATCCAATCAACCTGGTCTGTCATAAATTAAAAGCACCATATTAGAAAAAGGAGGAAGAAATGTTCGAGGAGAGAAATTTGACAAGGCATGAAAGGCACAATAGCCTGCATAGCAGGGTATAGTGTAAGGAAAGGTAAATGACACTTCACTAAGCTCATTCACTTAGGGACATTCAGTGTAGGACCAAATGGTTGACCTAGACTGCTGGGAACATCTATAGATTACCTAGCCTTTTACGCTCAAGGTTAGCTGGTGTTTAGGAAATCTCTCCTAGATAACCTTCTTAAGTAGGACTATGTTAGATTTGAAAAAGGCTGTGATCATCTAACCTATGCAAAAGAGAGCTAATGCCAGAGGTGATTTTTATACCTAAGGTCAAAGGTTAATTGTGGTGAGAAGTCAAGACCAGGACTCCTGCTGTCCAATCCTAAGCAACATCATTTCTTGTCTCCTCTTCGAAGTCTCAGGGTAGAGACTCCTTGAAGTCCTGCATGGGAGGGGTCTCTTCTGCATGTCCGCATGAGCCAGAGGCAGTATTTTAGAGATTCATAATCCCCTTTGATTTGAGCATACTTCCTCATGGGCTGGAGGAGATGGATTTGATATCCTAGCATTCATGGCTTTCATTCCATGGGGGACAGGGGTTAGAATTCACAGGCAGGGTGCCCCTATGGGAATCACTGGTTTGCCTAAAGGGTCTTTTTCTTTTGAACTTTGGGGATTCTGCCCACATGTTGGAGAGAGCTGATCAAAACAGTAAATGAAGACCCTGACAAGGGTTTTCAAAATTGCATACAGATGTCTGTTTCAGAAAATTGGAAGCACAAATCTTGTTTGAATTTGCTGTAGCAACAGGGGACAGACAAAACAGCACATTGCCAGAAGCTGTCCCGTGGGGACTGACAGCAATTTGGGGGGAGTGGAGCTGGGGGAGTGTAGAGTCTGGGCCAACATGTGCTGAGGCTGGGAATCCAGGCCTAGAACGTGGAGTCTGTGTTCTGATGGAAATCGCCCATCTCTAGGGCACAGGCCCTGCAGTCTGAACCCCTAATGTGAGAATATAAAAATGGGAGAGGGGACAACTAGAAGTAAGGCTGGAGTGGTAAATGCTGACTTTTTGGCCCAAACTGGTCCTCTATATCCCAACAATGTGGATACAAAAAAATCTATGTTCACAGCGCTTTACAATTTACTTGATATTTTTCCACATATATCAACTCAGTTGCTCAGTTCACCTCAATGTAGAAAATAGATAGCTAGGGCTCAGGGCAGGGACCTAGAATTGGGGTTTTAATTTAAATTCCTCTGGGTCCAAAACCCTGACACAAATCAACTTGGACCAGGGAGTCTTTCAGTCCCTTCATGGTACCCAAGAAATTTTAACTTTTTTCATATTTTTCCTGTTAAACATTAACATCCCTCTGAGTGGCAAACTAGTATTGACTAGTGAATCATATTTTATTTCTTTGTCTGCCTTTATTTGTGAGTTATACATTGGGGACAGAAAATACTACAAAGTTCAGAGCCTCAAGCAGTTAGACATAGGTTGGAGTCAGTTTATAAAATCTAATTATCTCAATGTCCAAAGGGTTTTTTTCAAGTATTCTAATCTAATTTTCCAGTGATACATGATTCTTAAGTCATGCCCTCAAACCTAGCAATTTTCCAGTGACAGCTTGCATCTTGATTGATTTTGAACAATATTTAAATGTTAAAATCAATCACCCAATGAGAACTGGTTGTATCATCTCCCAGCACTGTGTCTTGACACCATGTTTTGTTTGTGTTTCACTACATAGTTTCATTACAGTGACTGAGACAATGATCATATGTGTACAGGACATGAGGTTTATGTCAGGAGAGAAGAGGCCAGTCCTGGCTACTCAAGGAGATCAATATCCCTGCAGGCCTTGTGACTACAGCTCCACAAATGGGGGCTCAGCATTACATACACAATGACAAGTGGAATAATTTTTCTTGAGACAGGGGAAGGGTATGAGTCCCTTTGACTATGCCACATGATTCAAAATAGATCACATTGACAAATCTGCTATACGTCAGAAAACATCCAGAATGCTTCATATTTTTTCAGTCTTACAGCATTCCTGAGCACTGAGGATTTTATTCTTCCTTTGCTGAAGAATACACTGAAACTACTAAAAATAAAGAAATTTCTCTCTGGTCACACAGTGAGTCTCAGGACAAAGACTCAAATTCCTATTTGTTTGATATCAGGATTTTGATTCCTCTACCTCAAAACAACACCTGGAAACAATATTGAAAATTGATTCTTTTTGAAATGGAAGAAATTGGCAGATAGTGTCTCAGAAATTAATAAAATAATGTGTAAATTGAAAATAAAAAAGAAAGGAGAATGTAGAAGAGAGACATGACTACACAGGTTGTTATGAGAAGAAGAAAGAAACATCAGGTCTAGATTAAAGCTTTGTTTGCTTTTTCATTCATTTGTTTTAATTTATTTTTGTTATTCCTTGTATAGTTAATGTATTCCAGTTACCGTAAGTCCTGCTAAATCCTTGATGGAAAAATAGTTTAGTGGTCAAATAAGCCACATGTTCTGTTTTCCACGGGGGCAAGTACAAATATATCATCATAATGCCTTCTTTAATTAAAGAATAGTAGCACAGTAAGCTAGATATGGTTTAATCTAGTGTTTCTAAAATTTATGTACCTTACATTTTCCTTCACCATATCTAGTAACATTTTATGAAGTAATAGTTTCAGGAGCTCATCTTCTACTAGATTGTATCAAAGTTTTCTCCAGGTTTCCAAGAGACTCTGGTGTATATATTGAAGATGCTAAGGATCCCAGATAAATCTTTCCCAGATAAAGTTTCTCTTTATCCAGCCATAAAGTCCAGGAAGCTCAAACATTAGTCTTAGAATCAGTGGAGAGACTGACTGTCTCCCATTTCTCTTAGGCAAGTCTAACAGTATTCTCATTAGGAACTGTAGACATTCCTATTTCAAATTGCCAATAATTATTGTCAACATTGCACCACAGCACTGAAGACACTGATGAAACCAGCAAGAGTTTCTGATGCTAAAACATTTGAGCCATGGAGTTAAGGGTGCATGGACTATATCTTCTTTCCTCGCATCTTTCTCTGCTTGTGTCTCACAGCTGGGAGTGATTAAATCACAGATGTTAACACCGATGGCTGAAATGATTGTTCCTACAGAATTATTCTGAGAAATGCACAGGTGGGATTAGAAGGACAGGTCAGAACGCAGCAGAACTTTGGATAGAAATGACATTTATAGATTTAAAAATGCTAGATGGACTTCCAAATGGAGGCATTGGGTTTGCAGATGGTCTACCAGATGGGAGATGCTCCATGGTTGAAAGATGGTTGAAGAAGATTTTGTCCTTACTGTACATTAAAACGTCCCCTGCTGTGTAGGAGAATCTTCTGTCAATTCAAGAATGATCAAAATGGAAGCCAAAGTCAACTTTCAAGCTGGAAAATCAAGAGAATCAGAACCAGGACTCAGAAGATGGAGGCTTCAGTTTTCCTTTGTTGCTGAGTTGATTAAAATTTTGGCCAATGGCAGATTCATTCAGCACACATTTATAGAGATTTGATCAGTGCCAATGACTGTAGAAGTTAACCAAGATGAACAAAACCTAGTCCTTGGAATCTCAGTGATCAACATTTAGGCAGAAGGAGAAGAAAATACATGATTAATGCCTGTAGTAAAATATAAACCAATCATTAAGGAAAATGAGCTAATCAACTAAATGAGCTACAGGGAACTAGATTCAGTGTCTGAACTGATCTTTGAAGGATTTTCCAAATCATGTTTTCCAGGCCAATGAAAGGGGAAAATCAAAGCCCCAGTGGCTTGACCCTTTAGAAATCATTTGGAAGGCTGTGATTTGAGGGTAAGTGTTGTGGTTGTTAACTCGGTGATAAGTTATGGCAGCTTATTATTCCTGTGATGAGGTAGGGGACAGGAAGGTAATAATGAGGCACAGAGAAGATCTGAAGATTTTGGAACAAGTATAATTCATTACATATTAGAAAAAAGAACAATAAATGTCATTATTTTCAGCACCAAAATGGATTGTCACACAATACAGATTTGAATTCTGTCTTTATTACTTTACCTGTAATGATATTTTTATCCAGCTCTTTAGTCTCAATGAGGAATTCTGGATGTCAGCTCCTTCCAGGGCACAATCAAAACAATGTAACTCTATGGTGGTCCAGAAAATGCAGTGGTGATCGGCTTTCCTTCTTCTTCACTTGGAATCTTGCCTCCAGGTATCAAAGGAAAGGGTAATCTATGACAACCTTACATATAGACTGATCAGCCCCAAAGAGCTAGCTGTACATTTGCTATCCTGTTACAGAGAGTGCTATCTTTTGAGCACTATCTTGGAAGGTGATATTCTTGTCCTTACATCTACTCTAGTTGAGAACTGGGAAGAATTATGGCACTCATGCAAAATGCAGCTTGGGTTTTCATTGTTCTTTGGGGATCTGTTCTCACATAGAGACCAGATGCTTGCTCTTGAACTTTGGACTAAACATTATTGTTAAATGTTAAATCGGCAGTTACACTTACACTGATGTGTCTACAGCCAAATCTTTTTTGAAAGAAAAAAGAAATTTGTTAACAACCATTCCATGTTAAAGATTAGTTAGCATTTGGAGAAATGTCAGTGCTTAACTGGCTTTTCCAAGAATAAAAAACATTAATATAATTTTATAAAGTGAGTAATATCTCAGAGGCTCAACAGCAAACAAAACCCCATAAACATCCAAAAGTGTTTGTTGTGATTAGCATTTATGAGATTTTCAAAGTTTTGTATGGATCCAATTCTTTTGGAAACAGAAAGACAATGATAAGAGTAGGAAAGGACATGATTCAATCACTCAAGAGACATGGCCAGGCTTCTTTCCTTCCTCAGTTTTATCTGGAATATCTCAGGCTATTGTGAAGATTAAAAAAGATAGTTGGCCTTGTATAGTAAAAATGACTGAGGGATAGTATACCTGATAAAACAAATAACATTTGTAAATTCTTGGGTGTGTCTCATTTATTTATGGAATATGGAAAAGAGAAGACAACATACAGACTAACTGGATTAAAATCTTGAATCCTGAGTAAAAACACAACGTTGAGGTGAGACCTTAATTCAAAATTATTATATATCTCAAAGGGTAACTTTGATTTTTACATCAGCTTTATTAAATCTCTTTCATAATTTCTCATGAGTTACTTTTTTTAAAAAAAATTGAGAGGTAAGTAATTTCATGTCTATGATAAAGATGGAGCACAGTAGCTGAGTCAGATGAGGAGTTACAGCTGCCATCCCAAGCTCCTAGGGCAGAGAATGTGAGCTGGTCCCGGAATCTGGAAGGAAGCTCCCCTGCTGCCATCTCAAGCTCGTAGGGCAGAGAAGGTGAGCCAGTCCTAGACCCTGGAAGGAAGCTCCCCCACTGCCATCCCAAGCTCCTAGGGCAGAGAACGTGAGCCAGTCCCAGAACCTGGAAGGAAGCTCCCCCACTGCCATCCCAAGCTCCTAGGGCAGAGAAGGTGAGCCACATGGGTGCCAGAAGCACCTCCCAACCCCCACCCACGTGGAAATGAGAAGACATGTAAACAAGTCTCAAAAACAGACTTCTAGATCACCTACAGCAACCACAAAGGGAAAGGAGATGGAAAAATCTGATACTCAAACAACTGGACTCTCTGAATTGGAAACAAAAAAGGATCTGGGAAAAATGAAATCAGAAATAATTAGTCAGATAACAGAAAAGATTTTGTTCATGGTGCAAGACGTGACTAATGAATCTAGAGAGGACACAGATAAAAAAATAAAGGATCTGAGGAATATGAAGAAATCCCAACCCAGGAAACAAATGGAATCCATAAAACGGATGCAAACAGATTTCCAGGAGATTAAAAACTGCACTGAAAGTCTACACTGCAGAATGAACCAATGTGAGGATAGAATTTCAGATATAAAAGATAAGATTGGAGTTAGTGACCAGGAAAAGAAAAATTTCT
>NW_004624760.1:19562022-19680933 GCF_000247695.1 Heterocephalus glaber | reverse complement strand
GGATTCCATTTGTTTCCTATGTTGGGATTCCATCATGTTCCTCAGCTCCTCTCTAGATTTATTAATCATGTCTTGCAATAGGAACACAATCTCTCCTGTTATCTGAGAAATTATTTCTGATTTCATTTTTCCAGATCCTCTTTTGTTGCCAGTTCAGTGAGTCAAGGTGTTTGAGCATCAGAGTGTTCCATCTCATTTCCCTTTGGGGTTGTTGTAGGTGACCTGGAAGTCTGGTTTGGAGACTTGTTTACGTTTCTTCTCATTTCGACCTGGGGTAGGGGGCCATGGTGCTTTTGGCGCCCGTGCGGCTCACCTCTGATTTGGAAGAGGTGGGACAGCAGCTCAGGAGCCTCTTCCTCTGGGCCAGGAGCAGTGGGACAGTGTCTCAGAAGCTCCTACCTCTGGGCTGGGAGGTGTGGGATGGACGGCGGCCTGGAAGCCTCCAAGATTTCTTTTTTTTTTTTTTTTTTTTTTTTTACATCTTCATCAATACTTATCTTTTATCTTTTTCATACTAGGCAGTCTGAGAAGTGTGAAGTGATAGTTCATTGTAGTTTTACTATGCTTTTTCTTGGTGGTCAGCGATATTGAACATTTTCTCACATTCTTGTTCTTTCATTGTATTAAAAGAAATGTCTAACTGAGGGTCTTCACCATTTTTTACATCAGAATATTTATTTTCTTGCTATTTAAATGTTTCAGTTTTTAATATATTTTAGATATTTAATATTTAAGGATCAAGTGAAGTTGACATATTTTGAAATGAGTACTTATACGATTTTGTAAGCAACAAATAATACAACTGAATATTTTGTAGACATAAAAGAAACAAGTTATCTATATCAAGTTTATGCAAAGATTTCCTTTGAAGTCTACCCTAACCAGTTGCATGTAGAGTTACCTCAAACAGTTATTTCTCAACAGACTACTGTTGGTCTCTAGTTAATATCATAAAATTCATTTCCTCCATACTCCCTCATCATCTAAAATTACTTTACTTATTTATACATTTACCTGACTCTGGTATGCCTCGCCACTTCTTTTATGCCTACAAATAAGAAATCTCCATGTTTTAAAAGATTATGATTTTTTTCTTCCTCAGTGAGTTTTCTGACCTGAAACTGTTTCTAGAACTATTCAACAGTTTTAAAGAATTAATAAAGTACTTTTTTGAGTCCTTTAAGATAACATAGTTTTCCATATTACACTTATGTACTTAATGAAATTTATTCCATTATAATTTCAGTTTCTATGAAGCAAGGACTAAGAATATATCCTCTATGAATTCCCTGAGATTCAGCATATAGTTAGTCCAGCGTAACCATAGTCAACTCATGTTTGCTAATGAAGAAGCCATAAGAGTGTCCATCTTTTTACCTATTGCAAGAATATAGGCAGAGAGAATAAAACTACCAAAGAAGACACAGGGAGGATCGTGGTGAGGAAAATGCAACCTAAAGTCTACAACAACAGAGATGCTGAAAAATGCATTTGGCTTACTATGATCAGTCTGTGCAGTTCAGCTGTTTTCACCCAGACTCATTCTAGGACTCTGGAAGTTAATCATGAGCTCTAGCTTTTTTCAATAAGTTATTTCGTTGCTAGGCTTAAACAGAGATGAGTGTCTCCTATCCTTTTATAACTAATCTTCTGTCAACTTTATTTAACAGAATTTTTCAGGTTATCATTCATTCATTTCAACAGTTTTAACATCTACCAACTATTAGGGACTTGCAATACAAATGTCACTCAGATATCAGAAACGATAACTCTGTCCTTCAGAGTATTAGAGGACTTGGGGTGAGTTTCACCATAATCCCATAGCCTGTGAGGAGTCTAGAGCTCTTTTCCCAGTTTTTGCTAATATTTGGAAACTCATTTCTTCTTATCTGACATTTGTGCATCTCTGTGTGTAAATCCTGTTACATGTCTGGTTATAGGCACATATGTCAGCTACTTTGTCAGCCCCTTGAAAGACTGTCTCTATATCAAAACAGTAGAAAAGAGTGGGCTGAGCTGGGCATGATGGTTCCTGCCTGTAATTTCTACTACTTGGAAGCCTGAGATAGGAGGTTTACAGATTTGAGACCAACCTGGGTAATATAGTGAGATCCCATCCTAAAAAAAGAAGTGTAGAAGGTTTTCAAGATTCTTTAGATAACTGTGGGATGTCAGTAAGTATAACACTATAACATCATGGTAACTCTGGAAGGAAAGGAGAAAAGAGATATAGTAGAAAGTGTATTCGAAGAAACACTTGTCAGAAACTCTTCAATTTAATAAATGGCATAAATCTACAAATCCAAAATGTTCAATAATCTTCAAGAAAGATAAACATAGTCATCTAAACAAAGAAAAACCATAAATTCTCAAAGTACAAAGGCAAAGAAGGAATGTTGAAAACAGGATGTGAGAAGCAGCTCATCATATACAAGAAATACTTAGCAATGTCAACAGCTGATACCTCAATAGAGACCATGGAGTGCAGAAGACAGTGAGATGAAGTAGTTTAAGATGTTAAAGGAAAACGTAAACATCATTGTCTTAATCCATTTTCTGCTGTTATAACAGAATACACCAGACTGGGCAATTTCTAAACAATAGAACTTCATTTGGCTCAAGGTTCTGGAGGCAGGCAGTTTTAAGAGTATAATGTTGCTGAGAGGCAAGAACCTTTGCACACATAACACATGGTGAGGGCCAGGGATTTAGCTAAGTGGTTCTGCTGCCTGCTTTGCAAGCACAAGGTCCCAAGTTTGATCCCTGGTACCAAACCAAAACAAAACAAAATAAAACATATGGTGAAACAGGAAGTGAGCACACAAGAGATGGAAAAAAATGGGCTGAACTCCTCTCTCTTATCAAGAGCTCTATGATGGCATTCATCCATCATGAGGGCAGAGAACTCATGATCTAATGTCTTCTTAAAGCACCTGCACCCACTGATGATGGCAATTAAATTCTAACATGAGTTTTTGAGGGAAACCATGCCAATTGTCAACTGTGAATTCCACTATCCTTCAATAACAATGAATGAATGAACACAATTCATTTGGTGAAGATAGCCACCTAGGCCAATATATAAAAGCCTAGTAAATTGTTGGAGTCTTTTTAGGGTTTCTGATAATTTCCTTTTTATTTTCTTCCTGAAAACTGGCCATATCTTTCTGCCTCTTTATATGACTTACAATGTTTGTTGTTTAAAAGTAGGCATTTTAGGCCAGGAATTTAGCTCAGTGGCATCTCCACCCACTGCACAAGTGCAAGGATGGGAGTTCGATCCCTGGTACCGAAAAATTAAAAAAATAAAAAAATAAAGTAGACATTTTGAATATTATAAGGTAGTAACTCTTAATATTAGATTATCTCTCCCTTCTAGAGTTTTGCTGTTGTTGCTTGGTGATGGATGTCTTCCCTTTGTTTAATGACTATTCAAAACTTTTTGTCTTAAATTGTATTCTTTGACATACTTGGTCATTCAAATCTCCATTTCATTATTTCAGCATTTAGTCAGTAAAACAACAGAGATTTCCTTAAATACTTACAAAAAAAGAAAAAAGACAAAAACAACAAAAGTACTGTCTTGATCTATTCCTATTGGCTTATCTTAAGCATTCCTTCAATGTTTTGCCAGTGTGACTGTAACTCTGCCCTAGCCTACACTTCCTATTTCTGCAAGCCCAAAGATCATCCATAGATATAAGACTAGTACACTATTAGCCTTATCTTGGGCATAATCCAGCCTTGGCCATGAACATTGTACTTTTGGATTTTCTGGTATATATGATAGCTTTTAAACTGTTATTCCCTCAAGAATATCCCCCTCCTCTTCCTCCTTCTTAGAGCTTTTAGTGTATCTTCTGCTTAGCTCATTTGCCATCCCTCACCCCGGAGAGCTACAATTAATAAGTGTCTTTAAGGTTTGTAACACATCACATCACATTTTAAACTCTTAATACATCTTACTCAACATGGGGAGATGAAACAAAGGCACCAGGGCCTCCCCTGTACAGCATTCTCATCCAACCTACACAGTCTGTGCTCAAGCACAAGGCAGTCAAGTTTTTAAAAAGCACAATAATGTTAAATATTTACAACCATGCAGGCTCATAAAAACATTACAGTATGTCTTTATCCATCTTATTCACCAAATATGGCACTATTTGACTTCTGGGTCTTCCCAAAGCAACACGACCATAAAAGGTAAATGTTTTGAATTGATTCAGGACAATGAGGCAGCCACAACAGTACAGCTAAAGGTACAAAAGAAGTCTCCAGAACTACTTCAGAATGTGGCAATAATGACAGATAAGTGTTTTGAAGCAAAGGAGAATATTTTGAGGGAGTATAATGGCAATGTATCTTTTACTGTAATAATTTTTTTAAATGAGCATTCACCATATTTTTCCATCACACCTTACAGCATAGAATAAGTATGGCATTCTATTTTCTGTGTACACTAGAAACAGACATAGGAAAAAGTGTGTGTGTGTCCATGTATGTGCATAAGGAAACTCTGGTGATATACCCAAGTAATTAATACCTGCAGTTAGTGTTAAAGAGCAAACCAAGAATGGGAACAATGTGTATGAGACTGAAGTGACAAGAGGAATTTACTTCTCTGATAATGCTTTTCTCATATACAACTTAGGATGTCTTATTGTTTCCTGGTACCACCACTGTCTATTTTCCTTATAGCAAGGTCTGTACCAATAGGTAAACATGATTGCTTTTTCATCTACTTTCTTTCTCATATATTGGGGTACAGATAGTAATGGCTTTCAAAATCCAAATTAAAATTCTTGGCCATACATAAAACCTTTGGAGTTATTTGCCTCTAGATGGGGATACAAGCATTGTACAATAAGCTGATCAACCTGATGAATCTTAGTGAATACTAAACAAATAAGTAAATAAATGCATAATATACACACATAAACACAAACATCATCTTGAATTTAATATCCTTGTTTCCAGTGTTCAGAGCCTACATGATTATTAATGGAGAAGAAATTGGACACCAAGTACAAGCTTCATTTGCCTAGCAACCAAGGACAAAAACCAGGAAAAGGGACCTGCCAGGCACCTCCTCATGTAGCCTCTCAGATGTTTAATCTTCAGGGACCCTTGCAGAGGGGAAGGTGTATACCTGAATATGCCACCAGCTAATGTGGAGGGGTCAGATGTGACAGGACAATGTGGGGCTCCTTGGCTTCCTTCACAGCCTTGGAGGCCCTTCCCACTTCCCCAGCCTGTGGAGCAGCTTTCAGAGCAGCCACTGAGGCGTGCCAGTCACCACCGGATGACTGCTAATTTCAGGCTTCAGAGACAACCACGTTTCGTGCTCATGGTGACTGGATGTCTTTTTGACAAGACAGGACATACTCAGTCATCAAGGGGGAGGGAATCATCACAGAATAGATCAGATCAAGCTGCTGGACTTTGCTCAAGGGGTGGGCCTGCTTGAGACAGGCAAATATCTGTTTCCAAACTGGTTTACGAGGATTCCTCTGGAGAACAGCCAACTTTCTGCCTCCCTATTGTTTTCTAAAAGGGTCTTGGAAAAGCAGAAGGCTTTGAGAAAACTCTCCTTGTATTGGATTTTTACTAAATGGCAGATAGGGAGTTCAGAGCATTGTTATATTCAAATAAATAGTCTATTTTTTCAAGCCTATTTCCACATTAGTAGACATATATCATTCTTGTATATTATCAGGAAAATTAAATTAGAATGTACTTATAAACACCACCTCAATAATGTATACAGTAATTGACTATTTTGTCATTTCTATAATTTTCATATTTTGCATTAACTCCAGAATTTATTTACAGAGAATATTATGAAATAATTCTACTGTAGGCGAACTAACATACATTTTATAACAGTAGAGAATTGAGGTCATCCTCAAAGCTCCACAAATCCACAAGCAAAAATTGTTTCCCTAAACTCAAATTTCTGTCTCCAAAGTTAACATCTCTTTGACATTTACCACATCAGAATAGCATTTGAAATGTACTTAGACACATGGCATCCATCATAGTTAAGAATTTTACTATGCTGTTAAGAATTTTTGCATTTTTAACCTTATGGCAGGTAGTACCATCATATGCCACACTGTGAAAGACACCAGAATTTCCTGGGCACAGTAGGGCAAAGGTCTTCTCTTCAGCATGCATCAGAAACTAACATAACAACAATTAGAATGTAATCATATTTACCCTCAACCCATAATTTAATTAGTAAATCAAAACAACCGCATTTCAGTTAAGTAAAAGCAGCACATGTAAAGGCCTGTAGGATTGACCTCAGGCAGCCTGGTTTGGATCAACTCCACATTTACTCCTTGTGGGGCTCTCAGAATTGTTAAAGCATCCACACCTGTGCTCCACTGAGTCAGCCTCCAAGTGAGATTGTGAGTGTTGGTGCTGAAATGGTTTAAAATAAATTTCTTAGATGAGAGGAGTGGATGTACCAATGCCTGGTGGCTCAGTCTGGGAAAAGTAGACAATTGGCTTCCCTGCAGAGTCATGAGTGTTCAGAGTACATTCAGAACTGTAGTTCAGGATTTGGCAGGAGAGTTATAACAGATGAGAAATACCATCACAGTGTTCTTCACGGGAGGAACTGCACCCAAAGAATTCAACCCGTTGGCAGGTTTCTAGTAGCTGTCTCAAGTACACATGGAGGTGTGGTCAGTGAGTCTGCCTTCTTTTCCGTGGTGTACCAGATGGTAGACTGATATTGTGCTTGCCCAGGCCTTTGCCTCCTTGTGGATCAAACCTGGATGAAAGAGAAAGATGGAACATACCAAGACTAGAGATGCATATGGAACCTACAGTGAGCATTCCATCATATTCAGTCTTTGTGTGATAAAGACCGGAGAAAATAAATAATTTGATAAAGTTCAAACAGCAAATTCAGCCTTAAGATCCCATGGTATCTGACTTTAAAGTCCAAGTTCCCTCATTATTAATACAACATTTTTTTGCAGGCGGGGGGGTCACATATCTGCAGTGGATCCTTTTGGAGATTTGATCAGTTTTATATTTTATGTGAAATGACTCTGCTCTGTACAAGGAAGGTGGAACAATTTGGACTGAAGAATGCTCAGGACAAACAACCAGCCAGCCAGATGACTCAGAGATTTACTTCAGAAGCCCCACACTCTACCCCTTGGAGAGGAGCTGTGGTCAATAATCTCTCTGTGCTGCCTCCCAGGCCTCCTAACCACAGTTATAGGAGAGCAATTCCCTGCCAGATCCCATTCTAGGGTCTGAGCTGCACAGATGGAGTGAGATCATTCTTTTGGACCTGGTTTGCTTTAATATGCTGGAAGACATCCTGAATGCATGAATATGTAAAGAAGTGAATGACTCCACAGGAACTATGAACACAGTGTAGACCAAGAAGCCATTGAGCTTCTGTAGGATGCATCAGTGCACCACAGGGGAGAAAAGTCACCTGCTCGCCTGAATTGATGCCAGGGAGGATTGAGCAGTCTCCACATGCATCATCCCATTGCTTTGTGAGTTCCTCTGCTTATTTCCACATTTGTAGCTCTTTGGGGAGATGATGATTTCAGGACTCAAATCTCTCTATAAACCAACTTTGGGGGATTCATATTATTAACTGCTACAGAGAGAAAAATAAAGAGAAAAATGGATTTGAAATTAGAGGACAGTCTGAAGTTTGTAATTTATTCCAGGGTAAGGAATATATAATACAACCTTTTAGACTCTTAGTTATGACATGTAATAAATAGGAATGATCAAATTATTATTTTATTTTATTAATCCTTCTGGGAGTCATACAAGGCAGGGGATATCCAAAATTTTCTTTGCAAGTAGAATAGTTGTAAAATAAATTGTCCAGAAAAACTTAATTCATGTAGCACTTTGTACTCTTATTGACAGCTAATTGAAATTTAATCTTAATCTTAATTTAGTGGATTCCTCAATCAGTTAGCTCACACACATTAATTGAGAAACTGATATGTGCCTTGGACTAAGCCTAGGAAGAACAGGAAATCTTTCCTGAAAACATGACAATTACATTCTACCTTGGAAAATGAGAGGAATGGAGCAGGGAAAATAAATCATCGTATTTAGTCTTATGTCCCTCTTGTTCATCCTTGTCCCAGCCCTGGCACTCAGCAACATGATTGTCACATCACTGGCATTCATCATGTATCAAATCAATCAGTGTATTGAAGATGAGAGGTCAAAGGCATAGAGTCTGGTCCTTCCCAACCCAGAACCCACATAATTGCCTGAGTGATATCTCTAAATGCTAATCAGACACATCTGTTCCTTGATAAAATCCTCTAAATCTCCTAAGAGTCTTGAGGATATCTTCCAGGTGCCTTAGTCTGGCATAGAGCCCCTAAATTTTCCATCCAAGCAGACCTTCATCTGTGCTGTGTGGACATTCGGTGACAGTTACCTGAATGCAAGACATCAGTCCACTCTCTCTCTGGTATCAGATGTCTGCATGCTGTTACTCTCTGCCTATGTATATCCAACACAGTATAAAACCCCAAGACATGATTTCCTTTGTCCAAGAAAGTTTCCTTTATTTCTGAGTTTTTATAATCATCTAATTCTAGATTTAGCAATTAAATTCACAAATATCTATGACTTTTAAATTTTTACTCTGTTTTCAATTTTTATTTTTTATTACTCCATGTTTGCAGTGTATTATGATTACAGTCTTTGGGCCGGGGATTTAGCTCAGTGGTTCCACCGCCTGCCTCACAAGCGGAAGGACCCAAGTTCGATCCCTGATACCAAAAAAAATAAAAATGTTCCTCCTTATGATTACAGTCTTCATAAGGAGATGGTACATGTCCATGACACATCTTAATTCTTTTCATCCCTTTCCCTTCTCCCTCCTTCCTTCCATGTCTTGGTTCCCTTTTCATTTGCAAAAGATCTGTCTTCCTTTTTCTTATTATCTACCTTTTATTTTATTTCTTATTTATATTTTGAGTTTCTCAGATAAGGGAAAGCATGTGATATTTAAGCTTATGTGTCTGATTTATTTTACTTGAAATTGTTAGCAGGAAAGTAAAGTAACACAACTACTGTGGAAATCAGTGTTCCTCAAACAATTAAAACTAGAAATTCCATTCTACTCAGCTATTCCTCTTCCAAGTTTCTTCCCCAAAGAGTTAAAGACGTCATCTTTCAGTGATACATGTCCACCCAAATTTATAGCAGCACAACTCGTAATATCCAAATCTTGGAAGTGGCCTGTATGTCCATCAGAGAATTTATGCATACTTTTTCTTCTTGGAGATGTTTTGTTATTTATTTCCTTTTTGCTAGTGAAGAAGCTATGTTGCATATAATAATAAGTGGTAAAACTATGATTTGAACTCAAGGCTTCTGACTCTTTGTCCAGAGTTCTTTTTCTATTACCTTGTGTAGGATATCTTGAAATAAACGGGAGAAAGTCATGCTATTTTCTTTATCCTGAAACCCATTTTTAGAGAGCAAGACCAGTTATCTTATAAATAAACCCTGGCACACTTGAATGGAAGTAAATCTATGTTTTCTTGAATTATTCAATAAAAATACCATGCCTTCTCAAACAATGTGTTTTTATCTTTTTTGGATACGGTTAATGTGTTAATCATGCCAAAACATACATTGACGTTCTAATATATGCTCATCTGTGTGTTTGGGAAACATATTTATCAGAGTTTACCTAACTAATGCTCAATTAAGACTGTCTAGTGCTTTTCATAGCCCCAGTGGGCATAAACTGAATTGTACAGTATGTGGGGATCTGTCTTCGAGGCATTGTGGATACTTAAAACTAATGAAAATGCAAAGTGAGAGCTTCATGATAGGGGTGGAATCTGAGCTACAGCAGCAATTCAAATCATGGATATAAATGGAGAATTCTCAGGAGTAATCTGCGGGAACCCTTCAAGACGTTCCAGGATGAGTGGCTAATGAAAGGGTGTCCCCGGAAAATGGAACAATTTAGGCCAGAACATGGCATATTACAGGGGACCAGGGACCTTCAGATAGAAAGTCATTAGAGAGACATAGGAAAAGGCTAAGGAATCAGGAGCAAGCTGGTTGAGGAAATCAGTCAGGACCATACTCTAGGACAAAAGTAGGACAACGTTCTTTAGTTATTTTCCCAGTCTGCTAATTGCTTCATTGAGAAAACAAGGTCTGTTTTAATGTAAGAGAATTAATTTAAATGTGATATCAGTTCTCCAAAGGATGTTTGTAATCTCAGAGCTCAGGAATGAGATGTTAACATTGCTACCACTCAGCTTTGTTGGAACAAAAAGGCAAAGTTCTTGTCATAATTCTTGTTAAAGATAGGAGAAGAAAAAAAATTCCCATTTTGTAGCAACCCCCAAAGAGAAAGGACTTCTATTGTTTCATCTTTATCCTTGTGCTTCCTTTGAATATTTGTCCTTAGATGGTAGAAAGCAGACAATGTGTTCTTGGGCAACTGAGGAACTGTTTGATGCTGCTGAAATATTAAAAATTGTGTTCAAGTGACCAGCACTCCACAAAAATGGAAGAGATGCTGTTTTGGAGTTTTGTTTTGTTTTTGTTTTGCCACAGGAGCCCACCCAGAAAATCTTTCAAGGAACGGACTGGAAATCCACATTGGCAGAAGGAGGAGACCTCCCAGAGGAGGAAAGGTGATGTTCTTCCTAAAGGAACCAAGGAGAGCTTGCTCAAGTCATGGACAAGCTCATGATTGGGAGATTAATTCTTCCTCAGAGTGAACTACTGGAAAATACTTTAGTTTTGGAAACAAGTTATAAGAAACCGAAACTTTCTGCCAGTAACACATAAAAAACAAATCATTAAACTTTAGGGTGGAGATGAATCTGAAACTCAGCCAGACCAATTCCTTTCACTGGGCAGATAAGGAAACTGAAATCAAAGAAGCTATTTTTTCAGTGTCAGTGTCAAAAAGCCTTCCTCCCAGGTCCCTAACCTGGACTCACGGAGGGTCAGAATTCAAATAGAGCTTTTAACATTCATGCAATGCAGTAATTATATAGTCCCACAAAATATAAGTCGTGTGTCCCAGACTAGACCAAGAAAATTTTGAGACTGAAGTAACAGAGGGGAAAACAGGGAAGGAGAGAGACAAAGATGCTGGGTACACTCAAAATTTCCACTTGAGTGAACTTAAAGTTGCTTAAAATAATTTTTCAAAATAATCATAACTAGGATCCATCTCCATTTGAAGGTTAAAGAAATTCCATGGTGTGTTCATCCCATAACAAACTGCAGTGATGCCTTCATTTAACAAAGAGGGTGGTCTTGGATGTCTCATGCCACCTGTGGTGAGGAATTTTGCTTGGGATAAGCAAATGGAATGTTTACAAGAACTTTAACCAAAAATGAGATCTTGGAATGTAGTCTTAACATGCAGAACAAAGCATTTGCAATGGAAAAAAAAAAAAGTATTTTGAAGTCAGGAGGTTGATGGTCTGGTCCCAATTCTGACAGTTGCTTTGAAACATGATTTAAGTACCCCACATCCATATCCCTCATAAGAGGACAGTAATTCCATCTCTAATATCGCACAATTGGCCTGGGAGAACCCTAAAATCATCTCGATGTCTAACATAGTCATTTCTTTGTCCCAGAAACTCTGTCCACCTATAAAATCACACTTCTTCATGCCTTTCCTCGTGTTCATGATTCTTCAGGCATTGCCTCCTTCAGCAGGACTTACTTGTCCCACACCCTCACCCCGACTCCCTTACCCAGCCCGAATTAGGAGCTCATCTCCAGTGCTCCATTCCACCAAGTGCTTGGTGTCCTCTTTTTTTTTTTTTTTTTATTAAATTCTTTTATTGGTACATTGTAGGTATACAACACAATTACATTTCTCATTGGGAATTCTACCTTTACATAATGCATCTTGGTTCTTTTTTTTCCCCATTCCTAGCCCTCCCTTCATGCCCTCCACCCTTCCCTATTTACAAAGACTTTATTTCCATTTTTTCCATTTCTCAGCATTTTTCCTTTCCCTTCTTTCCTTTCCCCTGCCCCTCGCATTACCCCTACCCCTTTGGACCTTTTATTCCTATTTTACATCATCGATTATTCATTCTAATCATTGGTACATTTTAGGTATACAATATAATGACATTCATCATTGGAAATTTGCACCTTTACATAGTCTCTCTTGGTTCTTATTTTTCACCCTTGCCCAGCCCTCCCTTCAACCCCTCCAGCCCTCCCTATTTACAAAGATTTTATTCCTATTTTTCCATTTTCTCATATTAATCCCATTCCCTTCTATCTTTTCCCTTAGTCCTCCCACTTCCTTCCCCTTTGCCCCTTTTCTTCCTATTTCACATTACCTATTATACATTTAGTCCTTATTTACACTTTCAGTTTCTCACACCAGAGAAACTATTTGGTATTTATACATGTGTGTCCTATTTATTTCACTTAAGAGTATCGGGTCAATGTGCATCCACTTAGCTATAAATGTCTCTAATTTCTTATTTTTTATGGCTGAGTAGTACTCCATTTTATAAAAAAACCACATTTTCTTTATCCAGTCTCCGGTTGATGGGCATTTGGGCTGTTTCCAAGTTTTAGCTATTACAAACTGTGCTACTATGAACATGGGCACACATATATCACTGTGGTATGGTTCTTTTAATTCTTTGAGGAAGATCCCCAGCACTGGAATAGTGGGGTCAAATGGAACTTCCAGTCCTAGTTCTTTGAGGTATCTCCATACTGATTTCCACAGTGGTTGCACCAGTCTACATTCCCACCAGCAGTGGAGCAGGGTTACAACAACACTCTAGAAAATATTCTAGACATTCAAAAACAATCAAGTTAGTAATAATCACTCAATTAATTCCCACCCAATTAAAAATACTTGAAGTTATTTTTTGACACAGGATTTTAAAAACATTTTCTTGAAATTATGATGACACTCAGCTCTCTTCAAGGAGGTTTAAAACTCATGGAATTCCCTTACAGTTCATAAATAGAATACATTTCATCTGAAGAATGGTCTTTTAGTGACTACACCAACAAAAAATTGAAGGTGAAGCAGTGGAGCAGAAAACAGAGCAGACAAGAGAGAAATATCAAGTGTAATATTTAATTTATTATGAAATTAACACAAAATCCTATACCTTGTTCACAGTAGACATTGAATAGGTATTTCTGAAAATGAATTGAACTGTGATTATGGCCAAGTCATCTAATAAAATCAGGTACAAAAAAGTTCAATTTCTCCAAAGTCCAAGACAAAAGGCAGCCTTTTAAGTTTTCATTAATTGACCTCCTTCACATCAGCTCCACAGCAGAGCCATGACATCACTGGTAGGGTTTATGTCATTTGTCTTAAGCAATGTTTCAGTTGTGCTGTCCACAAACTATAGCCAAAATAAGCTGTCTTATTCCCTGAGGCAATGACCAAGGCCTAGAAACCCTGAGTACACACACACACACACACACACACACACACACAAATCTCAAAGGGAAGAAAGAGGCTTAAACCTTTAAATAACTTGTACATATTTACATTTTCAAAATGGTTGTTTGGTTTGATGGTAAACAGGATAAGACTATCCAGAGAAATGTGAACATTTTCGAGAAGATGTGCCTGTCTGTGCTTTCTTGAACGTGGAAGTATTCTTTGAAGTCGTAGGAGAGTTAGGAAAGAAGACTCAAATATTCATTCACAAGACCATGACTCTAGAAGTGAGGTCTCAGCAGGGAAAACCTCTGCTTATAATTCCTTAATCTTGTTGTTGGAAAATGGAACAATGTAAGATCATGAAAACCTCAGGGCAGAGGAAAGAGCCTTGAACTAGGTATCAGGATGTAAAATGTTCCACAAGCTTTCTATGTGACCTTGAACAAGTTTGACTCATTTAGACATCAGTTTCCATATCTATGATTTCTCTATAATTCTCTGGTGACAGAAAGTCACTGAAGTTTGCCTATAAAAGGACTAGCATATCAAAGGTGTTTAAGAAGCACGTGCTTTTGTTCTTTCCTTACATCTGATCATATTGCATACCTCTATTCTTGTGGAAAATCCACAGGCCAAACTAGTTCACCTACCTGGTGAACCTCAGGCAGAACTGTTTGTAGAATGTTACCCTGGAGAAAAACAAACACAGACACAGGTGCGCACACTCACAAAGTGGCCTTTTGAGTATCTTTGCAGCCTTATCACTTACAAAAACTTTTCAGTTTTTTGTTGCAAATTATCCATGAATCTCTAAATAGATTATTCATTGTCAAAGTTCATGTCTTTATTTCTGCAGAAGTGCTTTTCTCCTAACATTTTCCCTAAAAGATTATCACATGTAGTACATCAAATATAACTTGAATCTCATAAATATATTCTAGGTACCGTGTGAAGTATTATCTACTCTTATTTGCTGATTGTGGCAATTCTATTATCTTACATCTTGAAACATAGAGCTGAGGTTTCATTGTATCTGTTGCTAATCTAATCCTGTCTTTCCTTTCCTACAGTTTAGTAATAGCTTTTCCTATATGATCATATTACTTGGTCCAGATTTTCATTATAGTATTTATATTTTGTATTACCACAGAGCAAGATCTGTCTCCACCTGCATCCTCCTCTTCTATTTTTATTTCTCAACCTATCACAAAAGATGAGGCAGGTTTCTACCTCTCAAAGACTTACCTATTTTCTGAATCCCATCCTTTCACACTCTTACCCATGCCACCCACCCTTGCCTGGTTTTCTTTTTATCTTTTTGCTTACTCTCATTTACCCCGAGAACACCTCTGCTATCTTCAGAAAATACAGGTCTTTTTCAGGGCAGTTTTGTTCTTTTTTGCCTTTTATTCCCTTTTTTCTTTCTCCTTTTCCCTCTCCTTTTCTCATCTCATTCTGCAGTCTTTCTTCGCAAGATCTCACCCTTCTATCAGCTAGGACCACATTCGTATTTCCGGCCTTGTCTCTTTGTTGCAGTTGTAGATATGTATATACAACAACCTACTTGATTTCTGCTTGGCCAGAGTGCGAGCATTTCAGGCTTAATAAACTGGAAGGAGACTCTTGAACTCAGCCCCCATTCTTTATTGTGTTAACTGTCCTGGTATAGCTTCTGTCATTTTGTTACAGGATAGTAAGTCCCAACCATTTAGATGTGCAAGTCTCAGTTTCACGACTGTGAAGGATGGAATCATGCACAGAGGAGGTTAAGAATAGGAAATGTTTATTGAGAGGCAGCTCCTGAGAGACAGGAGGGGTCTCAAAAGTGAGTTGCTGCTGAGGCTGACTAGGGGTTTTTATCCAGTAAGATCACATTACAGTTATGTTGGATCAAACTATAGTCAACCTATAAAATTACAAGTGCAGCCACTTAGGAAATACTGATCTAATAGAAAACCAAGGTGAGTAGCAAAGGTATATAACATGGAAAAGAACAAAGCCATTTCTGGAAGGGGTAGGAGTGAGAGTCAGAGTGTTCTGGTCATCTATCTATGTGCTCATTATGTTTTTTTCTATGTGTTTATTATAGTGTTCAGGCTTATTGGACCAGATGGTGCTAGTTACAGTACAGCTATGGACTGTTGTTTATCTCTGGGGAGGCTTGCAGGAGTGTCTCAATCTTGGGACCTATTGTTTATCAACTCAGCCCTTGACCACAGGCCTGGCTTGCTTCATCTCTGTTCTGACTGTCTTGGGACCAGCCCCTTATTAGCAGTTTCTCCCACCAATAATTTCGTGTGGCCCGTCTCAGAGTTCCATGCCCCCATTCACATAGTAACTCCACTTGCAGGTTTGGGGCTTTCTATCACCTCCTCAATAAGAGCTTTTCATATATTTGTCTGTTTGTTGCTGCACTAGGTTGGGGCTCGTTCTCTTGGTTTGCATTCACTAAGTGTCTCACAACTGTCTATCATATCACATGGTGCCATTCATATAATGAACAGACTAGGCTGATTGTCTTCGATTTTTTTTATTTTCTTGAGGTGAGGATTGTCTGTTCTGAACATTTTATCCCCATGGACTAAAATATTATTTGACTCATAGTGTGTTCAGTGAATATAATTCAGAAGTCTGAAAAGGTGGAGTGATTATTACTTTTCATTTTCTTCCTTGGGATGAGACCTTCAAAGTCTGTTTTTTTTCCTGTAGTTCCAAGGTTTAGCACAAGGACTGGAACCAAGCTATCTACTTATCTGATATTATCACTTTGGATCTCAGTGGTTAAAAGATCAGAGCTTGAATTTCAGTAGATAGGGATTTAAGTCTAAGGAGACATTTTTAGTTAAATGGATGCACCTTGAGATCATACTCTTAAGTGAAATACATTGGACACATTTTTAAATACCACATTATTTCTCAGGTATGAGTGACCAAAAGTGTAAATGAGGACTAAAATCTATAATAGGTATTGGAAAATGGGAAGAAAATGTTAAAATGAGAAGGGGAACAAGGGAGGGGGGAAGGAAAGAAGGGACAAGAAAAAAGGAGAAAATAGAAGGACAAAATGGAAACAAAGATTTTGTATATAAGGTGCGGAACAGGGGTTGAAGGGAGAGAGGATGGAAAAGAAGAAACAAGATATATTATGCACAGGAACAAATTCCCAATGATGAATGTAATCATTATGTATATCTAAAATGTATCAACAAATGTTTTGCTTCAAAAAAATAATGCTATGACTTTATTTGCTTCTTTAAACTATTTTCTGCATTTGTGTGGGGAGTATACTGAAACTTATTTCATAAGGCTGCTGTTATGAAGATAAAATATTAGAGAAGCTAAATAGTTGAGAATGTGTATGGTACATTAAATTTAAGCTATTATTTATTATTTATCTAAAATTTTATTACTTATGATTTTACTACTTATTTTATCAGAAATCACTTTTCACCTAGCTACATTCTATTCTAGGTAAGAATACAATTATGAAAGGATGATATCAAATTATTTTATAATTAAGAAAAATCTGTAAGTGGGGACCTAAAATCAAACAAAAAGGTATTCATCAAAATCTTTTCATCCAAAGGTGAACAGAGGAGACCTCTTTTGAAACTGAAGAACTTGCATTCTCTAAAAACAGATAATGTGTTGAGAAGGAAGAGTTTAAGAAAAATAAATGATGTAACTTTTCCATAGTAACATCTCACATTTCCCCCATAACTGAAGATTTTTGAAGGAAGATATTTACCATTTATGGGCTTGTTTTTCTAGAAAAGATATACAAGGGGTAAAAATCAGTGTTAACTATTGATGAAGCCTATTGGATTGTTAATTATTGATCAGGTTATTGTATTGAAATGAAGAGTCCTGTTGAAATTCTCAGAAATTGCATCAGGGTTATCAGCCCATGTGAAGCCCCAGCAGCATGAGAGATTTTGTTGTATTTCATATTTCATAGTTGGCTTCTAGTAGATTTTATTCAAGATGGTTTTAGATGCTTCCCCATTTGGAATGTACCAATTTTTGAAAACAAAATGAGATGAAAATAAAATTCAAAACCTTGTGGATCTTTTTAAAGAAGAACAGTTAGAATTGGATGGAGAAATAGATCAAGGTGGAAAAGAGGACATATTATTTACTTAGAAAATACATCATGCAGTGAGCTCATGATACATTTTCATAAGTGTCTCACCTCATCCTCACTATGATCATGCATGGTACTCAGTACCCTTCTAGTTTTGGAGGTAGAGAAACCAATTTCAGAAATGCTAAGCTCAGGGCCCAGTAAAAATGCATAAGTCTTTGCTCAAAATTCAATGAGAATTTCAAGATGGCAGAGGGATGACAGTAAGCCAAGCATGGAACTCTGTTAAGTGTTAGATCTTATGTGACTGAACAGCCACATGCCCATGAGGCTGCCCTTATCAATAAAACCACTGCATGTCACACAGATAATAAATGGTAGACTTCAGGATTAAAATTCAATCATATAGCATTTACATTATGATTTCTGCTCTTAAGCTCCTATGCCTATTAATGTTCCTCCTTTCCTCCGTATTCTGTTTAGCTATCTTTGATGAAACGATGTTTTGCTTTTTTTGGAAAATTGCTTTTTCCTTTTCGTTCTTATTTCTTTCTATCTTTCTTTTCTTCTTCCTTTTTGTTATCTGTTTGATTGGGTTTTTTTGCACTTTAATGCTTCTGAATAAAGGCTGCTTATTGATGGCTGAGCTGGGCAATATGTCAATATCCCATTTCCACACTTCTTGCTGATTTCTGAGGTATGTTTGTACATTGGCTAGCTCTTGCTGTCTCCTCAGCATGAATCAAAGATTTTGTTGATAATTCATAACAAAAGCTTTGGTTCTGAAAGTAGCCTTTAGGTGGTTATAGCCAATATATTTCCCTGGATGTCTAAAATGCAGGACACACATCTTTGCAACAGAAGAAATCCTGGTGGTCATTGAGTACCTTAATCCCATTTTTATTTTGTGACTGTTATTTTATAACATTTTAATGTACCTTTACAGTAAGGGGTCTGAGGTCATAGAGTACACTAAGAGTAAATTTGCAAGTAGAAAGCAAGTATTTTAGACAAGAAAAATGAGAATATTTGTAAAGAGTAAATGATTAGTATATTATTAGTCCACACTCTCATTATTGGACAAAATACCTGAAACCCACAACTTTGAGGAAGAAAGGTTGAATTTGGCTCACATATTAAGGGGATTCAATCCATAGTCATCTGACTCCAAGACAGGAGCAGCATGGTGGAAACATGTGGTGGAACAGAACTACTTAGTTCACGGTGGCTAAGAAACAGAGCAGGGCACCAGTCCTGTGAGGAAGGGGTTAGAGTCCAAACATAGATCCAAGGCCAGGCTTCCCTGACCCACCAGATACATCCAGAAGAGTATTTCACCAATTCTCTATACAAATCTCAAAGCCAGTCAGGTTGACACTCCATCTCAACTTGTACAATTACTCTCCAGACCATCTCTTCTGTTTTCCATAAAATATACTCTTTAAGAGTCAGACATGTTCTCGGGTCAACAGAGATCCAGTTAAAATAGAAAGACTTCTACTATACCAAATAGCCAACACTGTGAGTAAACCAAGTCTCCCATTCTATGCTTCTCACCCTAAAATGTGGAAAGATGCAACCTGAGTCATTTTGGAGGGGTTGTCCACCCCCCAAAGACTCATGTACTATTGCATGCTTAAAGTCTTGGCTGAAATGGAATAAGTGATTATATAGCTTTTCTAGGCAGGACTGTGTCTCTGAAACTCTCATGAAGTGCTATTTGCAAGGACTTCAGTTGCTACAAAATAAACTGGAACTAAAAGCAAGCAAGCTGTCCTCAGTTCCTGAGAAAAGCAACCCTGAAAACTGTTCCCCACCCTCAAGGAACTGTAGAGTGGCAGATAAAGTGTAGCTCAGTCACAATATTTTGTCTATTGGGTAAGAAAATACTGAGGCTGCTTTAAGATACATCTTAGGGTTTTACATTGCTACACTATGTGGAGAAATGTCCTCACTGTTAATGGTTCTACCATAAAATCTTGATTATATTTCCACAAGACACTTTGGTAATAGTGAAAGGTGACAGCAGCCCCACAATAAGTTCATATTAAAGTTTTTGTCTGTTATCAACTAACACTACTAATGTAGAAACTGGTCATTTGATTGTACCCCATGGCTTGTAATTTTTAGAGGGACTAGTGGGGACATCTAACTCAGGCCAAGGTTTGTCTTGGCAAATTTAAGTCTTCATGTAAACATTCACTGAGTTAATACTATGCTGGTCTCTGTGCTGGAATTCAGGTAGACTGTCCCAGAGAATCTGAAGCTGCCTCGGACTTTGCTATTCTTAGTACATGATTGTGCTCACAATTCCCAAAACAATCAGGAAGCCATCTTTTCCTGTCTAAACTCAATATTAGTTGAATGGACTGTGGAATTCTTCCCTGAATTGGAAGAACATCAGGCCCGTTTTTCATACAATGAGGGATGTGCACCACTAGCTGTGAACAAAGTGGCTTGGAGGATGGTAGCAAAATTTTTTTTAAAAAAATTAATAAGTAAACACAAACCACAGCATGATGGAGATGTGCCCAAAGTCTGCAGCTTCTTTATTATGTAATTCTAAACATGTTAGTGATAAGTTTTTCACTCCTCACTTATATTTTAACATATTTCTCCAAACCAGCAGCTGTGATGAGAGATCATCAGCATCAGGTCTGATATCTAGGCTTTTCTTCATCTCTCTGTTTCATGTTGTTGAGAGAACAGGGAAAGTTTACCTCAAAACTTTGCATAATGAGACAAATGAATAGATGCGACTTTCTTTATCAACACTATAAAAGATTAAATGTCTAAAATAATAATTTTGGGAGAGAAATGACTAAAATTCAGGGAAAGGTCTTTTTTCCCTGACCATTTGGTAACAGCGAGCAACCAGAACTTGGGTTATGAAAAATTATGAGCAATGTCACAAGAGAGAAATCCTGAAGAACAAAATTGGAAGAATAGATTGGAGACTCTGCATCAATTTGTAATCTCCCAAATGTAGTATATCCATGGAAAGTTGGAGAGACATCTACTTTTTCAAGACAGATGCTCCTGAGAGAGAAGAAAAAGAAAATTCTTTTAAAACTTATTTACCACAAACTTGATCTTATCCAGGTTTAGAGCTATGATTCAGTCTGTTTTTATGGTACAAAAATTTCAAGCTAGAAATTTAGTGACTTTATACACATGTTCATAAGAGATACACCCTTAACTTAGGTTTTCAATGTTTTCTACAAATACAGACCAATGTTTATGATCTTACAATAAAAAAGTCACACACCACAAAAAGCATTGATAGTATAGTGAGACTGGAGAGAATCATCAAACAATAGAAGCTAATGCAAAAGACTAATTAGACCAGATAAAAAGTATAATATTTAAGTCTGAGTTTTTTAAAAAGTAACAAAATTCCAGTAAGAAGAAGAACCTACAAAAAATGACCAGGTCAATTGGGTCAGTTACCAAAAAATGTTAGAAATGAAAATATGATCATCAAAATTAGAATTATTTTGAATAAGTTGAATGTTAATTAGACCTAAAAAGAGAAATAAGAGAATTGAAAGAATAGTGTAAAGATGAAATAGAACATAATGCTGAAATACAGGAGAAAAAATATAAAGGAGAAATGAATGGGCTGAGGATGTGGCTCAGTAGTAATGATGGTAGGAACAGTCATCGAGCATGCTTGAAGCCCTAGGTTGCATCACTGGCAGTGCAAAACTTAATTAATTAATTAGATATAAAAATAAAGAAATGAGAGATGAGAAAACAAGCCATGGAGTAGTTTTCCTCTACTGTTAATGCATGACTGATTAACATGTTCAATTATGTTTAATTATAGCTCTGTAAGCAGATAACATGTGGTCAAAGCATTGCTTAAAGACATAGTGGAAGTTCAGTGAATCCAAAGTAAGGATACAAAAAACCACACAAGCTAGACAAAGGTAGTGAGTGACACTACAGTGGCATAGGAAACATCAATGAAAAAGAGATGTTCTCAAAATAAGACACAAGAGCAAAGTGATTTCATTCAAAGGCAAGAGAGCCTGAGTGGTATCTTTAACCTATTGAAAGAGAACAGTGGAATACCTCAAATTCCTGAAATTTGTAAATGTAGAATTGTATTTTCAATAAAATTAACCATAATATTAGTAAAATAAAGATATATTCAGGGACAACTGAATTCATTTCTGTCACTAGAATAATTTTTAAAAGATACAATTTGAGAAGAAAAAAAACCACGAAACAAGATCTGATAACAAGAAATGTTGAGAAAAAGTTAACCATATGTAAGCTAAATAAATCTTGACTATCTACTTTATTTTAAATCCATAATAAAATAGTGTGAAAAAAAGTATGTCATGGAAAGGATGACAATAGTTATCACATCCCAAGACTCTTATTTTCAGGAAGAGAATAAATATATGGTTAGCCCAGGACAAAATGAAATAGTAATGGTATTTAATTCAGATCCAGTATTGTAATAATAGTAATTGGTTGTGAAACTGTCAATATAATATGGAGGAAAAAAATTATTCATAATGGAAAAAGTCTCTAAAGAAACACCCCCCAACCGCCACAAAACTGGATAAAGAATATGTGGGGTTTTTTTCTTATAAAATGGAGTACTACTCAACCATAAAGAATGAGAAATAGAGACATTTATAACTAAATGGATGCATATTGAGGCCATACTCTTGAGTGAAATAAATAGGACACACATGTATAAATACCGAATAGTTTCTCTAGTGTGAGAAACTGAAAGTGTAAATACAGATTAAAACAAATAATTGATAATTTGAAATAGGAAGAAAAGGTCCAAAGGGGTAGGGGAAGTGGGTGGGGAAGGGGAAAGGAAAGAAGGGAAAGGAAAATTATGAGAAAAGAAAAAACATGGAAACGAAGCCTATGTAAATAGGGAAGGGAGCACAAGTAATGGGGAAAAAAATAAGAACCAAGATACATCATGTACAGGTACAAGCACCCAATGATAAATGTAAACTTATTGTATACCTAAATGTACCAATAAAAGAATTTAAGGAAAAAAATTCCCTATAAAACCAAGATTTAGAAGGGTTCAATAAAGTACTGAAGATCCGAACTAGCTCAGAAAGGCAAAACAAATTAAACAAATCAGTGAAAAAAAAATTATATTCCTTATCTATGAAATATAAATTGATAAAAATGGTTAAAATTCATAAGAAAATGTAGCAATACTGTACAAATAGTATCCAATATTCAATTGATTTCTTATACCAGAAGCAATTAGATGATCCAGTTAAAATATTTTCTAATAATAAATCCATGAATTATGATTAGGAAAGGGACTAACAAATAATGCACAAGGCTTTTTGTGTGAAAGATTTTGTAAAAATTGTGTATTGTAAGATATTATTTTAAAAACTCTCAAGAGGAAAGACATGACATATTCACAGGTATACTCACCCTATTAAATATGCTAATTTTCTCAGGTTGATAGATTTGATAGAATGCCAGTTAACATTTTTGCAGGGTTTTCTTTCTCATGTATGCAACTAACAGGCTAATTCTGAAATTTATATTAAAGGATCAAGTGAACCTAAATATCACAGCCTGAAAAACAACTCAGGGGAACTTGCTCAGGCAAATAGTGATAACTTGGACAAAGCTACACTAACTAAGACACTAAGAATGGTGCAGGTTTACACAGATAAACAAATGGAATCTAATAGAAAGCTAAGCAATGAACAGGCATTTAAATAAATAATATATGCCAAAAGCAGCACTGTAGAACAACAGAGAAAAGGGTGAATAGTTCAATGAATGGGGCTGGCTATTGGCTTTTCATATACAAAATAACAGAATATATTTCTTTGTATGATATGCAAACATTAAATAAAAGCTAAAATTTGGGAAAACAGAAATATATATGTGATCTTGGGGTACAAAAATAAAAAAAAAATGATACATAAGTGTAAGCAATGAAGGAAAAAGGATAAATCTGACCACAATTTTAAAATTAAGACTCTATCCATCAATAGGTATAATAGAGGAAATGAAAATACAGGCTACAAGTCTGGGGAAGGTATATACAATATTTGACCACAATAAAAAGTGTTGGTATGTAAAATACATAAAGTATAATGTATACAATCATATAAAGAGGCAAATGAAGAACTAGAGGTTGGCAGTGGTGTGTGTGTATGTGTGTGCGTGTGTGTGTTTGTGCGTAGGGTGTGTAGGAGAAGAAGAGGTTGGATAATGAGTACTAAAAACCAATTAGTCGGGGTTCTTAGATTTAATATTGCTTAACATGAGAGGTAACTATAGTCTACAACAATGTATTATATATTTCAAAATAACTGCTGAAG
This sequence comes from Heterocephalus glaber, assembly GCF_000247695.1. The sequence goes on along the minus strand of NW_004624760.1, from coordinate 19,657,070 downwards.
AGTCGAAAGTTCCCAACACAGAATTGGTAATATTAGATGAGGTGTAAATGCAGATTACTCTGATTTGATCATTACACAATCTATATATGTACAATATCTACTTATAATACTGAACTCCATAAATAAGCACAAATATTATACATCAATTAAAATGAAAATAAAATAAACAACTTGAAAGCAGAAAAAAGTGAACAAAGTCATAGACGTTTCATGAAAAAAGCATTGATAATCAACATACATTCCTAAACATGCTCATTCTCATTTGTAATAAGGAAAATCTTCAAAATAGTTTAAGATAATCATTTAATACCCTCCAGACTGGTGAGAAAGAGCGTCTAATAAAGTTGGTTGTAGTAAAAGATGTGGAACAATGATAGTTCTCAATACTGTTAGTGGAAAGTATATTGGTTCAAGCGTACTGAAAAATAAACTCGAATTAGCTACCCAATTTCAAAAACCTAACAACCTAGCAATTGTATTCTTGAGACTATCACTAGAGAAACTTGCACATGTGTACTAGAAAATGTTCATAAGGATATTGCCAGCAACATTGATTTTTACTAGCAAAAATCCTGGATGCTTCCTAAATCCCTATCATCAGAAGAATGGTTGCCTTGTAGAACAGAGATTGCACTGGAATCATGTGCATCAGAAATAAAACAATAGAGTTCCACTCTAAAAAGCTGACATAGGTTAATGTCAAAATTTAAGATGAATTGAAAGTACAGTTTGCGAGGAACTACATTTAGCATGATTCCTGGTATAGTTACACCACACTAAATTGAGGGTGCATATGTGGAAAACATCTGTCCAGGAAAATAAAGGATAAATAACACAAACTTCAGAATGGTCGTCATCTCTGGAGATTGGAAGAGAGCTAATGGAGAAATGAGAAAAAGTATGTGAACAGCTCCACGGTTCTACAATATTCTGTTTCTTAAGCTGATTGGAGTAAACACGGCTCATTTTTTTTTCATAGTATTCTTTTATCCTCTTTTCTCCCCTATCTTCCCCTCCCTCCTCTCTCTTCTCCACTCCTCTTCCCTCACTTTCCCCCTCCTTCTCCCTTCCCCTCCTCCCTCCTGGTGTCCACTTATCTATCCTAGTTCATAGGTTGCTATTACAATAGCAAAGATGAAATAGCTTATAAAAACCAGATATGCATGTCTTATAATTCTGGAGGCTGGGAAGTAAAAAATCGAGGCACTGGCAGGTTTAGTGCATGGTGAGCCCTGCTTCCTGCTTTATACACAGTTGTCTTCTCTCTGTATCCCATGATAAGAGGGGCAGGGAAGATCATTTGGCTCTCTCTTATAAGAGCACTAGTTCATATTCGAGAAGGCTCCCAGTGACCTCCAAAATACTCTACTTCCAATTTCATCACAAGGGTGGTGGATAAGCCATAAGCCGGAAGGTGGGGAGTGACACAAACATTTAGATTGTGGTGCTATTTACCCCTCCACCCTTCAACATTGGTTATGTTTTTGTATATACAACATAGAGTGTGTTATAAGAAATTTTTGTCTAGAAGCTTGCCAACAAATAGAGGGAGAATAAAAGGAAAACCTAGAAAGCACAGTGTGGACAAAGGCAATGACATGAAAGTTATTTATGCATGTAACTGTTAAGAATCCTGTCCAATTCCAGTATGTATTCTTGAGGTTAGAGAATGTTTTGTAGTCTACTGAAAAGCAGGTGAAAGCACTGTTGTTTAGCTGTATGCTTTTTTCGTGGAAACAGATTAAGTCTCTTTGGCTTGTTTCCCCTTTCTGAGATACCCAAACATGTATTAGTTATCCTACAAAAGGGACATTTGAAGACAGCTGCAAGCAAGCTGAAGCTGCAGGAGTTGTGCTTGTTTAAGGAAAGGTGAAGGATTAAAACAGAATAAAAAGTCTTGCCCAGGTTTGCATTAGCAGTATGTCTCCAGTGCTTACTGCAATGCCTGGCACCGTTGTGCTGTTGTGCTTGATAAATATTTGGGGAATGAATGAATGGGGTCTTTGACAATGAGCAGTCATGGGAACGTGTCCTCTTTGTTAATGCGTTCTTGTTCTCATTTCTTTCTTTGGCTATTCCACCATGGCTAGAGAAACTTTATAACTTTTTTCCCTTTTCCTTTTCAGTAGCTGGTAGGGGTGGGAAGACACCAGGAGGTCCAAGACAAACTGTGAATGGGCTTGATTTCCAATGGTCCACACAGAGTGCTGACAGATGTCTGACATGAGAACCAGATTGGAGCAGCTGCCAGCTGGGGCCAGGAGCCAACCTCCTTTTCTGAGGAAATCTTCATAGATGGCAGTAGATCAGACACTGCAGCATGCATACTACACTCTGCTCTAGTCTCTTTTACCCCTCATTTCTCCAGCTCACACCAGGAGGAGTCAATAATAATAGATGTTAAATCACTTCCAATTTGTGGGGCTCGTTCATAAGGCAATTGGGGAAATTTAGCTGAGAGCTGAAGTCAAAGAGAAGTTTTGGTATAACCTGACCACCAAATCTGTGCCCCAGACCTACACTGCAGAGGGTTAGTTCTTATTGTATACATCTACTTAATTGCAGTGAAAATGCCTCATAAACAGAATGGAAAGCAGAGGACAGAGAGTAAATAGTAGGAATTTGAGCTTCCCTGTCCGAGACTGACCCTAATTTATCCCTAGGTGTTCTTAGCAGTTAGAAGCAGGAAAACCAAAAGGAAACCCAAGTCTATCTTTCAAATCCATGATCGTAGCAGAGAAAGGTGACTGCTGTTTCCAGACTTCGATACTATGCTGTCTCACCCACCAGTACAAGTTTCAGTTTTTACCAGAAAGTCTCCAGTCACCATGCAGGAACCATGCTCACCATTTTGATTATTTAAGAGATTTCAATATAGAGAATTTAACAGAGAGAATTTGATGTAGGAAATTTGAGTTTGGAGAAGTGAAAACTAAAAAATAGACAAAATAATAAATGTAATAACAAAAGTGCAATTGTATATAGGGGTGAGCTTGTGGGTACTGGTCAAGAGTGTTGGGGTACCAAGTACTTGGAAAAGGAGCATGAAGAAGCTACGACTTAGATCTAGTGCAGGTATTTACTGAGCACTTATTAGGTGCAAGGAATAGGATAAAAATCAAAACAAAAGTAATCTCTGCTCTTCAGACAGAGATAGCTCCACACAACCAGTAAGTACTGTTGTATCTACAGATGGACAAAGAAAATCAGGAGAGGAATGGACCAGGCTTTCCTTCCTTTTAAAATTCAACTGTAAATTATAAAAACATATTCATTTAATAAATTGTCCACCAGAATAAAGTTATCTACCAAAGTCCATACATGAAATTTGAGCAAAGTGGCACATGCCTATAATCATAACACTTGGGAGGCTGGATCGTGAGTTCAAGACCAACCTGGGCTATATAATGAGTTCAAGTGTAGCCTAGACTACATAGTGAGAACCTGTCTTTAAAAAGTTCACAGATGGTGTGAAAAATGTGTCGCCTCATATTCACTATTCTGGATATTTATCCTACCAGGATTTTTTTTTGTAAAAAAACAAAAAGTTTGCATATACACACAAAATATATAAATATATATTTATATAACTTGGAGACTTTTCAGCTATTAATGCAACCTTAAAATATACAGATAGGAACATAGGTGCATAGTTGCCAAATAGTTCTGTCACTTTAAAGTGTTTTAGTTAACATTGTCTCAAAAATTTTCTACTTTTTGTAAAAGCTGTGCAATTCTTATTAGAAAAATCTTGCAGATTAACCTGACATTTTCTCCCCTAGTGGATGTTTAGTTTTCCTTTTGTCATAATTACCAAAAGTACTGAAATGAATATTTTTGTACATATAACTATATACAAATAAACAAATAAGTCTGAGAACAGTATCCAAAAAATAAAATCATTCCATAAAGGATAATTTCAGCTGAGTGAGACGGCACACACCTGTAATCCCAGCACTGGGGAAGATAAGGCAAGAGGATCACTGTGAGTTTGAGGCCAGCCTGGGCTACATAGTGAGTTCAAGGTCAGCTTGAACTACATAGTGATGCTCTGTCTCAAAAACAGAAACAAAACTAAAGGATCAGTGCAATGCAAAGTTTTATGAGTTCTTCCAAATAAGTATTGATTTAAGTTCTCAGCAAATGTTCTCTTTCAAGGTTATTTCGTCATATTTGGTGATTTTTTATATTTGGAAATATTGCCATTCCAATGGGGAGAAAATTTCATTCTGTTTTATTTTTAGCCCTTTAAACACAGAGATTTTTTAATGTTGAGATCACATTCTTATCTGTTTATAAGGAAATACGATGTTTTAATAAAGCTGTGCAACAACAAAATTTTATGTCTTTGATCTTCATATTAAATAAGACAGAAATTATTTTTCACTTCTTTTTAATAACATTTAGAAAGAAAAATTGAATGGTTTGAATGATTCTCCACATGATCATTCGTAAGTCTTCAGGGCAATTATTTTCCAAGAACTAATTAAATATAACATACAAATTCATTATGAACCACATTAATATTTTCCAAGACAAGGTAACAAACAAACTAAATGATTATTCAAGAGTTATTTCATCGCACCCAAGATGTATCAGGATGAGCCCGGTCTGGCTTTGCATCTCCTAAGGGCTCTACCCTTTTCTCCCATTCCTTATTGGTATGCAAGGCAACTTGACGGACCATCGCCTATTCTCTTGATCGTCTTCCTGAGATACTGTGATTTCCCCCCAGATGGAGTCTGTACTTCCTGTTACAGATTCATAGCACCTTGATTCCCTTCTTAAAAGTTAACACTTCTGTAACAATTTGATTCCTTTCTGCTATTTCTGCTAGAATATAAACCTAAAGAAAAACCACACCTGTTGTCTAACTCGTTCTGCATTGTATCCCCAGTACCATGTGTTGTACATGTTGTAAATTCTCAAATATATCTTTAGGGTTTTGATCTTGTGGAATGAAACACAGTTCTCCCTTCTGCAAAAGGACCATTGAGCTGTTTTATATACTAAAATGAATGTGGAGGACAAGGCAGGAGGATCACAAGTTTGATCCCAGCCTAGGTAATTTAGAAAGATCTTATCTCAAAATAAAAAGGCTTGGAAATATAGCCTAGTGGTGGAGTTTTTGCCTAGTAAGAATGAACCCCTGGGTACATTCCCCAGTACTTAAACAAACAAGCAAAACAAAAGAAAAACAGAGCAAATTTATTGAGTGTAGATCTTAAGAAATGTGATTGAAATAATTGTGAATGTTTAAATTAAAAATATATTACAGTAAAAGACATTGTGATTAATCCCCATCAACATACTCCTTCTCCTTTCAAGCATCTATATCCCATAGTTCTTGACACTTTCTGAAGCAGTTCTGGAAGCCCTTCATTGGATCTTTAGTTGTGGTCACCTGGATGCCTTGATGTCTTGAATTGGTTCAAAATGTTTTCCTTCCAATCCTATTTTGACTTGGGGAGGAGCCAGAAGTTGCCTGGTTCCAGATCTGGTGAATAAGGTGGATGAGGACATGTCGTCATGTTGGGGCCTGCCTTTCTATTGGATGACGCTTGTTTACCGTATTTTTTTAATCACACTTTGGAAGACTGCTTTAGAAAGTGGTAAGAACCGTGGGATAAGTGTGTTAAAAGTGATGTGGAGTATTTTGATGGGAAGTAATGGCAATGTGTCTTTTACTGTAATAAAACATTTTAAGTTTGACATTCACTGGATATTTTGGTCCAAGTTTATATAGCAAATGTTTTTACCATAAAAGATAAAGGCAAACTAAAATAAAATAAAACCAAAGAGTTTGGGAGGAACTTTTTAGAGTTAATGGATAAATTTACTCTTTTAACTGTGACTCTGCTGTCAGGAGTACATATTCATTTTCCAAGAGCAGGTTGAATATAGGCAAATGTGTCCAAACCATGACCTATGGGTGGCATACAGCCTTGGGCCATTATGGAAATCTGTCCCCACAAGACGGTAAAGTTTTAATGTGAGTGTGATTTTTAATGATACTTTTCAAGACTTGATTGCCTGGTGCTTGAGCACAGATGGCGTGGGCAGCACCAGAATGCTATGCAGGGAGGACGAGGTGCAGTGCTCATGCAGACTCCTGTACCCGCCATGAATGGCCAGTTGAGAGGTTTAAAAGCAACAACACCCACATGAACTCCTCTCACACTTCTCTGTAAAAATGTATTAAAAAGAGGAAGTTTTGATATTTACATCCATTAACTATAGTATATCTTTTATCTACAGTTTAAGACAATTCCTCCTTAGTGTCCCAGTAAGCCAAAAAGTTGGACTCCCATGAGAGTTCTTTGCATGCCACTTACTTTTCTTTTTATAGACAGCATCTCAATATGTTCCTCAGGTCAGGCTCAGAGCTCCTGGGGTTACAACATCCTAGGCTTGAGCCTCCTGAGTAGCAGAGTACACCCCACAGCACTCAATTCAGTGGACATAATTTACGCACCTCAGCTGTTCTTTGGGTCCTTTGAATGAGCCTCCCTTTCTCTTCTCACTGAGTCCATGACTTGTGGAGAAGTCTAAAGAGGAACCAAATATTCAACAGGCGCTCATTTCTCAGGACTTCCCTGGCTCCTGAACACCTGTCTCTGATCCCTGCTTCTCTGATAATACACATAATGTTAAACTTAGTGAGATATTCAGCCTTGTCTCCGGTTCTAGAAAACCCACTTGCAGAAGACAGCTTCTCATTCAGTACGGTTTAGAGTTAGAATGCATATCATTGTTCTTCAAGCAACTTGAAAAAAAGAAGCAGCATCTTTCTTTAAAAAAAAATATTATCTTTCTACATCTCTGAGGAATTCCACTCATCTTTCGCAAATCTCCATCACTCTAAAATTTTCCCTGTCTGCAAGGAACCACAGATCCTCCTTCTTGCTTCTTATCCAGAGCTACTTTGCCTATTTTCTCTGATGTGCAGGAATCCACACACATACATGATCTTGGGATCTCAAATTGTAGTGTTGCCAGGTATGAAGTGTATTTTGTACAATAAGAAATAATTCACTCCCAAAGGGAAATCTGGTGTGGATGTTAAAAATATCATTGTGTACTGGCACATTAGCACTTATTATATCTGATATCTGGGAACATTTTACGTATGTCTAATTCAGTTTGGTTTATGTAAATGGAAGTGTGGTATAATAATTACTGTACCCTCCTTCCACAAACCGCTAGCTCTCTCCATGTTTTCAACTAGAGAAGAGAGAGTCGGCTGTACTTCAGTGTTTCAGAACAAGGACTATGGATCAGGCCCAGAAACACATGCCTCGAACACCACAGTAATATTTGAGAAGGGTGGATTCAGAGGCACTTTTCTGAGACCTGCAAAAAAGTAGCACAGGAGAATGCAAGTACAAAAGTCATTCATTTTTCAAATCAGTGAGGACTGTATAGAATTTTAAAAAAGATATGCTACATCAGTTAATGGTGCATCACTCTCTCCCTCTCTCACACACATACACACAGGCACAAAACATACATCCTTTGCCCTATTTTTTCTGTTTGGTGAGATCCAGTATTATGCATGGATGAATCTATATTTCCCTGTGATTGTGAAATTAGCAGCTATGTGAATAATGATCTTTCTTCTTCTTCCACAGGACTACATAAATTGGTGGAAGATTGTATTGGGAGAAAGAGAATGCCAGTAACACAGAAAAGAAGTTGTATGATCAGACCAAGTAAGAACAAACATGTGAACATCACGGTACACCATGTTCAGTACTCCTCATATCTAGTTCATGTATAACATCTTAATTTATGTCAGTACAATAAAACAATTAGTTAAGAACCAAGATTTTTAGCCAGTTCCAAATCTAAAAGCTAGGTCTGAAGGCTGGCTCTTCTTTGACATAAATACATTTTTAGTAAGATTTCAAAAAGCTAGATGCTGCTCCTATTTTGGTTGGCTAAGATTTCAAACATGGCCCATTGTTATCTGTAGAGAAAAGTGCTGAGCAATGTGTGGCTGGACTGAAGCCCTAATGGGTCAGCCCATCCAGAGCAATGCCTGCAACAAAGCCTCCGGACAAGGGTCAGAGCACAAATAGCCTCTCTGGTGTCACCTCTGGAGAAGGGTGCCTCCAACAAGAGTGGGAAGCCTGGGCTCATCTACAGGCTTGCCAACTGGCAGGGTGCTAACTGTGCACATATCTCTCTCTCCTATTTCATTACAGCCTGCTGTCCTTGGAAAATGACATCTCTGGTTGGACAGATGAAAGCAGGGTAAGCATGATTAATAATAAGAGTTTCTCTATTATCACAGTTTCTGACAGAAGATGAAAATTAACTGGTACATTTATTTCATGAGCTGTTGCTCGTCTACATTTTCAGATAAATGGGTTAGCTTTTCCTCAAGTGGATACTGTTGCACACCATACACATGCAAAGAACGGTAATACACAGACCTCTGTAACAAAGCAGGTACTTGGTACTGGTTGACTTAGTCAGAATTTATTAGGTATACAGCAAGAGGGATTAAAATGGAATAAAGGCTTTTGGTGCTTTGTACATTTTAAGAATGATAAAATCATATTATATTTAAAGGTTGAGGAAGTCCCTCATTCATTCATTCATTCATTCATACATACATTTGACTAGATAGATAATAGATAGATGGATGACAGATAGATAGATGCATACATACATACAGATGCACACATGCATATATACATACATGGGAAAAACCTACTCAATACCCAAATTCACAAGTAGCACATGAGAATCACTTCATTTCATCCTTAGAACAGGTATAAGAATTCGATACTGATACTACTCTAATTTAAAGAACTTGGATGAAGAAAAAATAGATTCCTTGCTCAAAGTCTTAGATATGGTAGAAGACCTGTGCTCTACATATGGGATACATGTCTCCAGCCTTTATGCTCATTTGTCCACAGTAACTGCTGCCTTTGAGGAATGACCTATGTTTGACTCTCATCAATTTACCTGTACACTTGGCCACCCTTCCTCATCCCAGAAAGGAAAAACACCACTTCCTCTCTCTAGATGCATTCAGACCAGCTCTGTTCATAGCAAAAGTATTCTTCCCAGTTCAGCATTGGCCCAGAAGTCTGTTCGCACACTCTGGGTCTAACAGTGACCCCAGAAGCTTCTGACCTCACTGACAACATCAGAAATAAAAAACTGCAAAATAAAAGCAGTGAATTCTTTCCAGAGGAAAATGGGCTCCCTGCTTGGACAGACCTTGCTTGACCTCTTGAGCAAGGTTGCAATCTGAGACTATGACAGTGGGGCTGAACTGAAGGGTCTCATGCTGTCATGGAAACAAATGGCCATGTGATACACTGGAGAATATTTCTGTGCCTCTTCCTTTAAATTCTCAAATGCTGTCTGCACTAGTTCATTTAATCATTTATGTCTTCACCCACTGATTTTTTGGAACACCCATCATTTGTCAAACATTATATTTGGCAATGGAGAGATGGTGGAGGATAACACAATCATGGGTATTTCATGCTAGAATCTATGTATTTGGTGAAAAAGACAAGTAAATCACCATGCATTTCCAATACTGTAACAGGTCCTATGGAAGAAGGTAGTGTGCTGCAAGAAAGACAAAGAAACAAATGTCACCTGACATGGATCGACGTGGGCTTTCTGGAGAAGGTGACATTTAAGTCAAGACCTGAGGGAAGAATGCCAATTTTACAGTAACAGGGATGGGATGGAAGGAACTGTTTTGGTATGAATAGAAGATGTGCTAAGTCTGAAAGGAGGACTGAAAGTATACACAGTAATTGCAAAGAACTCAGTTATTCAGTGTGACTTGAGGGAGGTACTGGGGCAGGGGCATGGGTGAAATATCAGGAAATGAAACTGAGGTGAGTGGGGGCCACATTTTGAATATTAGTCTAAGTCTCTCTGGGAGCTTGGGTTTTATGCTTCTTGGAATACTTAGGTAGAGTCCATAGAGTCTATCCCATGCAACTGTTAAAACTGAGGTCCAGAGAATAGAAATGATTTGCATGAAATCAAGCTGGGCTAAAGAAACAATGGGGAGGAAAGGGGGAACTGATGGAAAACAGGAGAATGATGTATTTCCCTTTTCTCGCCTTCAAGTACTGATTTGCATTTCTGAGTCATGCTTTCTGGCCCTCACCCCTCACAGGTCAGAGAGGAGGAGAGCATCCCATCTGTGTGGCAGAGAGTTCGGAAGACCCAGTAACCAGGGACCGGAAATGAGTATGTCCTTCTTAGTTTCCTCTCTCTCTCTGTGGACCTTTAGCTTGGAATTGAGTTATCACTTGCTGGCCCACATAGCCAGAAGTTGTATTCTTCAGAAACCAAGAACTTCTTTCTCCAACCACATTTCTTATAGCCTGGAAAATATCCTCCAGCTTTTCCTTTCATTAAATCTGTATTTTTATTGGTACATGTTTGCAGTATGTAATGATTACATTCCTTGGGGGAGTTGGTGGATATACAATAACACATTTTACTTTTTTTTCACTCCCCTTCCTCCATCTGTTGTTTCCCTTCCCTTTTGCAAAATAACTCTCTCTATTTCCTATTATCTATCTTTTAATTGCTCTTTATTTTCATTTTGGGTTTCTCATATTAGAGAAACCACATGATATTTAAATGTGCGTGTCTTATTTATTTTACTTAACATTATGGTCACAAGGTGCATCCATCTTCCTACAAATTACTTAAATTTATCCGTTTTTTATGTCAGAGTAGTACCCCATCATGTATAAATACTACATTTTCTTTATCCATTCATCTTGGCTGTTGAACTCGGTTCACAAGACTACCGACGTTTTACTGTTTGTTCTGCTCAGGAACCCAATTCTCTGGTCATATAGAATTCCAAACCCGATTTACTGAAACAAAAAAGAGTGGACAAACAAAATAAAAATGATCCCCTCTATTATTCTATAAGCTCAATTCCTCCCACCCCCATTCCCTATCCCAAAGGTCAATGAAAGGACTTGGCTCTGGTTTCAGGCATCTGTCTTTTGCACTTGTTCTTCTCACTGCTCAGATTTCACCTTTCAGCTGATTTCCTGGGTCACACGTGTGCATGCTCAGGCCTCCCTCCTCTGGGAAGCCTCTTCCTCCAGCTATTGCAGTCATAGTTGGGATCCCTCCAATCTGAGCCCACAGGGCACTGTATCACCAATATTGCTTCAACCTTTACAAACCAATTCTTGAACACAAAGTGAAAATAGAGTCACACATGTTTGATTTTCCTAATTAATCTCTCAGAGCCTCACAGGTTCCATTTCTGTATATAATATTCCATACATGACTTTATTATTGTTCACTGTTAAGAGTGCTATTCTCCTAAGAAGTTATTGGAAAAGACCAGGCAAAACGTCAGGAACAATAACAATAAATGAAATCATGAAATTAGGAAATCTTGAAAGTGAAGTCAGCCCAAGCTCTAAAATAAACCAAGAGGAACAGTGTCAGATAACATTCCCACCATTGCTTTAAGCTGCAAGTTCCTAGAAACTACTAATCTTTGCTCTGACAGGTGATGCTGGCCTATCTTGCCACAAAGCCTCTGTGTTCACTCTCAGTGGCACCTGGTATGGTTCTTCAAGGGAGAAGATATTCATAAACCATTAGCTCAGCTAGAACAGGACCCCTCCACTGTCAGGCTTGCCGTTTGAAAGTCCTTGTGTTCAGCTCTTTCAAGTACACAGCCAGCATTTCCCAGGCGATCACACTGATTCAGAAACTAGTCGAGTTGATTATCAAGCTTAATGTGTGACCAATATAGAATCCCCAATTCTGTGTTCTGTGGGGATTGACATAAGGAGAAAAGATTTTTCATGTACATGGGGTCAGACTGCCCTTCCTCTGTTGAAAGCCTATCTTTTCAAGAGATCTGACCTTAGTTTCTCAGTTCCCTTTTGAGGGACTTTACCCTCTAGGACACAAGAGAGAGTTATCATTTTGATGGAGGCTCACCAAGGGATGGTAAGGTATCTACGCATGCACTGACATTTCTAAGGTATCTTGTTCTGCTCTACCCCACTTCCAACACAGAGTGCTCTCAGAAAGTGGCTTGCTGGCATATGCTTTAATGAAGAGATATAGTTCAAAATGAAATTTGATCATTAGCATATATACTACCAAGACAATTTTATAGTTTTGCATTGCAATTACCCTATTTCTTGTCAAAATGTGACATTAGACTATAGATTTGTTGAAAGCAGGAATAACATCTTGCTTATACAATAAAATGTATATATATTTCTCTGCAGCCCCACAGTGTCTAAGATAGTACCTGTATGTATTCTATTCTAAATATTTCATGAGAGGAAGAATTAATGAATACTTTGGCTGCTGGTTAGAGACTTTTCTGGATACCAAATTCAGAATGATAAGATCTTTCATCTATGCTCACCAGAATTACATTCCTGAAGAAGACATTTAAGTTTTCTTATGTCCCCTTAAGAGTTGCCTACCTACCTGATTATCCTCTGTTGAGAAGCAATAAACTCAGGGTTGTCTAATAATGATGCAAATGGAAGTACTATGTGCCAAGACCTTTATTGCATTCCAGAATGGAAAGACTCACCAAAGAAAGTCACAGTCTCCTCTTTGACAAACAGGGTACAAATGGTATTAGAATATCCCACACATATGCACCTTCTTGTTAATGAAAGAGGAGTCGTTTCAGTGTGAACAATGGCTACAAGTTCTGACTTCAGCTCTGCCTCCAACTTCCTGGGTGATCTTAGATAAATCTTTGTCCAAGTCTGGGTCTCAATCTCCATTTCTATAAAAAAGCAGTGGCAAGAATTTATTATCTCCATAGTCACTTGGAAAATTACATCCCTCTTCATTCAACTTCAGGAAGCTCCCATGGGCTACATGGCTAAACTCATAAGTGACTTATCCTAGCTCATAATTTCCTTCCTTCAACACTTACTTTCATCTGACCAGTTGGCTAGCTGAGACTTACACAGCATTTGCCTGGCTTTTTACTGAGAGAAATGCAGTTCTTTATTAGTGGGTCTTACTTTTCAAAATCCTGAATAGTGGCCATTTACTGCTCTCTGGTGGTGTACAGAGGTTTCTGCAATTGTCCTGGGAAAACATTTTCTCTCTAATGATGTAGACTCAGTTCTTATCTTCTTGGAAAGCTTAATGATTTAAATATGTAACTTACTAAATAACTTATTTACCAAGTAGCTGTTAAATACACGCATACATTTACTTTTTTTTCTAGAGGAAACTGGCTTCAGACTTTTGTGTTTAGAAGATTCCAGAAAAACATTACAGGTATAGAGTAAAAAAAGTAGAGCATATAATCATAATAAAAATAATAATGGTATTTAATGGGTATTCATTAGATAATACCAAGCCAGAGGTGGTCCCAGAGAGAAGCCATAGGAGCTACAACCACCGGCAGTGCTGTAGGGACAGAGCCACCCAAGCCCTTTGGAGTTTACAATTTGCCACAGATTACCAGGGATGCAGGAAGTGCAACTATGAGGTTTAATATTTTCCCTGCTAGAGTTTGGTCTCACTTTGTTCCCCATTCCTTGACATTCCCATTTGTACCTCTTGGAATGGAAATGTCTATCTTGTGCCACTGAATGTTGGAAGTGTTTAACTTTATTTCCATTTGTACAGGGGCTTGCAACCAAGAGCTTGCCTTAAATTTTAGAGGAGACTCTGGACTTGGATTCTTCAGCAATTCTGAACTGTTAGGACTTTGGCAACTCTTAGAGATGGATTAAATGCCCCCATTGTAGTGTGTTATATACATTTGGCAGATAATTTTTACATTGTGTTTCTCAACTGATATTCATAACTCTCTGTTATGATATGTTTCAAGTAGCTCATTTTATAGATGAAGAATGAGGCTTGAGTATTAGTAGCTCTTGGGATTTTTCAACCGAAATTGCTTCTCTGATTGCTTAAATCTTATGTGATGTGTTTTAAACCAAGTTTGATTGTTCTATTACTTTCAAAAGCTTCTTTATGTTTTCCTTCCAAGATAAAATTTGTTGTTTCCTTCTCTATGCTCATGCTGCATGCATGTCATAGCTATATCTACCACAGTATCTCTCACTTGTCATTCATTCTTCCTTTCATCAAAAATTTATTGAAAGATTATGAGCTTTCCATTATTGTTACAAAATACCTGAGATAAAGAGAAAATCTTTATTAGGCTCATGGTTTCAGAAGTGTCAGTCCATAGGCTATTGGTCCTGTTGCTTTGTGTTTTGGTGGCACAATGCATCTAGGTGTGGGCATGTATCCAAGGAGGTTTGTTTACTTCCTGGTGGCTGGGAAGCAAGGTTAGAGAGAGGAAAGGACCAGGGGTCCTTTATGGGCATGCCAACTCCCAATGACCTAACTTCCTTTGATTATGCCTTGCCTTTGTAGGGTTCTATCACTTTCCAATAACATCACAAGCTGGTGACCAAGCCTTTATAGCATTTGGGAATTATTAAACTCCAAACCATCATAACAGACTCTTAGCTGTTAGAAACTTTGTTCAGTTTCAAGGACATAGTAGGTATACAAAACAGAAAAGACTTTCTTCCCTAAAGGAGCTTACACCTATTGAGAGCTAGACATTGATTAATTCATTATAAATGCACAATATTTACAAAATAGGTGGTTAGAATTGAGAGAGTAAAGGATAATTTGAGATTAGATAAATACTTTTTAAACAGGCATAGTATTATACTGAGTCTTGTGTTAAGAAATTCAAGTTTTTATCCAAAGAACAGTAAGAGTCATTGAAAGGATATAAACAGAAGACCATCTTGATTAGAACTTAATTTTAAAAGATTAATGTTTTGTTTTATAGAAAATATGGCTATTTTCTATACTACCAAACCCAGATACCATATTTAGTATTCCTATAGCATCTAGGAAGGAAGTTGGCATATGGTATATGCTTAGGGTTTTGTGTGTTAAAATAATGAATGAAATATTACAACAATTAAGTCTTATTGGGAAGTATGCCTATAAAAGAGGTGCTCAAAATACAGTAAGTATTTAAATTAACTTTTTTAAATTCAAAGACATGCTGCCATTAGTACCCCTCGAAATATGTCCCCTTGCTTCCAACACACTTATCCCATTCTTCTTGTCACTTTTGGATGCACTCCTGGAAGTCTTCTTTTGAGAGCATATTTACAACCTATGAAAAAAAATTATGATGAATGCTACTTCAGAGTGCCATCCAATGAAAAGGCAAGCTCATAAGAACATTACAGTAAGCCCTCATCCACCTTATTCACCTGATCTAGCATTGTACAACTTCTAATTCTTTCCTAAAGTCAAAATAACTATGAAATGTAAACGTTTTGAATTAATTCAGAATATCAAGGCAGCCACGACAGAGCAACTAAAAACATTCACAGGAAGGTACTTCTATTATTGCTTCAGACCATGACAAAAATTATGAGATAAGTGTGTTGAAAGTTGGAAGATAGGAGTATCCTGAAGGGGATTAATCCCAATATGTCTTTTACTGTAGTAATTTTTAAAAAATTAAATACATAATGTATTTTTTATCATACCTCATCTATCTATCATCTATTTTCTATGATCCTATCAATGATTCGCCATTATTTATGGCCATTATTATGCCACCTGAGAGATGAGGACATTATTATGCAGTGGAATGGTATCACCTGGTACACAATGACAGGTAGTGAAACCAGGATTCAAACTTCATCTTTGAGATTCACCAAGGTCTGTATTCTTCCTACAAAAACACAAGTTCTGACTGATGCTATTCCTTGTGCCTTTCACAGAAGTCACTCAACACTGAAGATTGCCAGGGTATGAAAGTTTTTACCCACTATCCAGTTGCTTCCAGTTTCTTAGGCTGGGAACCTTCCTCATCTGATGCCTCCTGTGACACATATCCATCCCACTTGCGCAGTCATCCAGCCACCTCACAGTTACATCTTCCCAGAAGATAGTTTTCTTCCTAGCATCAATTTCAAGATGAGGTCCAAAGTCTGGCCATTGATCAGTGTCTCTGTCTCCTATCCATTAGGTCAATCTGCTCACATTGTTACTCCGAAACTTCAGCTATAGAACCTTACAGGGAAATTCTCAAATTATTTAGTACAATTCATCATTCAGAGTGTTGAATTCAGAGTGTTCTGTCATGTATCAAGAATTGCTTTGCCTCATAAAACAGAAGACCCAAACAAGTATCATAAATAAGTCCGGAGTTTCATTAATTATGTGTGATAAAAATAGCAATAAACATTCCAGTGCTTCTTCAGCTATTTCAAGATTCCAACAGGGACTCAAGCTCTCCTCATTTTTTTGTCCCCACTTCTTTAGCTTATGTTTCCATCAAGTCAGCTGAAGAACTCTAGCATGACAGTCGTGGTATAGAAAAAAAAAAGGGTGAAGGGAAAGGACAAAAGGCATATGCTGCCTGAGTATTTTCACTTCTGAAGATCTTTCTCTGAAGCCATACTAACAGCTCTTACTGTGTCTGATTGGCTAGAACAAAGGCACCTGGCCACTACAAGCTGATGTCTTGAATTGGGCCATTAATATTATGTCTGCTGTCATTTACCAAACCCCAAGATGCCTTTTTTTATGCCGTTTCATTTGTTATTCAGTCCAGGCCCCTGAATAACACATTGTGACCTGGAGGGTTTACGTAAGTAATCTAATGTCTAGGACCATGAGTAATGCATTTGTTGTTGAACTTCCCATCCATTCTCCTGCTCCTTCAAAACTGTTTTCTTTCTCTTTCTTTCGAGAAGGGCTTTCATGAAAGACTACATCCTCCTTTGGGTTCAGCATTTTAATTACATTATAATTAGATTTTTTTCCTGGAGAATTACTTAGGTCCCATTAGTGTGAACTCTTAAGGAAAGCAGAAAATAACCTAGAGTTCTGAGGAAGCCTCAGGGGAGGTAATTTTACACTGGGTACGGGTAGACTTTTTATTTCCTTTTTTCTACTCTGGCCTCAATGCTAGTGCTTCCTAAACGTGACAAATCACTGGAATCACAAGAGACACTTGAAAAATAGATATTTCTGAATCTTTCCTTGAATCCCATCTGTATTCTGCTAGTAAAGAGTTCCTTTATTTCAGGAGGCAAGATAGAAACCATTGCTCTAGTGTTCAGAAGACTTTGGAGGTCCCTATGGCCTTCTGTGCATGGAAAGTGGCTTATATATTCTCAAAACAAGGTGTTGTCAGGCATTTTCTGTATGTTTTATGACTTTACAGGAGCATTGAAACCTAATATTTGTGTAAGATAACAGGGCTAGTAGCACATGAGACAGGAGAATTGAAGATTTGAAGCCAACCTGGGCAATTTAGCAAAATCCTGTCTCAAAATAAAATAAAAGGACTAAGAATGTAGCTCAGTAGCAGAGTGCTTGGCTGGTGTGCATAAGGCTTTGGGTTCTACCACCAGTACTGCAAAACAAATGATAGATAGATAGATAGATAGATAGATAGATCATACTATTCCTATTTCCCCGATAATGCAACAGAGGTTTATGAGATAACACACTAGATTGGGGTGCATAGCTAAGGCAAGGCATTTCTTGGATTCTGATCCAGGTCAGTCTGATTCCAAAGCCCATGGATTTTTTCCACTGTGTCATGTTGCCATGTCTGAATCTGTCAGGCTAAGGAAGGAGAACATCCTTGAGACATGCCAGGATCATTTCTCACCACGATCTCACAGACCCTTGCTGACCAATAAATGCATACACAAAGCTTGCTTCTCAGAAGTTCCTGCCTGCATGGTTTCCCCAGACCTGCTCTGAAGGTCCCAGAGGGCAGACAAATGTCCTTTGTCCAGACAAATTGGGAACAGGTTGAATGAGAGCTGAGAAATAGATGGGAATATTGAGCCAGACTGGAAAAATTAGCATGGTAAACCATTTTCAGTTGGCATGAGGTGATTTTTTTTTCCTTGGGTATTTTTCCCCTCTAGTTTTATAATTCATTTATTTCAAGTGAAATTCAGTCCATCTGTATCTGATTCATTCACACTTAAGTCATCAGCAGACTGCTCTGTCAGAGGAACAGATTCCAATGTGTTTCTAACATTTTGCTATGAAATCAAAGTCTGTCTGGGAACCCAGGCCAAGGAGGCTTGTGAGAAACATGGGAAAGCAGGTGAAGATGGGTTCACACTTTCTAGTGCAATACACACATTCCTTTTTTTTTGCTTTCTATTTGTCTTAAGCAGCTCTGATAGTCTTTAAAATTTGTTTTGTAAATGGTTATATACCAAAGTTTTCCTTTATGCTGACTCCTTTCCACTTGTCCATAAACATGTTTGTATTTCTTATCTTAATACCCAAACAAGTTCCAAAATAAAAAGACAGTAAACCAAAATACCCTCTTCTACTTCCATTTACCTTAACTGTATTTACCTACAAAGCCCTCAGAAGTTTTCACACTGCATCTTGTGACCTCCACAGTATTTTATATTTCATTCTTCTGTTCAATACATTTTCCTTCTGCGTTCTGTGGAGAACTTCTGATGACAACCCCCCTTTAATTGCCAGACTCAATGATTTTATTTCTGTCTTTCTGTTGCATTTGATGCTATTGACAATTTTCTGCTTCCTCATACTGTTTTCTCTTTATTTTCCTTTCATCTTTCTGTTTTATTCTTTTAAGTCATATATTTCTCTGTTTCCTCATTTGAAAGCAACCTATCTATTATGTATCACAGCTTCTGATTTAAGACTATGAAACCATGTTGGGTTCAAAGCTCACTTTATCATTGGTAAACAGTGTGACCTTGGAAATGTTTCTTAATTCTGTCTTTTCCAGTGAAAATTAGGGAAAAGTATAGCTCTTATTTCACAATGTTGATATAGAGACTAATAGTCTTCAAATATTACCTAATATCCTAGTTTCTCAGTATATTTAACCAATAAACCAATATTGTGCATACTCTAATCATCTGTATATGCCTATATCATAGAACTGATGATTGATGGTATTATGGTTTGGGTCTTGAGCCCTTCAATGGATCAATCTGCTGATGAGTGTAGAGTCTCCATGATCCATCACCTCCCCAAAGCCTCACTTCTGAACACATGAGACTCTTGGAGGGACATTCTAGATCTAGACAATAACGCTACAGAATCAGTTAAGCATACTTCTGGGTATGCTGGTGAGAGTATTTTCAGAGAAGATTGCCATGTGTGTGAGAAGACCTGCCCTTTACATGGGCAGCACCATCCAAGAGGCTGGGGGGCTAAATGGAATGGAAAAGTGGGAGCTAGAAGCTCAATCTTATGCATATGCACTTCTTTTCTGAACGGAGTTGATTGCCTGCTGCTGTCATCCATGGGAATCCAATCCCAAGTTCTTCAGCCTTTGTATCAGACAGATTCAACATCTTCCTAGGGACGGGAAATGGTGCTTCTTGGAATAAGCGTCTACTAGATTCCCTGCCTTTTCAGCCTCCAGACAGCCATTGTTGGACTTGTCATCCTCTTTGATCATATGAGCCAAATAAATCCTCTTTTATAATTATGTACATATATCATTATTTAATTAACATATACAAAACTCTGTCTCTCAGGAGAGTCTTAACTAATACAATACTTGATACTGAGAGGTAGAATCATTGCCATAACTATATCCAATGATGTTGAGGAGCATTTGCATTTGTTTTATGGAAATAATATGGAAGAGTTTGGAGGAGCAGGCTACAGAGAACCTAAAATGCTATGGAGTTTAAAGGACAATTCTGGTGAAGGCTAAGAAGACCAGAATACTGATTGAAATGTAGATAGTAAAGGTGATGTTGATGATATTTCAGATGGAAATGTGGACTCTACCAAAAACTGGACTAGAGGACCCTTGCATTACATGATAGCAAAGAGGTTAGCATGTATGTTAACCATGCTTTATTGTACATTGCCCATGATTTGGGATTTGGTGAGAAATTGAGCTTAAAGAAGATTAAATAGTTGGGAAGACATTCCAGGGCAATAAAGCATTTAGGTTGTGGTATGGGTATTATTGACTGCTTTTTAGCTAAATTTTCAGTGAGAATCAGGTACCAAGAGGAATAGTGCTGAACATTTGGAAAATTTTCAGTTTGTCTAGAGAAGGAACAAATATAAGGTCCAGCCAAGGAGAGGTTGATTGTAAAAATTATTAGCACTGACAAAGAGAAGCCAAACACATTGAGACAATAAGAAAGATCCACTAGAGAACATTTTTTTTCTGTGCTAAAATCTTTTAAAGTTATAATTATTGAGTTATATTAATTTAAAAAATTAATAGACTTCACTGTGACATTTCTATATATGGATATATTGTTAGTGGCTTCCAGGTACAAGAGGTAGTGGTGGTGGTAGTGGTGGTGGTGGTGATTCTGTACTCTGTTGCCAGGGAAACACAATTTAAATATTAATTTATAGTAAAATTATAGATGAACATACAGGTTTCAAAAATTTGGTATGCTTATGTATTCAATTTATTTTCATCAAATATGTCAAAATATTTCAATGTAGAAAAGGCATTTTTTTTCAATTCATGGCACTGTAGAAAGCACTGTGTGTATATGGTAGTATATATTTTCTTCTCTCAAATGATACATAAAATTAATTTAACATAGTTATTCAAATGTGAAAGTTAATAGCAATAGTTGTCTAGAAGAAAACCTGAAGTAAGCAGAGATTTCTCAAACGGGACTAATGGAATTAAAAACTTTTGCTCATCAAAAAATTCAGATAGCACATAAAATAACAGCTATACCATGAAAGAAAATATTCATAACAAGTATATTTGCCAAAGGAATTTTTTCCTGAATGTACACAAGTCCTAAATCTCAATAATAAAATAAATAAGAAAAAATTGAGATTGTACCAACAATATCAAAGAATGATATATTAATAGCCAATAAGCACATAAGTTCTCAAAATGATGAGTAATCAGGAAAATGTACATTCAAGCCACACTGACGTTCTACCAAAAGGAGATTAATAGCAAATATTGGTGATGTTGGAGAATAGCCAGACTCTAATACATTTCTGGTGAGGATATAAAATTGCACAAGAACTTTGGATGAAAGTATTTATATTTTCTTATGAAGATAAGCAAATCTCTTATACATGATGTGGCAATTCCACTCTGAGTTATTTAGCCAACAGAAATGGCAATCTATGCTTATGAAGTGATTTGTAAAATATGTCTACAGAAACTTTATGAATAATGGTATAAAAACTAAAATGGATAAGCAAACTGTGGTATAATCATATAATGTAATAATATTAGGTAATAACAAAGAACAATTTACACATTTAGCAACCTGATTGGAATGCATAGACATTATGCTGTACATTAGAAACCAGACACAAAAGAATATGGACTATGTGATTCCATTTATAGAAATCCCTAGCCCCGGCAAAACTAATTTTTGTTGAAAAAAATCAGAGCACTGTTACCTCCTGGGGATATTTTAACTGAGAAGGGACTACAGGGAAAACTCTACGTTGACAGTTACATTATGTAGATAAGGATGTGAATTACATGGGTGAATGCATTTGTCAAACCTTATGGAATTATAATTTAAGACTGTGCATCTCCTGAAATTTAATTTTGTCTTTAAAAAGAGCTATAAGTACACATATGAAAATCTGTACACATCTTTGAATTGTCAGCCAAATTTCTGGCTTGGTTGGCCTTGAACAACAAAAATGTTGATTAAGATCTCTCTTTAATGGAAAGATACTGAATGCAATATTGTAAGGCTCCTCAAAGTCTTCCATATGTCTATTATATTGAGTTTGTGTGTGAGTTTTTGCTGTTTTAAAGCCAATATCAATATTTATCTGCAACTTGGGAAGCTTTTTCTTGCCAAAAATGTGTAAGTTCTCTTTTCCTCTTGCTATAAATGGGGTAAGTGCTACCAAACATTCTTTGAAAATGAGCGGAACATTAATTTTCTTGTAGTTCAGCTATTCAGCTTTCCAGTAACATTAACTATTTGCATGTGTTTACTCTGCCATTAGTGGGGTCATTAATATCAGAATATAAATCAGGTTTTATAATTTCAGTGTTTTCTAGTTTATATTTTTCCTCTGATCAATTTTCAAAATTTAATAACCTACTTTTAACATTAATTTGCTTTGGAATCAAATGCACCTGAAATTATTTGTTGCAATCCAGATGAACAATTAAAAGATACAAAAAGTGAGCAGTCTTATTTTCCTTTCATGAAATATTGAACATGGTGCACAATGAAGAATGTAGAGAGGTAAATGAAATTCGAGTGGAGTTTTGGTGTTGGTTTATATTAATACATTATGCATTATATATGTTTGAAAACTGAAGTTGTATTGAATAACTGATCATGGTATAAGCCGGTATCACTTCAACAGTGACTTCGGAAGTCTTGACTGTATTGCTAGTGATTATCATATTGCTTGGTATATATTTAGTGATCAAATGTTTCTTACTGAAATGCAACAAAAATATGAAACCATGAGATATGCCCTGGAGGGACCAAGAATTTTGGGGGTGGAGCCTTCTTGAGTCCTTGTCTTCTATCATCTGAACTGCTAACTACCTGGTGTGGCTACTCTGATACTGACTAGGGGAAGTTGATGGGTATGCTGGCAGTGTGAGCAAGATGAAACCCTGCACTGCTGTAAGTAATAGGGTTTCACTGTTTTGTGATAGGAATATAACTTAACATGTCCTCGTGGATATCATGGCCACACCCCAAGTTCACTTCTGCTCACTAACCCAGTGTCAGACATGTGCCCAAAGCAACGGTGGTACCTACAGGTTAAATACATGTGGCCCCTGGACTCCAAGGATTCATAAGTTCACAATCCCTTCTGAGTACAGAAAGAATACTTTCTTCACATGTAGTATGAAATTCTAGATATGTGTAGTAGAGTTATGAGTTTTGAAGATATAAAACTTAGGGGTTTTTTTCTTCGATACTGTTTTTGTTAAAATGGAAAATACCACTAATCATCGAGGAGTTACTCCTGTATCAAGCAGTAAATGGCACTTGCTTATAATAAAATAAGAAAAGGAAGAATGTGATGTTATTATAATAAGGATTTTCTATGAAGTTTTTATAATACTATATTTTATTTATTGTTAGAGAAAACTCTGGGGTCTTGTCTTGTAGTCTCTACGCAGAGTTGGACACACAGCTTATGGTAAATGAATGTTGACTGGAATTCTGTGAGAATGTAGAGAAGAGGAGGGCATTCCCTGCCTGAGGATGTAAGGCAAAGTTGAAAAATTTCAAGTAGTTTCAAACATTTGAAATTCTATTTGAAGGCTAGGTACAATTTTGATATGCTGGAGGTAGGATATGATTTTCAGAGAAAATATTGTAGAACCAGCAACATGAGTTAGAGCCTTCTAGGATAGGTGAGACAAAGAGTGAGCAGTTTAATTTGGGTACATGTAGAGCATATGACATAAGAATTTTAAAAAATAAAGGTAGGTAAGGCCACAACACAGAGTGCCTTGAAGGACAAATAAGTAGTTAGCCCTATAGTCAGGAGCTATTGAGAGTGGTTAACACAGAATAGAAAGTGGAAAGAGTAGCGTTTCAGGAAGGCTGTCATAGAACGCTTGAATGGCGAATGTTTTATACTTAACATTACCATATGATATAGATAATACTTTAATTTTATGTATGAGAAAACTAATGCTCCAAAGCAAATAACTTTTTCAAGCCACAATTACTCCCAATCGAAAGGTAGGTAAAACTAGCATTTTGTTTGATCTGTTTTTTCATTTAAGACAAAAATGAAAACTTAATCTTTAAGATTTTTCAAATTCTTAGGAAAAATAAGTTGTAGATGATGCATCTCGATAGTGTCTTAAGAATATTCAAGCAATTCCTTAATCTATTTTTTTCTTACAAGATGCTTTGAGGATAATTTTTGAGGTATAGCAAGTTGGAGGAATGCCATCTAATAACACTAATATCAATTAGGCAAACTTTGTTTACTTTGTGCTTTGTAATCTAACTTCTCAACATACAATTTATACAAGTCAAAAAGTTCATTGATATCATATAATTCATTCTACTACACATCTATTCTTTTACATTCCATAGGCGATTCAGGCTAGAAAAGTTGAAAAAATAACTCAAGTATATGATCTAGAATGTAGGCCAAATCTGAGGAAGAGTTTGTTGCTGTGAAATATGGAGTTCTTGGTCTTAAGTGACACAAGACATGTGCAAGAGCTTCAGGTGCTTCAAAATTTGAAGAAAAAATAAAGAAGCTGTCCCTGACTATTTAACATTATTTTTAGTGAGTCAGTGATTCAACATTCATATTTAGAGGATAAATCCTCAGACAGGGTATATAGAGGAAGTTGATATAATAATAACCGTTGCTTAGGAACTATGTACTATGTACTATGTTCCTTATTTATATTATTTGTAACTTTTACAACACCTTTCAGGTGTTGTAATTAATGGCCTCATCTTATAAACAAAATGGAAATCAAAACACTTTTGAAGGCTGTCTAGGTTGTCTAGACTGTCCTAGCTCATTGTTAGTTGGAGATTTTTAGCATAAATTTGGGGAGCAATAAACCCATATGCTTTCCATTGAACCACTTTTTAAGGTTTCTTCAACTCTGACATCCCTGATGTTTAGTGTTCTACCAAGCACATCCAGTTCTTTCTCTTACAATGGAAAGAGATAATAATCTCAGTTGAGCACAAATGAGTAAGCTTGTTCCACCCAAGAATGAACTCATGGCAACCTTGACTTCTTGATGCCTGCCTCCCATTTGCTTTATGGTTCAGCTACCATTTTCATGATATTCTTTGGAAAAACTTCACTGACTTCAGACAAACCTTTATTCCTATAGACCTGAGGTGGTCCCATCTCTCCTCCTTCCTTCATGTCCTTCTTCACAGAAGAGAACAGTGGTCTAAAAATGATGAGTGTTTTGCCACTCATGAGGGTAATGATGGATGCCATAAAAGTTTCTGAAAGCACAGAACAGATTTGCATAATAATATTGTATCTAGATTTAAAAGACACAAGTCTTTTAAAAAGACTAATAGAAATCAATTTTTTGGTCAATAGGTTTTGTCTTACTCAGTTTTCTCAGAAATTTATCAAATACTATTTATCAGAAGCTGGTTATCTCAGCCTTAAGGGTATAGTAAGGAAAATATTGAAAAATTGTGTTGTGTCTCAATCTAATGATTCAGAGGAAAATCACAGAATAAGTTTTTAGATCTAGTCTTGACTTCTTCTAGCTTCTCTTCTCTCCCTCCACCATATACATTTATTTCTTCAGTCATACCAGAGAGGTTACACCTCATGTATTTATTGAGATCTGATTTACTTACTTGTCTAGCTATTAATCTATTGCCTATCTGCATTTCTGTCTATGATTACTTGTTTCCATATCTTTCATCTATATATTTATCTTTCATCTATATACATTTGTGAATTTCTCTGCTTTAGAGTCATCTGTCACTTCTGCCAGTCTTGTCTTTTTCCACCTATCAGACCAACCAGATTTTATTCATCTTTTAAATTCTTGATAAAATGTACTGACTGCTGGAAAGCTGAGGCAGGAGGATTGAAAGTTTGAGTCCACTCCAGGCAAATTAGTGACTTAATGAGATCTTGTATCAAAATAAAAAGGGCTGGGGTATGGCTCACTGTGAAGGCCTTGGGCATCACCAACTCCCCAGGACCCCGAAAGAGAGAGAGGGAGAGAGGGAGAGAGGGAGGGGGGGGAGAGAGAGAGAGAGAGCCAAGAACTTTCCCTATGCCACTAACAACCACATAGAATAAATTACTCCCTAATCAGCATGTTCTTAAAATGCACATCTTCCTGTCTCATTGTACCTTGCCTGATTTGTCATTCCTTACCATGTTATTTTCATCACTACTGCATCACAACATCACAAGTACATGCCTGAGACCAGCATGTGTTGGTTTTATTTTTCATTTATACACAACTTGTGTAGCAGCTGTCTGCTACTCCTTTAGCTACTGGATTCATACTAGCAATATCTATGTTAGCTTCTTATCAAACCAAACTGAAGCGCAGAATAGAGTTCCCCAAAGATTTATCTGGATACAAAGCCTTAGCGGAAAATGTAGATTTTTACTACAAGATAGATGAAAATATTACAGACAACTTAAAATTGTTATTAAATAGTTTTGTTTTCCCAAAGTAGGATATTTTATTTCTGTTCTATTTCTTAAGCAGTTAATAAATATTTACAGACTCTGTCCTTACCTGCTTTTCTTTAACCACAGTCACCAGCTGAACTTCAATTTTCTCATATTTATATTATTTAAAGCAATTTTTGATCTTCTTGTACTCTTCATATCATCCCAACCTAGAATCATCAATGTACTCACCAAAGCAGGGTGGAAGTACCTATCTCCTTCAAAGGCATATTAACATCAGCTGACTGAGAGTATTCCATCATTTTCTTCAAAGAAACACAATACTTTTTTCCAAGAAAAAGTTTGATAAATGTGGTTGTCTGCATTCAACTATATGAATCTTTCATCATTGGGGTATCTCGCTTACTTGCTTTGAGCCATGCAAAATTATTGGAAACATGCAGAATTTAAATAAACAAATACCACTAGTTAATGCCAGAATGGGACTATAAATCATTTAGCCTGACACTCTTGTGCCTCTTTCTATGTCTAGAGTAAAGGGGGAAAATAGTGACTAGATTTTTTAAAAAATGAAAGGAAATATAGCCTACCATTTGTTTCCACTTTTTTAGTTGCTGTGCTGGGCATTTCACAGACATGTATTCTTGCTCCTCATCATTGTCCTATATGGATTTTGTGGATGAAGAACTTCATCCTCATGATGACAGATGGGAAAACTCAGGCTCAGAAAGTTGAAGTCTCTTGTCTATCCATGTCTACAGACTTCTAGATTTTCCACTGTATTCTGAGACACAGTATCTCTCAAATCCCTGTTGAAGCATGGCAAGGAGCTAGTTTTTGACAAGATTGTTTTGTCAGATTAATTTTTATTAAAATTATTTTAGAAATAATATACTGTTCTATAAGTCTGAATTCATGCATTAGGCTTGTTTAAAATGGAGGTGGTCAGGAGGGCTTGGATTATATTGCTGGAGTTTGTCTCAGGAAGGATCAAGAACTAAGGCTAAAATATCCAATGCATTATTATATACCAAGTCCTGAGGAAATGAACCTATAGAGTGCTGCATTGATGACAGCAGTGATTTTTCAAGCAGTGTCGCCTCATTCATTTTGTCCCATCACCTGAGATACCTTGGAGCCAGAAGACAGCAAAATATATAGTGTTCGCTAGTAGAGGCTGGAGGTGGTTTCATTATAATTGTGTGATCTCAGGTAACCTCATAATGTTGCATTTGTCTTACTGAGGTCGATCTGAAGGGACTCAGACAAATGTTATGTGGCTTTTCTGGGAACAATCATGTCTTTGAGTCTTTTCTGGGAAAACTATTGGTAGTAAGTGAAGGACGTTACTGCATTGCTGAAGCTGCTTCTGTTCTATGTGGGAAATGTAATGAAGCCACCAGGCTGTGGGCCACTGGGACATAAGCACTGGAGCTCATTCATCCTGATACTTCCTGCCTCAGCACACTATTGGTGGTTAGCCTTTAATCCAGTCCTCCATGTCTGACAGCCATCTGTAGCTAGATCTGGAATGACGAGGGAGACCAGAGGATGTTTAGCATTGGAGAAGACATATTTATATGAACTTGTGAAAAAAGGAGTGAGTCAGCAGGAGAAAGAAGAGAGTCATCTTGGGAAGGGAACACATGAAGTGCAAAGGCACTGATGATGATCAGAAGAGTGTCACAGGTTTATTCCTATACATGAGATGCAGGTGGAGAAGGACAGACATAACAGAGGGGCTTGTCAGAACCTGCATCATGAAAGGGTCCTTTAATTCAGCAAAGGCTTTTGGACTTTTCCAAGAAGATAAAGAGCAGCCATTAACAAGTTGTAAGCTGAAGGTCAGATTTATGTTTTGGAAAGCTGACTCTGCCAAACAAAAAAGAAAAAATACTGAAAGACTGGCCAATCATAAAAGCTATATAAGTGAGATAATAAAGCAAGTGAAAGAAAGGCTAATAGTATAGATACTAAACATCCCATAATAGAATCAGGAAATCACAGAAGTGATCTTATTATATACTTCAGAAATCATACTCAATCTCACTGGTCATTTCAGAAATGTATGCTATAACAATAAGTAATAATTTTTGTCAATATGATCAACACATTTTAGAACATTAAAAAACATCTGCTGAGTATGGAGATACCTCAAAGAACTAGGACTGGAAGTCCCATTTGACCCCACTATTCCACTGCTGGAGATATTCCCCAAAGAATTAAAAGAATCATACCACAGTGATATATGTGCATCCATGTTCATAGAAGCACAGTTTGTAATAGCTAAAACTTGGAAACAGCCCAAATGCCCATCAACTGGAGACTGGATAAAGAAAATGTGGTTTTTTTAAAAATAAAATGGAGTACTACTCAGCCATAAAAAATGAGAAATTAGAGACATTTATAGCTACATAGATGCACATTGAGACCATACTTTTGAGTGAAATAAATAGGACACACATATATAAATACTGAATAGTTTCTCTGGTGTGAAAAACTGAAAGTGTAAATAAGGACTAAAATGTATAATAGATAATGTGAAATAGGAAGAAAAGGGGCAAAGGGGAAGGAAGTGGAAGGGGTAGGGCAAACGAAAGAAGAGAATAGAATTAATATGAGAAAATAGAAAAATAGGAACAAAATCTTTGTAAATAGGGAGGAATGGAGGGGTTGAAGGGAGGGCTGGGCAAGGGTGAAAAATAGGAACTAAGAGAGATTATGTAAAGGTGCAAATTTCCAATGATGAATGTCATTATATTGTATAACTAAAATGCACCAATGATTAGAATGAATAATCAATAATGCAAAATAGGAAGAAAATGTCCAAAGGGGTAGGGGTAGTGGGAGGGGCAGGGGAAAGGAAAGAAGGGAAAGGAAAAATGATGAGAAATGGATAAAATGGAAATAAAGTCTTTGTAAATAGGGAAAGGTGGAGGGGGTAAAGGGAGGGCTAGGAACGGGGAAAAAATAAGAACCAACATGCATCATGTAAAGGTACAAGTTCCCAATGAGAAATGTAATTGTTTTGTATACCTAAAATGTACCAATAAAAGAATTCAAATAAATAAATAAATAAATAAATAAATAAATAAATAAACATCTGCTGATAATGAAGGTATATATCCAATGTTTGTGAAATTTCTACAGTTTTTCCTAGGGCAAGTAATTGGTAGCATCTGCAAACATTTAAACTTTCCAAAATCCTTTGAGCTGACAGTCCCACCACTAACGATCCATCCTACAAAATTAGAAACCCAGTTTGCAAAGATATGCATATGATCTTCATTATAGTATTGATTGTTAGAAGTCAAACAGAACAAAAATTGGGGGAAAATAATCTTTGCTTGTTAGTCTCCTTATACCTTTGAAGTTCTGTTCTCAGCCCCTACTGACTCCTGGCTCCCTGGTTTCTAGTAGACATCTGACAATGGAAGGGAGAGAGCCTGGGGTATCATCCCTCACTCAGCCCATTTTCCCCTGGAGGTTCTGGTCTTGGTAGTGAATGCTTTTCTCCGATGTGGCCAAAGCTTTATGACAGCAGTCATCTCTATGTTCTGCCAGGACACCTCTTGCCATGTTCAGGTAATTATACTGTCTCCTTTTCTGTTCAGGCTTTGAGGAGAAATGCTTTTTCTTCCAAGTACTTGCTTTATTCATCTTTCTTTAATTCTCCTTTCCAATGTGCCTAATCCTTCCTGCCAGAAACAAATTAAAGAATGGAGAATGGATTAGAGGAGACATCTAAGTTTGTCCTTATAGAATTCCTAAGTGACCTAAAGAGAAATTCCAGTATGTAATGGGATAGTTCAGGTGATACACAAAGTCAATCTCTTCCTGAGGAACTCTAAATGAATTGTCAACTCTTTGTTTAGGACACTGGGTTTAGGGGAGGAGGATGAGGTGTTTTGACCCTCACATAGGAAACTATCAAAGAGACCCAGTTTTCCCTGTGTCTCACTCTGGAAATATTTGTTAATTCTCCATAAGATTTAGGATCTCATAAAGATGATAGAGAGAACTTGAGACCTAAATATTCAGCTTCCAGTGGCCATATGTCCTAAGTCTACATCCTGGCTTCCCATTGTCTAGTTGGGTCATCTTTACAATATACTTAATCACCTTCAGACTCAATTTCCTCATTTTTTGAAGTGGAGATATTAATAGTGACTCTTTGCTTAGTAGTTATGAGGGGTAAATAAGTTGCTAGATGTAAGCATCTTATAACCATTCCTAGTACATAGAAGGGGCTTAATAAAAGCAAACAGTTATCATTAGCTGTCATCCAAGGACACTGTAGACAGGAGAGACACAGAGTTCCATGCAAGGATGAAAATAAGCAAGGGAAAATGTATTGGCCTCATTATGCTTCTTTGCCTTTGCATGTGGTTTGGAACCTATAACCTCATAAAAGGAGAACATGTGGAAGCCATCACCCAGACAGTTTCATTTCCTTTGGTGATAAGGTTACCAGACTGATAGATTGGGGACTGCCTTGGAAGCAGAAAGTCTTAATTTTAGAAAGGCATTTGACACAATTCTCCTTTGACCCAGTTCAAATCTCCCCCACCTTAGGAAGCTCTCAGAGCACCTGCAGTGAATTCATCCTTACACACTAGGATGTCCTGTAGTCGTTTTATATGGGTACACAGTGATCTTCTAGATTGTCAGTCAGTGAGTTTAACTATGTTATGTAGTGGGAACTCAAGAGAGATTAACACTAGCAGCTAAGGCTTTGCTCTCAGACCCCTCTAAGTTCAAATACTGGTTCTGCTTCTCAGCCGGTGTGTGTGTTCTTAAACAAGTTACTTAGTGTCTCTGAGTTTTGATTACTTCATCCATGAATTTGAGCTACTGAGCCTTCTCTTGTCATAATGGCTAGTAGGTACTAACCACCTACTCTGTTTCAGGTGGAGCCTCACATCACTCCACTATAAAGCCACTATTATTATTACCATCATAAAGACATAGATAGATTGCAACATTTAAAAGTATATCACAAAGTTCACCCTGGTTTACTCAGTAGGTGATGCAGGCAGCAGAGTAGGATTCCAGGCAGTTGGAACTCCAAGGCTGTATTGCTAACCATTGCCCCAGCTCAGCTTCATAGATAGGCTGTTTCTTGCTCATAATAGATGCTCAGTGATGTTGTTCCTTGAACAAAAGGTTCATATGCTCCTAAGATGTGCCTGCTGAGAGATTCTTACACAGAGCAGTAATGAGATCAGGAAGGCTTCATCTTATAGAAGTGATGGCCAATCTTTTAGAGATGACTGCCCAAACTGCAACCCAAGACCCACATATTTATTGCAAAGTGCCAACACTGCAATTAAACTTGAAAATGGAGGTGCCTGGGATTTAGCTCAGTGGCACTGTGCCTGCCTCAGAAGTGCAAGGTCCTGAGTTCTATCCCTGGTATCGGTTTTAGTTTAGAAAAGAAAAACTCATACATTAGCATCTTTCATCTTAAAAGGAAAACAAATAACACATGTGCCATAGGTTCACCATCACTGTTTTATAGACATTAATTTCTAATAGAGAATATGAACCAAATCAAACAAAAAAGAAATAAAGAGCTACAGCTTATAATTAGTGGACTAAAGGAAATAAACAAGGAGATTAAATCGACAAGGCTGTTATAGTAGAGAAGACCTATACAATCCTTTGGCCTAGTAGGAACACAGCATATTTATTGCCTTTAAATATCCACAGAAATGAGAAATGTGGAGTAGCTGTTAAAAACTGGGTAGACTTACAACAGGTTAGCTAGCTCCTTCTAAAGAATTCTCTTCAGCACACTGCTGTCAATTTGGGTCTACTTTGGCCAGGTTCTCAGTCCTTCTAAAAATGATGTGTGCTTTATTTGACTTAAATTATGAGGTTGGATTTTTGCGAAGATTCAATCAGATAGAATGGCAACAAGAGAAGCATCCGCATTCTTTGGCAAACCATTATGGAAGTCATTCATTTTAAACATCTGTACATATGGAATTTCACCGTGAGAAGCCCCAGTATTTCCAAACCTTACCTTCTGTTTTTAGTCTTCGTATTTCACCAATTGCCTAAAAACAAACAAAATCATGCTGACTAGCCAACTCTCTTCTGGAGCCTCTACATTGTTTCCAGGGGAGGTGAAATATTCCAAGGGCTTTCAACAAGGATTTCTCATCCACACACCAGATAATTTATGAAGTTGAAAATACACAATATCCTATGTCATATGACAGTCATCTTCAACATGCTCTCCCCCAGCTGTAGCATGCATTATTTCACTTTTCAGTTTTCCATCTCCTATACATGGCTCCTCAGACTTCGAATTCTTGAGAGAGGATGTTATCTTGATAAAAAGGGCTTCAGAAATTTGATACTAGCTTTTACTTTATGCACGGGTCAAACACTGATTTCAATTAAAGTTACTGAATTGTGTTGGGTTCTAAGTGTGCACCACAATAAATGAATTTAGAAAAGAATTTTTTATTGGAAGAGAAATTCTGCCAGTCTTTTTGCAGAATCAAATACCAGAGGATTTAGAACAACCAGGAAAAATCTGGAAGCTCCAAGTTGGTGTGCCCAATTTGATGATTTACTATAATTCTATAGTTTGTGATAATATGGTATTGACACAGAGTATAGACTAATGGACAGCTTGAAAAGAAGAGTACAGAAAGAACTTCTCCATTGGGTTACCTGATTAATGGGAGAGGTATCATTGCAATTCAGTGAGGAAAGGATTTGTTTTCAATAAATAGAATGAATTGAATCTATGTATCTCTGTGTATCTTGATCCTCATTGCAAGATTCAGTGGTTCCAGATTTAAATGTGGAACATAGTTTGATAAAAATTTTTTGAGTACAGAGCACTGTCATGATGCTGGAGTAGGCAAAGATTTCTGAAGTTCATTAAACTAAAAAGGGATTATGACTCTTAGAATTAAGATTTTGTTTATTAAAGGATAACATTAATAGAGTGATAAGGTTAACTGCATTTTAGAATACGTTATTTGTGTATATTCTAACAGACTAAAATACATTATAAGGAACATCTGCAAATTAATAAAGAAAAAACAGAGAAAATAAGAGAGCAATGAGGAAGAAATTTAAAAAGATGCTTCAGAAGAATAAATACATATGAAAGAGAAATACAAGAGAAAATACATATGGAAAGGTACACAATTTCTCTGCATATTAGAGAAATGTTCATCAAAACTGTGATGAGACACTGCTACGCAGCAAAATGTTGGCAAGGAGGAGAACAGAAACTACCAAAGCCAGCATGGGACAAGATTTGTCAATTTTGTTCTTGTTAAAATTTTGTATCACATAATTATTTACTGATAAGATAGGAGGACAACATGTGATTGGTGAGTCCTTGGCACCATCCCTTACCTCTCCTGACTAGATGCCAGTAGCGCATCCTCACACACCAGTAATGACAATCAAAAAGTCAGATATTGCTGACTTCTTTGGTGGAGAGGAGGCAAGCCCCCTCCCTCTCATTGACAACCATATGTCCTGAAAGTGAAAGTATAAAGTAGGATATATATATACTTCAGTAACATCTAACTAATCTAAACAGATTCACACTTTGTGTCTCAGAACTGGGTAGGTATTTACACCCAAGGGTGTGTGTAAGAATGTTCACAGAAGCACTAACCCTAACCGACCCAGGAGGAAATTATTCGCATATTCATCAGTAGGATGGGTGAATACATGCTCATCGATGAAAGGGTACACAAAATCAGCACATATAGATCTCACACACATAACGTTCAGCAAATGAAGCCAGAGTCAGAAAGAGTATATCATCTTAAAAATATTCATAACTAATTTAGAGTATTAGAAGTTAGGGTAATGTTCATTCTTGGTGGAGAGAAGGTTATGAGAAAGGAGCACCAGGCACATACTTGGGTAATGTCTTATTTCTTGACCTGGTTTAGGATTATAAGTATTCATTTAACCTCACACAATTTGTGTGTGGTTTCTGTAACTTGGCTATAATTAATTGGAAATATTTACCAATAATTAGAGCTCTGAGTATTCTCTTTTTTTGCCTAGGTCTTGGTAAGTTGTACAGTTGGGACTCAGACTTGTGGTCCTCATGCCTCAGGCTCTCTCAGTATTGGGATTACAGGTGTGTGCCACTGCACCCCTCAGTATATTTACTCTATGCCTATTGATGAGTTTGTACATATAAACTCATGATAACATCACTGCGGTCAAGGTACGAAACATGTGCATTACTTCCAAATTTTTTTGCATTCATGGATACGCAGGTATGTGTGTGTTTTTGGTACACATATTTAACGTGAAGTCTATCCTCTCAGTGTAATTTAAAGTGCACAACAATGTATCATTAACCGTGGGTCATATGCTGTTCTGCAGATCTTCAAAATATATTTTCCTTACATAATTGAAACTTTATATCTAGTGAGTAACAATTTCTCATTTTCTCCTTACTCCAGCACCTGATGAAAGCTTTTCTATTCTTCTCTTTGTGAGCCTATTTTTAATATTTCATATTTGTCCTATCATTGGTATATTTCACTTAGCAGAGTCTTTTCCAGACTCATTCATGTTGTTGCAAGTGGTAGACTTTTCTTCATTTAAGGACCAAATTCACCATGTCTTCTTTAAAACAAGCAGGGTTTTACTTAGGACTTTAACTGTGTCTGAATGTAGGTAGTACCGTTTGAATAGTTGGATTTTTTCCATCTAAGAATTTAAAGGCATGGTCATGACACTTAAGAGATTGTGGAAAGAAGAAACTGAATTCCATTTTGGTTTCTGAATGTCATTTATGTCTTTCTGCTTCATTTTCTATTTATTAGAGTCGATTGTTCAGAAAAGGGAATATTTATACCTTTGACTTAGATTGGAATTTTTTCAGCAAGAAGGCAGGGAGAATGATTTTTGGATGAAAACTAATAGTATTTCTGGGGAAGAATCTGTCATATAAATAAAAGAATGCCTGTTTTAAAAAGATGTACATATATTCCTAAAATAAAACACTGAAACAACTGAACATGACAAAATACTATGTGGCTGTATTTGAATGGTAACACAGGGTGATTTTCTACTTTTTCTGTCTGTCTGTCTGTCTGTAATGATTTTGATTAAAATCACTTCGAGAAAAGGGAACAAAAATAGTTATTTACAGTGTAACTTACTTATACTTGCTCTCTGTCCATCATAGGTACCTATTAAGTGGTTAAAAATTTGTCGAACTGTACAAAACAATTTCAACAAATACACACTGCAGGATTATCCTAGAAAACTTACCAGTTTGTAAGAAGTCACTTTCATTCAAGGTTAGGGCACAAATGAATGATGATTTTAGATTAGTTTCTACTTTCAGAACCAAATACTGAAAGTTTAAAAAAACTCCTCTCAGAGTAATTATTAGTTATAATGACATAAGCCATAAACATTGTCAATTGTTAGGCATTATAAAAACTAATTCCATAACCGCTTTGCCTTTAGAGGTGGCTTATTCAAATATGAAATCTTGCCACTCGAAAAATGCCATGCAGGGATAAATGGCTAATACAAAGTTATCTCAGGAGATTCATGATATTATCAAAATGTATGAATCCCCAGGTTATACTTAAACTGGCAACAGTTTCCCCATCAAATTCCTTTGAAACAGGATAGTAAATCACTTAACCCTCTGGTCCTAATACTATTCTGAGTTGTTACAAAATATAAGGTCATTAGGTAATCTGGTCAACACACAGTTTAAAGTGTTATAAATCTGGTTTATTGATGGGAAAAGTGAAGTATGGAGAAATTAAGGCAATTTCTTCAGGAAAGTCGCTAGCATGTGGCAGAACTGGAATCCAAACCCACAGATTATATCTCTGGAATCCACTTCCTAAAGCACAGTCGTTACTGACCTTTTGGGATGACCTTATTTTAAAATAGTACTCTCATATGTATTTTGAGACAAAAAGATACAATAGTTAAAAGTATATCATTTTTATATTAATTATTCCCTTGTTAGTAGAAACTAATAGTTCTTCTGAGGCTAAATCTTTCAACTTCAGTTTTACTTGCAGCTTAAAATGAGTCCAAGGTACTCACTCCATTGTTAGCTGTATTTATTTTAATAGTTCATTTCTCAAAATTAATTCTCTCAGAAAAGGGGTAAGTGTATGGTAAAATTCAACCTTCTTTCTACTCATTAATGCAAGCAGCCACTTGCATCTCTCTGAATAGAACTCTGCTTTTAATATTTTTATAACTGTTCTATATACTCTTTTGATT
The DNA here is from genome assembly GCF_000247695.1 of Heterocephalus glaber. The sequence continues at coordinate 19,620,662 of NW_004624760.1, read as the reverse complement.
TTCTTAAGATTAATAATAATCATCACCAATTGACCATCTGTGCACCCCAGAAGCTATTCAAGTTGTCCTTAAAGAGCCTTCCAAATGAGGAAACTGAAGAAAATTAGATATTTTTCCTAAATCCTCATTTTGAAATGAAAGAATGTGGATTCCATCCAGATCAGTGTTACCGGAAAAAAAGTCCAAACCTTTTCAAACTCCAACCCAGCAAACACCCTGCTTCCATCCATTAGAGATGGATTTCTTAATTTATGAGCAGAAGTGGGCTACAGATTGTAAGGGACCCTATAAATTGTTTACATAATATCTAGTTTATTTTAAAAATGAAAATTCATTTTGTTTTGTAACAATTTTAGATTCAAGGAACAGTTGCAAAAATAGTATAGATAGTCTTTATATACTCTACACCCAGCTTTTCAGTATATTAGCATCTTATGTTGTTTTAGAATATTGGCAAAACTAAGATACTAACCTCAGTACAATACTATCCACTAAAGCAGCAAGCTTATGGGATTTCATTATTTTCCCAATGTTTGTTTTTCTGTTCTAGGATCTCATATTGCTTATAGTTATTCTGCCTCAATCATTTTCTCCAATCTTTGACAATTTCTTAGTACTGTGCTTGCTAGTTGTGACCACTTATCCTGATATGTCAGATTCATTGCATTAAGAAACACCTAACAGATTAGTAAAGTGCAGTACTTACTGTGTCTGTGTGGATCATAGAGGCCTGCCTTGGGTACAACACAATAACCCCTTTTCCATTCCTCTCTGGCACTCTTCCCCTGCTCTGCTTCCAGGCTACCTCTAACCAGGCTCCCATGATGTTTTGACTCTGGAGCCAGCCAACCATGGATTGAATTCCTGAAACCATAAGTCAAATGAAATTTCTTCTTTCACTTGTGGGTATCAGGTATTATGTCTCAGAGATGGGAAACCCAACTAACACATGTGACTTTTGTAACCACGATACTTTTGAAGACTATTAGTCAATTACTTTTAAGAGAATCTGGCACTTTGGATTTTTCTAATGTATTTCCTTGATTGTATTGAGATTTTCCATCACTGCAAAGGAAACAACCCCATAGGTAATACATTTCTTTTCCATGTGCATATCTTTGACTTTCAGCTTCAATTTACTCCTAGGTATTTTTGTTTTAGAATGCTATTTAATTAGAATCTCAAGGAAAATGTCTGAGTGTTTCCAGGAAAGAGGGAAAGCAGAAATATTTTTTTCAATAAATCTTCCAAGTTTTGAATGACCATGAAGGTAGGATCTGAGATCTTGGAAGTCTTTCCTCAGATAGCTTTTCTGATAGCAGAATTGTTTTTGGTTTAAATCTACAGGACCCAGAGTGCATCAAATCAGAGGATTCAAGGTCTGTATATATAACTGCCTATGTCAATTTTTCATTATTTTGCTAAGGAGGTAACAGATGGAAATCTCCACTACAAACTTCCCAGTTTTCATGTTGAAGCCCTGTAATATTTTGGTAGATTTGTTGACACTGTGCAAAAATTCCATTTCTGTTTACCTTTCTCTGACCTAGTTTAATATTCCCTGACACATCTTGCCTGCAGCAATTATTGCTGTGGTGTTATAATGATGATTTTCTATTTTTAACCTCCTTTCTACATTTTAATTGAAATTATTAGTCCATAAGGGATTGCGTATTTTTGTGCCTGTTCATCTGATACCTGGAAATCTGGTATAATTCTTTTTCTTTAGTGGAATTTAAAAAAATGATCCTAAAAGGTTGAAAACTACTGTTTGATAATGAGAACTAAATTCAAGGAAAAGCTTTGACCTTTTCTAGGAAAGTGAGGGGGATAGAAATATTTTTATTTTTAAAGTCATTGAGGCATTATGTAAAATTTACCTCTGACATTGTAAACAAGATCTCATGAAAAGTTCCATCTGCTGAGACTTTCCTTGGATACCTCTGGATAGTAGAGTTATGCACATTGGTTGGACCATAAGACCCTAATAAGGATATCTATCCTTTCATATCCTCCTCTTCTGATTGGGTCCCAAATCTTGCTTAATTATTCTAATGCATTCAGAAATCATTGTCTTCAATTTGAGATATTTATTTTAAGGTCATAAACCCTGAGGCTTTTTGAACATTTTTCTACCAAAAATACCCTAGTTAAAAAAGATGAACTTCAAGATTTGAAGATAGTACAGAATAAACAATCAAAAATCAATTGTAATACTATATAACAGCAATGAACAACCCTAAAAGAAAATCATAAAAAGAATTCTGTTTATATTCACATCTAAAAGAATGAAATTCTAAGAATGAAAATAGCCAAGGAAGTGGGAAAGGCAATAAAAACAATAAAAAATGTTTTAGCAGAAAATTTTAAAAGCTAAATGAAAAAAACCTTGTGTTCATGGATTTGGAGACTTAATATTAACATGTCAGTACTTCCCCCAAACAATCCACATATTTAATGAACCCCGGTTAAGCTTATCAGCATTTTTTAATTAATAAAAATCCTGATCCTTGAATTCATATTGAAAGGGATTACAATAATCAAAACTGTGTTGAAAAAGAAGAACCAAGCTGAAGGAATTTTACTTTCCAATTTATAACTAAATGGAAAGCTGCAGTTATTGATCTAATGTGATGCTTTCATAAGGATAAATATATAAACCAATGATTCCATTAGGAACTGAGAGTCCAGGGCTAAGCCCAAATTTCTATGACCAATTGACTTTGACAGGGATGCTAAGACCATTCAGTGAGCAAAGAATGATCTTTTCAATCAGGTTGGGATAACTGGATAGCCACATTGAGAAAATACATTTGAACCTCAACCTATCATATATAAAATTAAATCAAAACAGATCAACAATGTAAAGTTAAAGGTGAAATTCTAAAGCCCCTAGAAACATAGAAGTAAACTTTTTTGACTTTGGAATTTGTCAATAAATTCTAAAATATGGTGTGAGCAATACATTTTTTAAAATTTTGATAAATTGGATGACATGAAATTTTAAAATTTTTATGCAATTAAGAGGATTAAAGAGAACCTACAGAATGAGAAAAATTTTGAAGTAGTTTACTTGGTAAAATAAATCCTACTCTCCAGAATATATAAAGAACTCTTACAGCTCAATAATTTAAAAAATTAGTACAATTAAATAAAGGGGAAAAGACTCAAATAAATTTATCTCCAAAAAAGTTATAAAATGTCCAAATATGAAAAGATTCTCCATATTGTCAGTCACTGGGAACATGTAAACTAAAACCAAAATGAGATGTAATTTTATACCCACTAGGATAGTGATAATAATGATAATAATAATGATGATAATAATAATATTTTGGTGAGGAAATGAAGAATTTGGAACTCTCACATATTGCTAAGAACAAGATTCAGTTCAGTGGCCACAAAAGTGTTAGGAATAAAATTAACATGTGACCCAGAAATTCCACTCCTACTTAATATGGTCAAAAAGCAAAAATAGACATATTCATGCAAGTGACTTTGCACGAATGTTCATAACAGCATTCTTAACATTAGCCCAGGTGAAAACAACTGAAATGTTCATCAATCAATGTATGAATTTTTAAAAGGAGGTATACACCTATCATGGAATGAAAACAGAATGATGTATTAATATATACAATGATATGGATGCACCTTGAAAATGGTGCACTAACTGAGAAAATGCTAGACTGAAAAAAACATATTATATTGCTCCATTGTATGTACCACCTAACACAATTAAATTCACAGACAACGGCTGCCAAAGGCTGCAAGGAGGAGGATAGAAGTGACTGCTTGATGGATACAGGGTTCCTTTGGGATGAAGAAAATGCTTTGGAAGTCGACACAGGGTGGTTGCACATGAATAGACTAAAAGTCACAAAAGTATACATTTTAAAATGGTTAATTTTATGTTATGGGAGCTTATTGTTAAGTGGAGAAAAAGAGTTGGGGTGAGTGGGCCACCAAGTGAAATCAATCACTTGAAGACCAATCAAAACTACTTTTTACTAACATAAAATTTTCAGCAGCAGAGCACAAAAATTATGATTGCATTCTTCATTGTATTTCCAAAAATTGAATGCACTAAACTAGAAAAAAATGCACACCAAACTAGAAAAAAATTACACATATGCCATATGCCACGAATCCCCTATTCATTCACTCTTCTTTTCTCTGTGACTTCTAATAAGATAGTTTAAGGATGTGTACTTTGTAAGCTTTCTATAAATGGAACCATTTCCAGGCATGATGACACGTATCTGTAACCTCAGCTACTTGGGAGACTGAGGCAGGAGGAGCACAATTTCGAGGTTCACTTGGTCAACTTAGAGAGACCCTGTCACAAAAATAAAATCAGAAAGGGCTAAGGATGTACCGCAGCTCAGTGGTAGAGCACTTGCCTACCACACACAAGGCACTGGTGTCAGTCTCCAGTACCACAGGAAAGAAATGGAAGTACACAAGACACGTATTTTGCTCTTTGGCTTTTTTCAGGACAATTTATGTTTGAGATTCACTCCCATTGCTGTGTAGTATTTCATTGAGTGACTATATAAAAATTTTTTATACACTCCACTATTAAAAGACATTTTCTTTTATAATTTTAGCTATTACAAATACCACTGCCATGCAAATGCATGAAAGATTCATATTTGGACTCAGAATTTCTGAGTCCTATGATCTTCACAATCAGATTTAATAGAAAATGCCAACTTGCTTTCCAAAGTTGTTCCAATTTACACTGTCATCAACCAGGTATGTACTTGCTCCATTTTGTCACTCACACTTGATATTTCCCAAGGGCTTAGCTAAGGTCAATTTCTCCCTCAGCTCAGCCATGCTTCTTTCACTCTTTAGAAGGGTTATTTCTGAGAATCTTTTTTCAATAAGACTCTTGCATTCAAATTTCTGTCTCAGAGAATAGTTCACTTGATTTTACTATGTATCTTCATCTTCATCATCATCATCATCCGTCTATTCATATAACGCACACACACACATCATCATCATCATCATCATCATCCATCAGTATTTATAAGGTATGGGTCCAGGAACCCTCAGGAATACCCAAATCTGCAGGTGCTAAATTCAATTATGTAAAATGCTATATTATTTATAACTAACCAACACATATCTCTCCATATGCTTTAAATCATCTCTAGATCACTTATAACAAAATTCACTGATCTGGAGAGTCAACTCTATGTATTTAAGGTTTATGTCCATTCCTCCATTTAGTTGCCTCTTTCACATATTATTAAGTCATAGGAATTCTTTACATACTGAGTCTTGTAGCTTCCAAAATCTCTCAGCCTGGGGATTGCATCTTCAAACTTTTATTAATTCTTTTGATGGTGAAAAATCTTAATACACTCAAATACATCAACACTTTGTCTTCTTCTGATTAACATTTTTTAATCTTTTAAAGACATGTTTGCCTATGTCAATGTTGTGGAAATATTCCCTTATGCTTCCATCTGTGAGCTCATGCGTTTACTTTTTCTATTTAGATTGGTAATACATCTGGAGTTGATTTTGTGTATAGTGTGAGGTAGAGTTCAAAATTATTTTTTCCATATGGATATTCAATGAATCCCACACCTTTTATTAAAACTATCACATTTCTCCATTTCACTGAAATAGAAACTTTATCATAAATCAAGTGATCATTATATGTGATAACTCTAGTTTCGCCCATTTTCTGTCTTTTGTATGTATTCCAGTACCAGAAACTCTTTATTAATATAGTATGACACTGAATGGAAATAGTGATGGTGGATGTTCTTATCTAACACCAATCTTACTAAAATATAGCTTTAATAATTCAAAATTAATGCGATGTGTGCTACAGGGTTTTGGTAGATATTCTTCATCAGACTAGGGTAATTCTTATCCCTTCTTAGTTAAGAGGGTCTATTATGAATTAGTTATAAATTTTGTCAAATGCTTTCCTTATAATATAGAGATCATCACATATATTTTTCTCTTCTTCTGCCAAGGGTATGACTTAAGTGAGTTTAGTTTAAAATCTTAAATTCATTATTATATTCCTAGAAAAATTACATGCAGCCATGCTTACTACATTTGTAGAATATTGCTTGATTTAATTTGCCAAAATTTTGTGCACAATTTCTAAATTTATAACCATGAGAAATATTGTTTTGGAAGTTCCTTTTATGAAATTTGGGTCAATTTAACTCAACATCTAATATTTCATTTTAGAATTATCTTTTACAACATCAACTTATTTTAATCTAAATATATTTTAAGATTATATAGAGTAAAAGCACATATACTAGGATTTGCATATAGTTAGCATTTTACCTGACCTTAAAGAACCCCGACTTGAGAGTATCAGCTAATGTCAAATCTGATGAATGTCTAATGTTTTTTGAGTCTCAGGCAATGTAAACATGCTTGCCCTTGATTTGGGAAAGGTTATACTGGAAACATTACTAATTTCAATTGATCAGAACAGAAAAGTACTTTTGATTCTGATCAGAATATGCATGGAGTGAAGTGTATAGGATTGTTAAGGGATGACTTGGTTCTTTCTTTCTAGTCCCTAGACAACTAGGTGAACTCATACAAACAACAAGGGGAATTGTTCATTCAAAACAAAAGAAACACACACACCCCACTCTCAATCTGCCCTAAACTAAAATATATGAAATGGGTTGGAGGACGTAAGAACATCCATGGTTAATGTATTTTAAGAGATAAGATATTGGAGAAATAGTCATGTATGGAGAATGTAAAGGAAGTCTGAAAGGTAAAAGAATGATTTCTTCATTTGGTGATACTTAGGACTAGCTACTTTGAAGTTTCCCAATTATAATGAAATGAGGCCAATATATACTATATAATATATCTATTAAATGCTTACAGTAATTGCTGCAGAAGAAAAATCTCCAAAGACAAAAACAGAAATGGGAAAGAAAAGGAAAAAGAGAGAGAGAGAGAGAGCATGCTGGATAATATTGGGGAGAATTATATGGTAACTTGTAAAGGACACCAAGCAGGGGTTTCCCTGGTAACAAACACCTATGGCAGCAATGGATAGTAACCACTGGATCCTCCAATCAGTGGGAGAATTGCACGTAAGACTCCTACATTAAATCTTAATTCTGGGAGGAAGAAAAGTAGGCTCAAAATCATACATTCTTGTTTCCCAGCAGACACGAAAGTAAATCCTCTCTGGAGGAAAGCACGCCCAATTTAGGTCCTTACAATGTCTGTGCATTATATTCAACTAAATATGAGCTCATGACTCAAATTCCTAAGCACCCAAGGAAAAAAGCTACTATGAGTCATATCAGTGGTGATAAAAATTCAAATATTACTTCCACCAGATGTAGAATATAAAATGGGGTGTGTGTTTAAATAAAGAAGAGCCTGAAATTTTAAAAGTAATAAACTATCAAAACTGACCAACTGTTTCCCTTTACTAGCCTCAAAACATTTAATAAAGTGACAAGGCACTTTAAAAAAAAACCTGATATATGAATTATAATTAGAAGAATTTTAATGTAAGATAATTAAATTAAAACTTTAATAAATGGATTCAACAGCAGATTAGGCATACCTCAAGGGATATTTTAAGATATCTCTTATTTTTAAGATATCTCTTATTTTAAGATAGTTCTGAAAATACTCCTAGAATTAAACAAGAAGAAACTGAGAGGTGTATCTTATCAGAAACAGGTTAAGGACATAGACAATGGAATGAGATGGTCTAAACATACAAATTCTTCTGTAATTGAAGAACACCAGAACAATAATACAAAGAGCATCTTAAAACTAGCCATAAAAAGAAACCATGTACATACAAAAGAAGAGTAGATGGGCAAGTGTAGAATTTTCAACCTATAAATCGAAGAACATTAACAAAATAACTTCAAATTTGCTACTTAAAAGAAATGTGGATGTACAATTTTGTACCTGGCAAAGTATCTTTCTAGAATGAACTAGACAAATGCATTATTAGTACCAGCAGGTGTCACTAGAGCAGTGTACAAAGGATTAGCTCCCAGAGGAAGAAAAAGATTTCAAAGAAAGGTTTGAAATGGCGGGGGGGTGGGGTGGGGGTGGGGGTAGTATCACCTGTATATGATAATAACTACAATAATGACTAATTTATAGTTTACAATATAATACCAAAATACATATTAATAAAAGTCATAGAGCCTAATGACCAAGCGCCACCTTTGTATTTTCCGAAATCCTTGAATTTGGGATGCCAGTTAAGATACTGATAGACTTCAGATTTTTTAACTATCCATAGTAGAGTTTTTAGGATAACCATAAAAGAATTGAGGAAAAAGATAACTTTCAGACTAAAGATACACACACATGTTTTGGGAAAATATCCACTGAGAAAATGAATAGAGAAACAAAAGCTTAGAAATACAGAATAAAATAGCTCAAGATAAATTGTTAGATACATATACAAATGTATCAGAAATAGCAGTAAGTAGGCTAAAATCATTACCTTTAAGGTAGAGATTGTAAAATTGAAGTTTAAAAAAGTATATAGTCTGCACAAATTTCTCACCTAAAACATAAGAACAAGACAATGTTGAAAATGAAGGGTAAATAAAAAGGGACACACTAGGAAAAATAGTAACACAAACAAAACAAAAGTAACTTATTAATGCATGATAAAAGTGACCTTAAAATCATAAGTACTTTTAGGAAGCAAAAGATTACTACTTAACACTGTATGTTATTTACATTTCCAGGAAGATAATTTAGTCTAAACTTCTATGCATCTATGTATTTTACCACCAGACTATATAAAGTAAAATAATGATATTTGGCAGAAAAAAAGAAAATTTGAGAAAAGTGAAAACTGCTATCATTGTGAACGATTTTTCTGGTGTTCTCACTGTAAGTCAGACACAACAAAGGAAATATAGGAGACTTAATCAATGTAATTAATAAAATTGATGTAATGAACATATAATAATGAGCAATATTTCCAAAGTGTCAAGTAAAGGTCTAAGCTTTTATACATATTAACTAATTTAATCTCTTTAACAGCAACACAACAGGTATTACAGTCCAATTTACAGATGGTTAAACTGAGGCACAGAAAAATGCATTGATCTCACTAGATTCCTTCAGCTCTACATATACAGCTAATAGGTACAGTTGGGATTTGAACCTAGGGTTAAAGATTTTTTCACTTTTAAATGCTGTACTGCCTTTTTTTTAACTTTAAAATTTTATTTTATTGGTACATTTTAGGTATACAATATAATGACACTCATCATTGGAAATTTGCACCTTTACATAATCTCTCTTGGTTCGTATTTTTCCCCCTTCCCCTGCCCTCCCTTCAACCCCTTCATCCCTCCCTATTTACAAAGATTTTGTTTCCATTTTTTCATTTTCTCATATTAATGCCATTCCCTTCTTTCCTTTCCCCTACCCCTCCAACTTCCCCTTCCTCTTTGCCCCTTTTCTTCCTATTTCACATTATACCTTTTAGTTCTTATTTACACTTTCAGTTTCTCACACTAGAGAAACTATTCGGTATTTACACGTGTGCCCTGTTTATTTCACTTAAGAGTATCGCCTCAATGCACATCCATTTAGCTACAAATGTTGCTAATGTCTCATTTTTTTTATGGCGGACATATTTTCTTTATCCAGTCTCCAGTTGATGGGCATTTGGGCTGCTTCCAAGTTTTAGCTATTACAAACTGTGCTGCTATGAACATGGGTGCACATATATCACTGTGGTATGATTTTTTTAATTCTTTGGGGAAGATACTCAGCAAGGGAATAGCTGAGTCAAATGGGACTTCCAGTCCTGGTTCTTGGAGGTTTCTCCATACTGATTTCCACAGTGGTTGCACCAGTCTACACTCCCACCAGCAGTGGAGCAGGGTTCCTCTTTCCCCACAGCCCTGCCAGCATTTGTTGTTGGTTGATTTTTTTGATAGCAGCCATTCTTTATGGAGTGAGGTGGAATCTCAGCGTTGTTTTCATTTGCATCTCTCAAATGACCAATGAAGTTGAACACTTTTTCACATGTTTATTTGCTATTTCTACTTCTTTGTCAGAGAAATGTCTGTTCACAAAAGTGACTCAATAAGAAATAGAAAATCTGAGTTTCTCTGTAGCATCAAGAAAAGTTTAAAAATATAATTGAAAGTCCTAAAACATGTTCAGGACATGGAAGGAAGCAAAACTTAAAACAGGATACCAAAAGCAATAACATAATAATTTAGAAATATATGCATGAAAAGACTCTGAATAGATTTGTTTATTTTTAAATTTTTAAATTTCTCTCATAAAATTCAGTGCTCTCTTTGTCCTTTATCTGTTCTCGGTTGGTATCTAGATTCTAGAATGTGAGGCAGCAATCTTTTTCAGTGAAGGGCATGAGAGTGGATATTTTAGAAGCTGTGGACCATACAGACTCTGTTAAAGGCAGTGACTCTGCCATTGTAAGCATATAAATGAATGGATTTGTGTTCCAATAAAACTTTATATGTAAGAACATGCTGTGAGCAAGATTTTGCCCTTGGGCTGTAGTTTGTGCACTGTTATTCTAAGGCTGTGTACTGGAAAAATCTGGGAATCTTTAAAAAACACTGGTGATTCACTTCTACTCCCAGACACTCTGATTTAATTGACAGAGAATAGATGTTGGGCACGGACCTTTTTGAAGTTACTAAGTTTACTCGAATGTGTAACAAAATCTCATACAACAGTAGATTCACTACACAGAAGAAACTAGGGTAGTTTATTGACTACTGGGAGCAGATCCCTGTGCCAAATTGCACTGAGCTGTGGTGTCAGCAAGAAATAAACTTTTATTGTGAAAAGCCTTGGGGATTTTGAGCGCTTTGATACAGAATTTAAATTACCTTGACTAATACAGTAATTGGTAACAGAAATGACAGTATTGCCACAGAAAAATAAATAAGGGTTTTTGACTTCATGGTTGGTCAGCTAGGAAACTGATATCAGAGGGAAAGCAGATGAGAGACCATATTACGTGGTACAAGAGCATTTGGTAAAATAGTTGGATGCAATAATTTGTGAAGCAGATCATTGCTTGGACAAATGTAGCTCTAGGGGACATAGTTGGAAAGAAAGAGATAACAAGCATATCTGAACTTCTTTTTGCTGACATCGACAAGGAATAACATGGAAGAGATGTGCTTCATAAGAAATTTTCCACTTTGGAAGCTCAAGTGAATAGGAATCAAAAGGACTCCAGAAATCTGTGGAATTAAGGGTTTTGTGAAAGTCATTACATTGCAGATCTCAAATAGTCAAAGATAAGAAGGAAAACAGCTCAAAAGAGTCAGAGTCCAGAAAATATTCACAATTAACAAATGAAAAAGTGATTCAGCCCTTCAGTGAGGGTCATTTTGAAGGAGCATCCCTTCGTTCTCAAGTTTATTGTTCCAGATAACCTCAGGTTTGCTTCCAATACATAAAGAGGGAACACGAGGTAGCCTGTGAATGGGAAGCAAAGAAACTCAGACAACTGAAGAGCCATGTTTGGGACATCATGTTGGGTGTAGTCACTGGTACATGGAACAGACTGGAATAAAAGAAGTCATAACATATGATGTTTTTGAGGGAACAATATTGCCAAGAAACCACAATCTGATCCAAAAGCCTGCAAGTGCTTGGCAAACCTTAAAACAATCTTTGACCTGACAAAAACGGCTGGGAAATAGGAGTAGTTCTCAGTGAGGGCATTCCGCCACGCCCACTTCAAATGTGGTCAAGAGTGTAATGGATAGCAAAGAACCTTTGAGTTGGGTGCTCAAAGCCACAGAGAATAACTCTTGTGGAAGTCTTGCACAGAGAACAGAACCAGAGTGTGTCATTGATCTTCTTTGGTTTTCCATAGAGGACCTTCACAATGTCTTCCCAGAGGGCCTTCAAATTTCCGAATAGGCACCTAGAGCACAAGAGCCCACATTGCAAGCTGATTGTAGAGATTGTGCAGCAGCCAAGTATCTTCAGTTTCGACATGAATGAAATGACTTGGTGAGGCTTTGGCTTATTTTCGTGGGAAGAGGCTAAGTATATTTTATGTACAGAAAAAAAATAAAGAAATATTCAGTAACCAGAAGTGAAGTCTGGGGCTGAAGCAATATGATGTTGCTCCTAAAACATGTCGTGCTATCCTCCTGGGAACACAACTAAATCCAACTTCCATTGCAGTTAACAACATAGAAGGAGTATGGGTAGAAGTCAGGAATGATACTTTTAACCTTGGCTTTCTACAACCTTGTTTGATCCTTCACCTTCCCTTTCCATCCTCTGCAGCTGTATGTAGAGACTTCAAAGGACAATTCAAAGGCCTAAATGATATTGGAGCCATTTACATAGAAGGTGTAAGAGTCCTTGAATGACGGCTTGCAGAAGGGTCCTTCTCTACTGCCACACTGCATGGATGGTGACAGGACTGAGAAATAACATTTGTATTGAATTCAGACAGCAAGATTTAAATGTTGTTGGAGCAATTGGACACCCTTATCTAACACACCATTCTCTCTTCCAACCTTGAGCTCATAAGAGAAGTTTTGCGGAGATCAGTTGAAGAACTGAGAAGTACATCTGTTGAAAGTTAGAGATCTAGAAGACCACACTTAGTTATGTCTGAGAAATCTAGAGCTGACCACAGGTTCATAAATGAACTTAGAGAATTCAGAAAGGAAAAGAAGTGCAGACTAACTGCTTTGGGCGAGGGCCTGAAAAAAATCGTTTTGCAATGGATCTGCAGGCAGAAGTTTGTCAGGCCATGAAATTGGTGAGTATTTCCAAAAAAAAAATCTGCCAAATGAGATATATAACTAAGTGGATAATTGATGGATCCTGTTCGATAGATGTTTACTGGGGGAACAAAGAGAACTCAACACACAGACACCAGTGGTGGTGCAGTCATGAAGGTAGGAGGAATGAGGATGGCTCTCCAGAGATTTCCCAGAATAGAGCTGGAGAAGCGTGGTGTCAGGTTAATTACAGAAAAGGAATGTCCAATAAGGAACTTTTAAGGGACACAGAAAAGTGCTTCAAGAGAAAATCACTCATTTTAATCTTCTGCTAGGTGTAGAGAGTGAAAAGTTCATCAGGAATGAGAAATGCCCCATCTCTTTCTTTACACCATTTAACCCAGTCAGAAACTAGCTAAGGGAAGATGCAGTATATTGCTCTGGGTAAGGGAGCTTATGCTGTGGTAGCAAATAAAGCAGGGAGGATTTGGTGATTTTTAAGAAGCTTACTTTTGGCTCATGCCTCAGTCCATCATGAGTTGACATGGGTCTCTGTTCATCAGTTCATCCAAGCACATAGCCTGGTGGACCTTCTGTCTTGATACACACTTCAAAATGACAACATCATTCTATAAGCCCTACATTGGGCCACGGATAATTACTGTGCTACGTGGCTCATTTATCTTGTATTTAAAATGGAAATTAAAGTTATGGGACAGGAAAAGGACTATTACATCAACATTTCTCAAATTGTATTCCAAGTAACACATGTGAGAGTGCCTGTGTGTATCCCGGATTAGAAGATTTTAATTTTGTTTTCTTTGTTCTCCAACATATTTCATAAAATACCATTTTTGCAAAAAAAAGATAAATAACTCTGGATTTCACGTCATGATTGTTGTTGCCACTATGGCTACCCTCTGAGAGTGCATGGATGCCCACAGCAGACTCTCCAACACAGCATCCTGTTTGTATCTGTTTGGAATTTTAATTCTAAGCTTCAATCGCAAGTATCTTTTGCTTGAAGGTAAAATGATCACTAGAGGGAAGCAATTTTCAAACAGAACAAGCCTGGATCAATCTGTACATTTTCTCAATCTCATGTCTCACCATGTGTTGTGATCTAGACCCACGCTCCCCACAAGAGCTCCTGATGGAGGTTCTCTCCAGCGGGCGCTGTGGCCTCTACAGCCCAACCCATCTCCAAAGCTGAGTCCACATTTTGTTTGCCCATATTCCCACGCAGCGTGAGCACTGGTTGCAAACTGCCACTAGAGGGTGCTGATATCCTAGCTTTGGTTTTCATTGACGTCTGTGTGAATTAAAAATTCACCTTCTATATCAACAAACTTAAATCTCTGCACAAATCCCAGCTTGTGAGAATCATATACTTGTAAAGATTTTTGTAAAAAAACTTTATTCAGAGTGAACTCTGTAGGGTTATCTTGCTTAAAAATGCGGACAAACCCTCTATAAATTCACCAGCTGAGGCCCTTCCATAGACACAAGCAATCGAAGTGTTACGCTTGTCTCTGCTCCGGGGTAAGTTGGAAATTATTAGCAGGTTTTTCTCTGTGTGTATAGATCGATGTACTTGCAAGAGACTACCAGCTCTCCATCGCATCTATTTACTGCTCTATGAAAGGACACCGAGAACATAGACTAAGCTCATAGCAAATATGAGCCTAGAGATGGGATATTCCAGTACATTCTATGCCTCCTTGATCCCAAACTTTTTCCCTTACAGTCTGTCAGATGTATGTATAATGTTATCATTTGGTTAAAGCATTTCCCTTTATAACAACATCAACAATGCCACAATATAAAAAAAGTCCTCACAGCCCTTCATACTTTACATGGCATGGGCAGGGCCAGGTGTGCAACCTATTCAGTTCAAGTGTCAGAACCTAGATCCAGGTGTGGTGACATACACCTGACATTCCAGCTACTCAGGAAACCGAGGCAGAGGGCTGATGAGTTTGGGGACAGCCTGGGAAACTTACCAAGACCCCTATCATCTTAAAAAAAGCCAGAACTTGACACCATGACTTTTGATAACAGGTATCAACTCGTGGTCACAGCATGAGATTAAATACTTGTATTACATCTTAAGTAGTATATGATAATGGCAAATCCTCTCCTGATACTCTATTTCCTTTCAGATTGTTTCTGAATTTCACCTTTCTCCAAATCCAGTGTCCCTGGTGGACAAAAACAACCCTGTCTCCATCCCTTTCTCCCTCTGCACTAGTGCCAAGCCCACCAGTAAAAGCGCCAACAGAGAAGTGGCTGTCTGCATTCCATGTTGCTACAGAACATCAGCGCTGGAAGGCATCCTTACGATTATCTCATCTAACCACCCTTTTTTACATCTATGGAAACTAAGCCAGGAAGGAGTGGAGATAGTCCTATAGATGATGCCATGCGATGTCTCCTATGACCTACTTTTCATTAAAGCAATGTGTACCTTGGTATCCATTACTTTGGAAATTGTGTTGATGTCAACTGCCTTCTCTTCAAAATAGCATCTAATTTAACTACCCCTCCCCTATGCACACCGAAATGTCATCAGAGTTGAAATCTTTATGCCATAAGTTTCTTACTTTAGGATCTAAGGAAAAACAAGTTCATGAGTAATATGTGTGATAATTGGCCTTTTCATTCTTCACTTGTCTCCTGCCCCTTGGTTATCTTGTTCATATTTCTGTTATTGAAGTAATCTCAATACTGCATTTCAGTTATCCTTCGCCTCTCTGGAGTCTTCTGTGGAGCACAGCAGGCTTCAGGAAAAGAACTAAATCACAGACATCTGTAACTGCAGAGCCTACTGTTGTTTTTGGCAAAGGCTAGGTGATCGATAATTAATTGCTAAATTGAATCAGGGAGTGTTGAATTGGACCTACACATTAAAAACCATCTCCCTGGACATGTGCCATCAGGATTTTAAAATCCGGATGGATATAGAAAAGGCTGCTATCAACAGATATTTAAGGTTTAAGATCTATTCAGATATTTAGGACTTAATAAGCACTTTAGTTCTGCCCTCAAGATCTTGAGAGTCTCACAGGTCAGATGAGGGCAGGTGAATTCAGGATTCAGCTACACAGAATCTGGCTAATTTGGTAAATATTTATTGAGTTCTTCCCATGTGGAACAGTAAACAATTGGGTTGTGAAAACTACAAAATTCCTATGAACAGCGAGGAGTCAGGGAACAGCACCTGTAGAAGGGTGAGCAGAAGAAAGTCTTGAATGGAAGGCGGGATTTGGAGAGGCTGCAGGCGTCCTTCTAGCAGGAAGGCCTGGCACAGGCTTTAGGAATTATCCTGATTAGGGAGCCTGCCTTGTCCTCTGGCTTGGGATACAGAATTTATCACTTTTAGAAGTAGAAGTGTTTTTAAATCTTCTATTTTAACTTCCCATTTTACAGTTGGAGAAACTGAGACCCAGGGAGAGAAAGGACATTGGCCATGGCTCCCCAGAGAGTGAGGGACAGAGCAGGGATCAGAGCCCAGGTCTTCTGACTTACAGCGCAGTGCGCTTTTCACCACATTTCTTGAATAATCCACTGTGCACCTGGTGATTCTTTTCTTTCAGAATCCAGCCCCTACTCAGTTTTCTCTGCATGGCAGGCAGCCAAGAGCCTTGAACTTCTCCATGTTACCATTCTGCCCTCTGTAGAATGGATATTAAAGTATTCACTTGGGGGATGGGTCATGGGGTTCCATCAATAAATGTTTGTGAATTGCTCTGAGCTATTTGGGCCAGAGAGACTCCAGAAATGGGAGACCCCAGTGGCCGTGGTGGTGGTATCTGAGCCCTTTTTGAGGTCTTGCCTTTACTCCGCAGAATTAAAGAGATGGTTTAAGTGATAAACTATTCCTTATGAGCTGTGTTTGTGTTGAAAGCATAGCATGAGTTCCCTGCTCGCTTCCTCTCGAACAACCACAGCTATGCGCCAATCCTCCTGGGTTCAGAGATGGAACTTTGGTTAAATGCGTGGAATTTATTCTTAGTCCTTTTCTTAATTACGACTTTATTTTTATTTCTCTGGTGTTCTCTAGGGGAGGGCTTAAGGAGGAGAGGAAAAAGAAGGAAGGCGGCAGGGAAATATGTTTTAGTTCCAAGGCTTTTGTCTTGTTTTGTTTTGTTTCCGAGCTGCTTGCTATCAGCAAAGTAGAGATTTAACGGATCTTGCAGATACAAAGCCCATTCCAATAAAGCCAGAGCTCAGAAGACATGTAACAAATACAATGAAAATATAACTTGAGGTAAGGGCAATAATTATTTGACTAATGATTCCCCTAGGCTGATAGAAAAAGCTTGAACATTTTATCCATCATTTAATTTAATAAACAAAGAGGCTGGACTTTCAGGGTAAGACAGCTGCTTAGTCTTGCTGTGAGTGTTTCAGCAAATTGCTCTGTAACAACCAACACCACTGCTTCTCCGGGCTGGTCATACAGATTTCCCTCCTGTGTGCAGTATGTTGTTTCAAAACACCAAAAACCCTACGTGCTCTCATGGTTCTCTTTTTCAAAATCCAAGCCAGAAAAATTTCCTCTAAATGTTTATGCCAGTGTCCTATCCTAGTGAATATCATTCATTACTGGTGGCTTCTTTATAGCATGCATGTAACTTTCACATAAGTGCTTACTGACTACCTTTTCTCTCTCCTTCCCTCCTCCTCCTCCTTCTTTTGTGTCTTCTTTTCCCCTTCTTCTCCTGTCTTCTTTTTCTCTTCTGTATTCATTGTGATCACTGTGCTATATGCTAAAGGACACATTGCAGATGACAGAGGAAAGAAGTAAAGAGGAGATGGATTTTGGAGGTAAATATCTTACCTATAAGTGCTGGCTTTGGTAGACATAAGCTGAAGGAATTTGAATATGTCTTGAAACTACACAAGTTCCAGAATTTTCACCCACAAAATGCAGAAAGTAATCCATTGTTCACCAGCTTTTTGTGGAAATGAGCTGAGTGGATTGTAATACCACAGTGCAATATGGAGTAAAGCGAGCACTTGATATTTGGAACTTTCTGCATGTTGCTATGCTCACGGCCTCAGATGGCAGGGATTGGAAGTGAGGTCTCATGACCATATACATGGCCCCGGGGTAAATCAGTTCCAGGGGATCATCTCCCTAGGTGCTTCCACTAAACACTTCCTTTCTTGACCTTCTTCCCCTATGAACTGCTCAGATAATCTGACCAAGGATATCATTAGCACAGGATTTAAGAAGGCAGATGAAGGATAAGAGAAAACTAAGTTAGAAATCTGCTGATCTGTTAACTAGCTCTGTGACAGTGAGGAAGTGACCAAAATATTTAAATTCCAGTTTCCACTCCCACAAAACCGGGGAAAATATTTATTAGTGATGCCTGACACACAGTAAATTTGGTTATTAGTGTTCCAAGACTGGCTCCAAGGGAGTAGATGTTTGGATCCATGGGATTCAATGAGCAGGAGGGCATCATGAGCTGGTGGAGACCCTGCTTGCCCTCTGGCTTGGCGGTGTTCTCACCTGTCTCCCTCACTTATAAATAAGTAGTATTGCACACGCCCTTTTGGTCCCATTGAAGAGTTCCTTGGCCCATGACAGGTTTCCCAATTCCCTCTCCTTCCTCTTGTCCACCTGTAGAAGTGGCCACTCTTTCTTCTGAGCTGCTAGACCACCACGTGCCCTCTTTGTCAGGAGTGCTGTCTGCTTGGTGGTGTGGAAATGGACACCGATGGTTCATTTTTCATCCCACAAACCGAGTACCCAGAAGACACATGACATGGGTTTCACCTCTCAACTTTTTTCTTGGCACAAGTTTATTTATTCAATATTTATGAAATAAACAGATTGGCAAATGAGTGGCCTACCAGTTGCAACTGACATGTCTTAGTATGGTGACTTTTCTGCATTATGTGGGATTCTAAGCCCTGTCATAAGCAGTGCATTGTGATAAACCTTAGAAAAGGGTTTGTCCTCTTTGGCGCTTTCAGTAAGGCATTGTCGACAGTGGTTTTGTACACTATTAGTTCTTCCATCCCAAATGAAGTGGTATCACTGATTTGCATCAGCTTCTGTTGGATTCTTAAGTGACAAAGGGAAATATATATTAAGGAAAGAAAAAACACTTTTTCTCATACCCAGAATTAGTTATCAAAGTTAATAATGTCACTCAGCATTGCTAAATGCTGTCAAAGCATAGAGTGAAAGAAAAAAAACCCCAGCTATATCTCAAATGCACAGAAAGTGACTCTGTAGAGAAGTTTCAATGTGCTGGTCCTAAATAGCTTTCACAAATGTAGAGTACTTACTTGAACCCTATTTGAACTAGCTGGTTGCTGGTATATTCACAACTCAGAGAAAACTTCTTAAAGGCTTTGGGTTGCTCCCACTTCTTGTCGTGGAGTGAGCCAAATTTTATGTCTGTTTATTACTTTGTAGCCCAGCTGGACCCCAGAAGGATAGGGCTGTTGTGACCATGGAAAATAACACGAAAGCACACAGACACCAAAATGAAGCCAGAGATCTTCTGGAGGCTGAGATAAACATTTAGTCACATAAATAAATACATTATCAGACCACACAAAGTACTTCCTACTCAGTCTCTTTCTCAGAAGTGACATCCAAATAGCCTCTTTAATTTGCCCAGATTCCTACAATAAAAACACTTTTATTGATTATCTATTGGATAACTAACCCAAACAACATGCTCCAAGAAACACAGTGACATGGCCCTTTCCTTCTTCTGAACCATTGGAATTATATCTGTTGATGCAAAATGCACAGGTTTCAATCAGTTAGTAATGATACAAGCCATGATGGATACCATTGCGCTATATTTTGGATGATGATCTAAAAGTAAGAGATCTAGGTATCATCACTGCTACTAACTTACTGGATAGACATGTATTCATCCTTTCTTCTTATAAACAGGACAAATAAACAAGCAACTAACTACAGCAGGCCAGGCACTGTGCTAGGCTCTAAGGATATCTGGAATGCGTTGATTTATATATTCATTCATTTATTCAACAAACAGCAAATATGCAAGAAATGAGACACTGTGCTAGGTGCTGGGGAAAGAAGAAAGACATTTTCCCTTCCTTGCAGGGGTCAAGACTCTTATCAGTACAGTGGTGCACACTTCGGGGTTAGAGTGGTGGATTGTCCTTTCTGCCAAAAATAAGCTAAGTACTGGATTTGTAGGATTTTGTGGTTCATTCAATAAATGTCAGGTCAAGAAGACAAATGGCAATTTGGAATAAACCGCTGGACTTCAAGTTGCAGGCTTTTGGAAGGGAATCCTCTGAGAGCCTCAAAGCCTAGCACTTGCCTGTCTATGCATTCCTTTAATGGTGCAAGTCAAGTCTGTTCATCTCCTTATACATATACATCTCTTTATAGTTTACAAGGCACTTCCACGAGGACAGTTTTATTTGTTCCACATAGCAACCTTATGAAGTCAGGGTTTAAAATTCTCTTCTTAAAGATAAAGAAACTGAGGACACAGTGGCTGAATTTACCAGTGTCTGTGAGGTACAGAGCTGGGATCAGAGCCCAGGTCTCTGACTGCCCTCTCCAGTTTCTGAAGGATAGCTGTGTTCATTCGTTTGAGTGTATGCATCAAAGACCAGTCATGTCTCAAGCATTTTGTGAGGCCCTGGGAAAGTCATGAAGAACCTAAGCAGGAATATCAATGATTGTACTGGCAGTTCTTCTCTCACTCTGGATTAAATTATGCAATTACACAAACTTGTAGTTTATAGAGCAATTTTACATAAAATGTAAAGAAAGAGCTACTAGATCACAAGTTCCTTGAGACCAGGTACCAAGTAAGATAAACCAGACTTGGAGAAGCACTCAATAAAGAACTTTAATAACTTCATTTGCATTCAACTAATACTACAAGCAACCATGTACTGTGTATATTATTATTTTTATTTACTGCAAATGAGGTGCAGATTCTGAGAGATGCAAAATTATACATCCAGTTAGAAGACCTAAAACTTAATTCCAGGACTTTTGAGTATCTTTGTCAATTAGTACTTTGTTATAGCCAATCATTTAAAAAATACTCCATCCCAGGGCAGTACATGTAGTGCCTGTTCTATAACAAATACTCCATAGATGCTTGTTCTTTTTATTACTTCTAACTGAGAGAAACAAAGGAGCAAACATGGAGTTACAAGAAGTTATATAACATATTATATAGGAGGGAACTTCAAGTGATTCAGAAGAGATAAAACACAGAACACGTAAAGAGACAAGGAAGAGATGCAATGGAAAGAGCATCCTGGGATCAAATTTTAAGTGGTTGTCAATGCCAATCTAAGGGAAGAAGATCTATCCGGGTGTTACTGTAACGAGCTGGGTTTTTCATACGTGTCATTATGGGGATGGACTGGAGCACAGGGAGATGCTGAGAAGTTCGACCAAAGTGGAGTAGCACTCACAAAAGTCCTGACTCCCAACTTGCTTTTAACAGTCGCTGACACCAAGAAAGCCTGGTACCTAGCTGTGAAAACCTGAACTGCTTTGAATTAGTTTAAGACACACATCTTTATCCACTGTATGTTTGGAGAAGAATATGTACATCTACCTCTTGATGGATTAGCCTTTTTGGACTGTGGCCATGCCATTTAGGTTTTTCTAATCTATTCTGAGTTCTAATTGATTACAGCATTTGGAAAAATGTACAGCAAATTGCTCCATTAATCAAGGTAAATCAAGCTGATGTCATAAATGCTAAATATATGTCTTTGCAGTAGACTATTTGCATGACTGGAGCTAAGGCCATTGTCAGTGTTTCCACTTGACATCCTCTGCCTTCTCAAAAGGAGATTGTGGCTTATCTCAAAAAGCACTTAGTGGTGAACCTCCAAGTCTGGATTCCTGGGTTCTTCTCCTCACAGCTAAGGAATGAATCTTAGGAGAGGACAAGATGACTTTCATATATAGGCTCAAATGCAATGGGAAAGAGGTCATGCCAGAAGGTCTAGGAAGATAGGGAGGAAGTACCAAAGAGAATGACTTTAGAAAGCCAGAAGAATCCTGGAATGCGGTGTCTCTTGGCTAATGAGGGAATTAAAGGACAAGAGAACTTTGTTGTGGTACCAGCCACAATATGGAAGAGGATGTAAAGAACATGTAGCCATCAGAGTGAGACTTCAGAAATCCAGAGATGGACAGAAATTTATCAGGAATCACACAGTTAGTTAGTTTTACAGCCAGGATGAAAAATCAGGTGTCCTAACTCTTCATGAAGAACTCTGTACCTGATAGAAAACATTATTTTCTTATCTTTTTCATCTTGTATTTTTTTCTCACTGTCATCCTTAATGTTTATTATTACTCTAATATTAACTATGTGTCAAATTATATAATAAGCACTCAGTATTATAACAATCTGTAAAGTTAGTGTTACCTTTAACTCTTTTTTTAAATGATTAAATAAAGACTGAAATAGTTGAAGTAATTAAACCAAAGGAACTCTTCAAATGAGCATCGATAACAGAGATCCAAACCTGGGCATATCAAACTAACATGCTTGTCACCTTACCATCATGCTAGGTAAGATCATCCATTTTGTAGCATGTTTGAATGCCTATTAGCATATGCTTTTTGGTATGCTGTTGTGCACACCGTATCCACTAGTGATACTGAGAGACATAAAGGAAAGGATCATTCTCTTACTAGCTAAAGCGAGGTCACCTATCAAAGACTACATGGCTAAGTTTCAGCAGCACCATAGAACCCACTGATCTTTCTGAAGGTCTCTGTGAGGTTGAATATGGTAATTGAGACAAGAGACAAAACTCAGCTCTATCCCTGAATGGCTGCACCTTGATCCTAACCAAGCTCCTTTATCTCTCTGGGTCCCAGCTAGCACATTTGTTTCAGAATGATAGAGTCCCCCATGACATGCTCTTATTCTAAGAGAAGGATGAATAGCAACAGTAGCAAAACATTGGTAACACAAAAGCAGAGGGATAGAACCCAAGATGACACATGTTGAGCTTCTAAAACTACTAAAGATGATGGGAAAAAAGGTTAGGGGTGAAAAATAGGAATCAGAAGGCTTATCCTCAAGTCAGATTTGGAAGATCATTCATACTTTGGGCAATGTACAATGAGGCCTAGATCAAAAGCAGAATGATGATGCAATCAGTTGTTTGTATACAGATGCTGCCTCCAAATCCCCACATTGGAACATCTGCAGGGACAGCCACTTGACAAATAAGCAGGCAATTAGGTAGCACATCCATCTGTGCCAAGAGCAAGGGACCACCAGCAATGGCGAGACTGCAGGAGGAGGAAGAGGACCATGCTGGGAAATATGCTCTTTGGTTCATTGAGTGGCAGACTGTCTAAAGCAGATGGGAGAGAAGATCAGGGACAGAGTTCAGTAGAGTAATTATTTGCTGCTTACTTTGGGCTCTGTCTTCATGATTCTTGGTTTTGCCTGTACATTATAATTATCTGGAGATTTTGAATATCCTGTTGCACAGCCTACCCCCAAAACAAGTCAGTAAAAGTCACTTAGGTTTGGGGGAATCTGCATTAGTGTTTTTCTGAGGTTATCCTGGTAACTACAGTATACAGCCAAGTGGACAAACATTGGTCAGGGATCTCTGAATAACTCCTGGGGTTCTTGGTACAATGATAGTGGTGATTGTCCAGCAGTCACCTTTCCCCCAAAAGGCATTTTGAGGGATTTCTTGGGTTTGTTTTTGTCTTTATTTTTTATAGTGTTGAGGATACAACCCAGGGCCTCAATCATGCTAGGCAAGTGTTGTACCACTGCTGAGATATAGCCTCCAGCCAACATTTTGAGTTTTAAAATCTTCATTTCAGTGGTCTAGGGTCCAGGCAAAGTCCATCTATCCTCCGGAACAAATGCAAACTACTCCTATCTTTGTTATTCTTAGACTTTAGACATGTTGAATTTCTTCCAGATTCCATTACCATATCTATTGTCTTACAGAGTTGTTTCTTAGAATGTAAAAATGTAAATATATATAGTCAAGTTTTTAGAACATGACAGGGCTTAATAGATGCTTAATAATTTTTTTGCTTTTTGTTTTGGTATTTTTTTGGTACTGGGGATTGAACTCAGGACCTTGCGCTTATGAGGCAGGTGCAGAACCACTGAGCTAAATCCCTGGCTGCTTAATAAATTTTTGAAATTCCATCTAACTCACAGAAAAAAAGACAAAGGGGGGAAGAAAGACAGAAGCAAGGAAGGAGGGAAGGAAGGAAAGGGAGAGGGAGAAAGGGTGGGGAAAAAGGGAGAGAGGAACAAAGAAAAAGGGAAAACATGGGTAGGCCCACATGAGCATTTGTCCTTGATGTTATTATTTCCATTAAATACCACAGACAATCTGTAACCAAACATGCAGCTATTAAGTCTCACATGGTTCTAAGCTTCTTTCTGTTCAGTCTTTGTGATAGGGTTCAGACTCTCAACATCTCTCACCTGAACCTTTGAAACAGTGACAAGAAAGCTAAACCCAGTAATCAAGGATATCAAACTTGACAGGTTGTATTGGTTATTTTATGAGAATTACTGTCCCAAATACTTACTCAGGTCTAACCATGAGAATAACATCAGTCTAATCCCAATTCAAGGACAGTCAACAAATATCTAAGTCATACTCATCAAATCTGTAATATTATAAAAACTGGAAAATCTGAGAAAAACTTACAGCTAACTAGATCCTAAGGAAATATGGTATCTGAGGTGAGATCTTAGAAGAGAAAGAAGACTTAAGTAAAAATTAAGGCAATCTGATCTTGGTACTTCTAGCTTTGTACCCTTGGGTCTATCCTTGAGTCTATACAGCACAGATAGAGGAATTCACAACAACCAAGTCTACCTATCTCTCTTCTACTCAAAAGTTTTTAAAGGACTCTCTGTCCTTTAAAAAAGATCAAGTTCTTCTATGTAACATGTGAGATGTATGACCTTGTTCCTGCTGACCCTTTCATACTGATCATGGTATAGCTCCATTCCACTATATTAACTAAGTTCACACCACAGTGCCACAAATTCAGTTGTATTTCCCTTCCATATGTGTGGCTGTTTTACACATCAGACCCCTTTTCTATACTGTTTGTTATGTGAATGCTTGTGATATATATATATATATATATCTCACATATATATATATATATATCACATATATCTCAGGGAACTTGAGCACTGTTGTGAACTTTGCTCTTCAGGAAGAAGGAAGGCCTTATTCTCCTGCACCTTCTCATGCTCTTACCCATGTGAGAAGGTCAACACTGGGTGATCTACACTCAAATTCTTCTGTTCAGTCAGCCTCTTCACCAAGGCCAAGGTCTTGAATGAGGTCCTCTGGGAAGCTTTTGTATCAGGAATGGTGTCTTGCATGAATAGATCTATACCAGATTTCTTGCCTCTGAACCAAACTGGCTCTGAGTAATGCCTCTGTGATCCTGACCACATCCTCTTCTTCAGTTGCCAAAACCAAGAGACTAGAGATAAACCATAGCTCAAGCCCAGAGACTTTGGGGAAGGTGACTGGCTTGCTGGGTCAGGGCCATATTTGAGAAAGGCTCCTTCAACTCTCCTGGGCACTGGATTAAACTCTGTCTTTCTGGTTTTAAAAAAAATGGGCTGTCAACATCAAGTCAAAAAATATTAATGAGGCAGGCAAGAGATGCTCCACCAAAGGGTGAAGATTGCAAAAATCGCTGAAAAAACACTCAGGAGGGTGATATTTCTGAAGAATTTGCCCTCTGTTTCTAGTGACTTTCATACACAGTTACTGCTGCTTCCCCCATCTGCATTGGAAATACCTAGACTCTATATTGTAGTTCATAAAATTGAGTATGATTTGAATTGGAACGGATTTTAGAGATAATCCCAGCCTTTCGTTTTACTGAAAGGAAGTGGGGGATTTTGCTTTTATGGTTGCCCAACATTCAATGTCCTCTTCTTAAGAAGACTTCTCCTTTCCTTTGGGAGTTTGAAGTAGACAGAGTTCTAGGATAGCCCCTGAGTTTCCTCCTCTCCAGTATTCACTTATGGTATAATACTCTCCCTTGGAGTGTGAACAGAAAGAGTGGAATACAACCTAATACCACTCCCATAATTAGGCCACTAGTCTTTTGACAGCATTAATTTTAAAGAAGATTGTTCTGGGCCAACCTGGCCTCATCATATGAGCCTTAAAAAAAAAAGATGAAATGTCAGAGACACTTTCCTCTAGGTTTGAGAATAAAGAGAGTTGTCCTATTATGACAGAAGGGACAATGTGCCCACTACCTGAGGGTGGCCTCTGCAATTTACCAGGAACTTAATTCTGCCAACAACTACATGAGCTGGAGAGTAATCTGAGCCTCAGGTCAGGTCACAATTGTCCCTGACCCCTGAGTTTCAGCCTTGTGAGACACTGAAGCAAAGAATAGAGCTGTGGCATGCCCAGAGTTCTGATCTACAGAAATTGTGAAACCATAAAACTGTCTTATTTTAAGTGGTAAAGTTTGTGATAATTTGTTAAACTATAATAGAAAATGGTCATAATGCCCATAGCTACACAGGTAATTATTTGAATAAAACTGTCTGACCCCCGTGTCCAGAAATGGCATGTGTCCAATGTTTAAGCCCCGGGGTCATTCCTTCTCCTCACAATAATTGGGCCAAAGATGAGCATATGATCCGATGTCCAACAGCAAGAGTCTGGCTTAAAACTTCTGTTGAATCTTCTGGGGAACAAAATTGCTTTCTTTTTACCAAAGTTATAGCCATGGACATAAAGCTCTGGATCTGATCTCAATCATACTGCCACCATGTGGCTCTCCATAATAAAGCCAGCATGGAAGAGAATGGACCCGAGCAACAGGAAAAACAAACTCAAGACTTTTTAATATACTTTTTGTCCTCTATCAACTTGAGTTTAGAGGAAGGATTATATATAGAGTTATCAATGACCAAAATCCGTAGCTTGCATATTTAGGTTAACATTTTGGGGGACCACATGTTTATCCCATGTAATGTAAAAAGCTCTATATGATACATAGGACAGCTTTGGGCAAGAGAAGGACTATGTTTAGACAATCACGTGATTAATAAATCATGACTATGACACAAACAGAATCAGGTCTCCAGATACAGTCAAAAGGACTCACCATGGTCTTATTTCTATGCTGAATACTTTTCTGGGAACCACAGAATATTAATTTCCCAAGAAGAGAACACAATGATAACAAAGGCAGCAACAACAATTATGATTATAGATCAGTGACTATTTATTATATGCCAAGATTTTTCATTATAAAATTTACCTATAGTATTTAAGTTTATATTCCCATAAACCTTATGAATTTTGTATGTTAATCATCTCCATTTTAAAAATGACAAAAGCATAGTTCAGAAATATTTAATTGAGCACATATGTACAGCATTTAATTTTATATTCTCATAAACCTTGTGAATTTATATCTTAATCATCTTTCTTTTAAAAATCTCAAATGAGAAGCTCAGAAACATTTTTACTAACTTGAGCAATATCACATAGCTAATAAGTAAAGGAGCCAGAATTTAATCCTTATCTGTCTGGCTCCAAAGTCTATTCTCTTAACTATCATGTTAATTGTTGCTAGGATAAAACAGAAACAAAACAAACCTAGAGGATGTTTCTTTGTTACTTCAAGTTTACTGCAAGTATATGTTATAAAAATATCTTTTTTGATTACTAAGGATCCATGAAGACTGGTGTGGACATCTCAGCCAGTCAGCAGTTCAATGTTTGCAGAAGTTTTAATCCCTGATGTTGGAATATTAAATTGCACATCTCTCATCTCTACTTTATTTTTGAAAGTATACAGGAAGTATATTTGGAAGAAAAAACCACAACTTGATACATGGGGGAAAAAGATGGAGTGGCAATTGATATGCTCATGCTCAAGACCTAATTCTCCCCGCAGTTCCCTGTGTGATCTTGTCCCACACTTTCTTGAGCAACGGGTTTTGCTGTATAAAATGGAAGAATTTATAATAAAATTGATAAAGAAGTGTTTATATGTAGAAAAATTTGTTCCTTTATGCAAACATTTTGGTGTGACTTCAAATATTCCAGTTATTTCTTTGTCTAATCTAATAAATTCTTCAATTGGATCTCTTAATGAAGTCTTGGAATATCCCTGAGATTTCAGAGGACTGAAATGCCACTATGCTCAAAGAATAAAAAATATGGTATTCTGGTAAGTGCTTTTCTGTTACATGCATACAACATTGTGCGTGGCTTCATGAGTGCTTATTAAATATGCATCGCAGATGAGGAAATACCGGAACAAAAAAATTAAGTAACTTCATCAAGAAACAGATGATGAAAAGGGGCCAACCTGAGCATAAAGCCTGCCTACTCAACCTAGGCCAAATTGTTCCCCACCCAGTTCCTGCCCTGTGACAGCTTCTCAAGTTCTCATTGTTGTATCTTCTTATAAGAAACCTGAAGCACTTTTTGGATAAAGGTAGGGCACAAATTAAGGTGAGGTAAATTATATCTGTTTCCAGAGACAACAAAGTACAACAGTGCTTAGAGGGATAACGGCAGAGTTGTTTGTTTTTCAAACAAATCTTCTTCTTTGGTTTCCAGGTTTCCTTTGAATGGCTGAAGTACCTTCTTATGAAAACAGTGAGCTTTATTTTTCAGGACCATGCTAATTTTTACAGAAAAAATTTGTAGTGTGATACAGAGAGCTCCTACAAAGCCTACACCAGTTTGTCTAGCCATTAGCATCTTACATTTATTGTGCCAATTGATTAAATATTGTATCAAATTGTTGTAATTAATAATCCAATATTAATATATTAATATTAAGTGAACTCCATTGTTTATTCAGATTGCCTTAATTTTTACTTAAGTCTTCTTTCTCTTCTAAGATCTCACCTCAGATACCATATTTCCTTAGGATCTAGTTAGCTGTAAGTTTTTCTCAGATTTTCCAGTTTTTATAATATTACAGATTTGATGAGTATGACTTAGATATTTGTTGACTGTCCTTGAATTGGGATTAGACTGATGTTATTCTCATGGTTAGACCTGAGTAAGTATTTGGGACAGTAATTCTCATAAAATAACCAATACAACCTGTCAAGTTTGATATCCTTGATTACTGGGTTTAGCTTTCTTGACATTTGCTTTCCTTGTTTCATTTGCTGTAATAGAATTAACTCCAGAGGTGCACTTTTAGTTTGTTGAAAAACTAATGGTTTGGAGATGGATTCTGTCATCATATAATATTTATCTTACTGTATCTAGCTTATTTGTATTACATAGCATCTTCCATATCATTGCAATGACAGTATTTTAGTTTCTTTTTATGTTTGAATAATATTCCAGTGTGTATATACTGATCCATCCATCTATTGATGGTCACTTAGGTTGATTCCATATCTTGAATGTTGTGAATAATGCTGGAATGAATAGGGAGTGCAGGTATCTTTTCATTTCCTTTGGATATATACAGAGTAGTTGGATTGCTGAGTTGTCTTGTTGCTCTATTTTTAATTTTTTAAATGGACTTCTATATTTTTTCCATAATGGCCACAAAAGTAAAATTTATGAAAGCACAGAGTATAATGGTTATTGCCAGAAAAGGAGAGTTGAGTGAAATTAGGAAACCTTCATCAAAAGGCAAAGAGCTTAAGTTCAAAGCCACAAAAAGTAACTTCTAGGGCTCAACAGTGAAATGTGGTGATTGTTGTTACCAGCAAAAATTATAAAATGGTAACCTATGAGATGATTAGTCCACTAAACATACTTTACATTAACCAGAAGGAAAACATTTCATTTTCAAAATTCATAGGAAGTCTTGCAATGGTGAAAATATAATAAATGTGTTTCAGAAGTCCAGAAAAATTATTGTGTACTTTAAATTCATTAAGAGAGAAGGTATAAATGTTCACCCTGCACTAAAACTAAAAGGTAACTGTGAAGTTATGGAGGCATTAACTTATTTGACTCTGGTAATTATTTAAATATATATTTATACCTATGTATATCAAATCATCACATTGTGCACCTTAATTATATACAAATTTGTTTGTCAGATGAACCTCAGAAAAGCAGTGAGGGTGGTTCCTGTTAACAGTGGTTAGGGTATAAAGCTTACTTTACTTTGTTTTGTTTTTGCCATAGAATGAGCAATGAAGCGATGTAGATTCTGCTAATTTCCCACCCATAGTACCAGAAAAACAACCTTTCCAATCCTTGTTTTAATATCTTACTTTCACACATGAATTTAGTTTTTAAAATTCTTTTATATTTTTAATGTTCCCCCAAGAGCAAAATTAAACCTTGCTTATTAAATACTTTTTGAATGACTGAAGGAATGAAAGAATGAGTGAGTGGATGAATATGTATATTCCCTGATCAGGGAAGTGCCATGAAATGGAAAACATAAAGAGTTTAGACTTAAATGGAACTCAATTTGATCTCTTCCTTTATAGCTTGCTGACTCTGGGATCTCAAGTTTGTGCATTCATTTTTGTGAAATCTGTTTCATATTTAGGGTCCAACCCATCTTAGTCTAAGAGAGTGTTCAACTTATAATGCTATGGAAAAATATATACCCAGATGACCCTTATACTTTTGTTGGCATGTAGAATCGGCATATTAAAACTTTGAATACTCTATGTCAACAAGGACATGTTAAATTAATGATTATAGCCTACTTTAAAATAATATTATACAAAAAAAACCTTTCCAGAGAGGGACTATTTATTATTATCATTACCATTTAAGAAATGATGGAACTGAAGCTCAGAGAAGTTGAGTATATTGCATCGGGAGACTTAGGATTTGAACTCCCTTTCTCTGACTGTTGAACCTGTGCACAAAAGCACTGGTTTACACCCATGCATAGCCACGCACTCCTTCTTCTTCTGAGAAACTTTCCTTTTCAGATGTAACTGTGGACCTCTGTCTGGAGAAAGCTTCGAGTTTGATGTAGAACTGTGACTTTTAACAACTTCATCTGTTTTTGTCTGGAGTACCCCAGACCATTTCTAGAAGAGCAGAATGGGGAAAACTTTCCCTAAAAATGGAGATGACTTTGTTCCTCCGAGAAAAGCCCACTTTATAGCCACACTGTAAGAGTCACTCTATGATTGTTTTACTTCTTTATTCTCTTTCTTTCTGTTTCTTAAAGGGAAAGAAAGTCATAATTGCTGAGATTTATGCAGGAAACTGTTTCCCTAGAGAGTCCAAACAATTTTGCAGACTTTCTTGACTTCCCTAGCCACTCCTTGGGGGCTCTGCAAATTGCTGTCTTATGAAAGGACTGCCTTGCCCAGTGCTTTGGGGAGAATACATTCAACCATTTCTCAGATGTATCATACTCATAAGAGATGGGTGGGAGTGTGGGGGGGGGCTCCAGGTATTAGATCATCTGGTTTATCCTAACACAAGGGAATTTTTCCCAGTTGGATATCTCAAATATTATGAATGGCTACTAACCTGAAGAACTTCACATCTGTTACAAAAGACCAGTTTGAGCAGTAAGTAAAACAGGTGAGGCTTCTTTATCCATGGCAAACTTGCTAAGTGGGGGCTGTGCTAGAATTGTTAGAGACACTTTGTGTCTCTTCCCTGTCCTTAGTTGGTAAAGAAGGGGGACACAAAGGTGAAAAAAAAGGAGAAGGAATTTGGAACGATGGAAGAGGATTCCCCTCCATCATTTTTGTTTTTGTAACCAGTGTTATCCCTATCCGTCTCCTAATACAGCTTTTGTTTCTTCCCCTGCACTCCCATTATAATTGAGAATTAAATCTACTCAGACAGTGGTGGAATTGGTTGCATTTTCTCCTTTATTGCATTTGTAGTGGGTATACAACATGTCTTCATTAACTCCCCCTGACATTCAGAATAGCTGGTGATAAAAAAAGACCCTCAATCAAAAAGGAATAACAATTCCCTCACTGTGCCATC
Source organism: Heterocephalus glaber (assembly GCF_000247695.1). The sequence continues at coordinate 19,588,950 of NW_004624760.1, read as the reverse complement.
TCCAATCCCAAACATCCCCTAGGGCATGTATTAATTACCCAAGATGAATGCTGGACCTTCATTCTCAGCAGGGGCCTTTAAATTGTATTGCTCTTTTGGGTCAGAAGATGGTGCTCCATCTTGCAAAATGGTAAAGAAGTCTCAGCTTCTTGGGGAAGTGCAGCTAATAATGTCCTCCATTACTGAGACTCTGTGCCTAATATGATTGCATTCTTGTCGTGAAATAGCCCACATAATCCTGACATCTACCCTATAAGACAAATTTTTAATACTCATTTGTTGGATGGGAAAACTGTTCTTGACCCTATATTGTTTCCAGTCCCCTAGGGGGCTCCCGATAGTTAAAAACTGAGGAGAGGTTGGTCCATAGTTCCTCAAAGTGATCGTGTATCCTAAAAGACTTCTCTGAGATGTCACCATTGTTGAATAGTGGTAGTGATTGAGAAGATGATTCTCAAATCCCACTTCAGGTATTAATGCTGATCAAAATTTCCTGGCTGCAAACAAGATGGAGCTGTTCTTCTTAAATACCATGTGGCCTTTCTCACTGGCAGTGAGGAAAGAGGAGGCAGTTTTCAAGTAGGGTGAACTTGCTTTTGCTTAACTACCATGCTTTTTCTATTCATATCCCTTTCTTCTAATTCTTGACCCATCTCATCTGAGCCAATATCAACATTCCATACGTTAAGATGAAGAGACATTTAGAGTACAGAGGGACAATACTTACCTATGGATTTTCCTAGCAATACTGGTCTTAATTCTTGATTCCATACTAATATATTAAAGAAGTCCTACACATTTCTCCATTCCCAATTCCACTTCTTACCCTGAGACACGTGTGCCTTATAAAGATTCGGAGATGCTCTGTAGGAAAGAAAAACAAATACACACAAACACATAAAATATGTTTACTTTTGTCTTAATGCTTTGCCTTCTACCTCCTCTCCTTTTGTTCTGCACTGGAAATAACTGGTTCAAATCTTTTAGATGTATCACTTTTCTGAGACACCTTGAGAGGGTCTATATCAAGAAGCTTTCAAAGTTACTGGCAAAAACCCCAAATAAAATGAGGATTCCAATGATTCTCTGGATAGATCTGTTTTCATCCTTTACTGAAATCCTGTATGATTTTATCATTATTATTTTTGCCTTATAGAATACAGATGATAAACAAATGGAGAGCAACATGTATAAACAGATAAAAGTTAGGAATGTTTCCTAACTTATCCATTCTTTCTTCACTTATTTTCTATGATTAAAAATAAATATGTTTCTTGTATAAAATTCAAATATTATACAAAATGTAGAATTCTTCTGACCCACCTTGGGTTGTACCAGGACTTAATTCTCCCACAGCAGAGTAATCCTTGTTGAAACAGACATGTAGCCCGATCCCTAGAACATCATGAGTTCTCAGGAAAGGTGAGCGTAATATGTGAATTTTATTTTTGGTAATTTTATTTACTTAAGTGTACATTTCTTATGGACAGAGATGAAAATATTCCTCTAGAATGGTATCTATGGGACAGAAGGGATTTGATAAACTTGAGTTGCTATAAGCATTTGTCAATTGGTAATGGGCTGAGGTGCCCTAGAGGAAAGCATCAGCACTTGGAGTCAGAAATGCCTGTGTTGGTGTTCCCATCCCATTACTTTAATGAAAAAGCTCAGGATCTATACCTATGAAGTAGAGGCTCATATTACTGCTCTATAGAGGTGTTGTGGGGCTCACATGAAGAAATATATGCAAATGTGTTTTGCAAATGCTACAGGGGTATTCTGGTTATTTTATGATTATAGAAACAGAACTGCTTTTAGCTGAGCCAAGTTTATTTAAATAAATAAGCATTAACCAAGCATTTCCACTATGCCAGTACAAGGAGCAAAGTAGATAGTAGTAAACTGGTATGGCAAGCAAAGCAAGTCATAATGGGGTGAGCAAAAGAAATGCTTTGGGTCAGAGAGGAAGAATATTTCCCAGTGGCATGGATGCTGCAGATGAAAAACATAAAGATGTGTGTTTGAAAGAAGGACCATTCCAGGCAGGTAGAGGGAACAGCATGAGCAAATGCACATAAGGAACTATTCATTTCCAACCGGATGCCAGACACACAGCCCTGTGATAAACTGTTGCCTAGATCATGTATTATTGAGCATAGCTTTGTAGAAGCCAAAGATACTCTGTCAAGCATGTTGCTTCTGTGTATCATGTGATGGAGCACAGACCCCCCTCCTGATAACCCTGTGAGGATTGCTAGACCTCAAATAAAAGAAGTCATCTGACCAAGATCACACAGATAGTAAAGGTCAGAGCCAGGATTATAACTATGACCTGGGCCAAATGGCCTTGTCCATCACACTTTCTGCCTAACACATCTCTCCCCATCTACCCTGAATTGATGAGAGGAAGGGATGGGAATGCTTTTTCCTGCCATAAATCCCCCTTTTGTGGTGGCCTAGTGAAGTGCATTTGGGGTCTGAGCTGCATCTTTTGTTCCAAATGGCTGAGTTAAGTCCATTGTAGTTGTGGAAGGGGGATCCCATGAAAACCGGCTAGCTGGTTGTAATTAATCACTACAAGGCAGCAAGGCAGGGGCCTGAGCTGTTAGAACCCCCAAGAGGCTGAGGTTTAGGAGTTTCAACATCTCACATTTGCAATTCAGTGTCTCTGAAGGAGACTGGGGCTTTGGAAAACCCAGAGTACAGCGAAGATTCTGAGGCTTCGGGAGCCCCATCCTTTTGGACACCTCACGCCAAGGAACTGTCCAAACCCCTGACATTTGTAGAACTGTGAGAGTTTTGGGCAGCCAGAGAAAGGCCTTGCCTCAGCAGCCAAAATCATCAACAGAAAGGGAATTGAATGAGCAGGTTTTGGAGAGGTTGGAATAAAAACGTTTTCGAAAATCTGTTTTGACTTTCGCAGACTCTGCCATTCCCTCCGGCCCATAATTGAGTGGGGTTGGAGTTACTTATTTACCTCTCAGTCTATGGCTGAGTCACCCCTTCCTGCTCATCAGAATGTTATGAGTATGCAGAGAAAAGGTGTTTATTGAGTAGTCTCACTCCATTTGAAGGTGGTAGCGGTGTTGGGATGTTATAGTTATTCTCCCTAAGAGAATTCCAGAAGAGTCCTGCACCTAGCAACTGAAAAGAAAAACAACAATCCATATGTAGCAACCTAGATTACTTAGGCTTGCTTTTGGTGGGAAAGAGTAGGGAAAGCTATTTTGACAGTAAATATGATAACAGTGTTTCTTCAGTTTGCTGGGACCCCTTTTAAAGTTGTAGGAATAGACTACCTATGAAGCTACAGCAACTGTTTGCCAGGTACCAATTGCTCTGTACTTTGTATTTTCCTATTCTACCTTCTGGTATTTATCTTTTTCTTTTTTCCTCCTCTGCTCTTTATCTGGTAGCTTTTCTCTGATTCTATTTACTATCTCTGACAGAGTTCTGAAGAGCTTCTTTAACCAAGGCTCATATATGAAAACAGTTCTCTTGGTACAGATGATGTTATGAATCTGACCAAGTCATATTTACTGTGCAGGTTTTACAATTAATTAATAAGAAACATCTTGAAGTTCTACAGCACCATACACTTTATCAAATATCTTCAAGTTAACTTCAAGCAGTTCTCACTTCTACTTTGTGAAGTAAATATTTTTATTCCCATTACACCAAAGGTAAGATCCAACAACAGCTATAAACAGATGATTCCCTAAATAGTCTCCTATGGCTACATTTTAAACCTGTGCTTTGAATTTGGTGTAAGGTACATCCATGTACTTACTTGACATCACTACTGCGATATCCCACAGGCCTTTTAAATTTCTCATATTAAAAACTGCTCTTATCCCTACATGCTTCCTGCCTCCCCCTCCAGTTCTTCCTAGACAATCTGGTTACCTGGAAAGAATGTTTTATTCACCCAGTTTTCCAAGAAACACACTTTTCTTTCCCATGCAGCCCCATATCTAATCAAGTACCACATCTTATAAATTCTCCCTACTATAATCTCATAATTATTCTTCCTAAGCAAACATCCTAGCCACATTACTGCCAACATTTTAACCAACTTCTCTAATGAGTTTGGTCCCACACAGTCCATTCTTTATCAATAGATCATGTATTTTTTTGTAACATGAAACACCTCACTTTTCCTCCACATGGTAAAACTTTCAATATTCTTTTTGGCCTATAGGGCAAATTCATATGTTTAATTATTTGTGATTTGATTTCTGCACTAGTAATTCTTGTCTCATTTTTCATTTGATTTCCATTTGGGCCCATTTTACAGCTCACTCCTAGCCTAGCCAGACTGAATTTTCTCTTTACTTTTACCCATCCCTCAGTCTCTATGTTCCCTATTTCTTCCCTGGCTAATACCTGTCATGTTTATAAGTTTCAAGATGGCTTCTCTAGGAAGTCTTCTTGAAAACCTTTCCAAGTTGTTTCTTCTAGGTTCCTTCCTTGTACTGTACTACAATGCTTTTTTCCTTTTTGACTTTTTTAGTTTTTATTTTCCCTGTTTGCTCCTTGAGTGTAGAGTTCATGTCTTATTCAACATTATTCCAAAGTATCTAACAGGAGTTTTTCACATTGGAGACCTTTGGGAATTACTTTAGTTTTGCAGTAACTTGTCTGAAGTCCTACACGGAGAAAGAACAGCTGCTACTCAAACCTAAATCTTGTTTCTTTAGGTCAAGTGCTACCTGGAAGGCAAAAATATTCAAGGCCCCATATTGTAAGCATGGCAGAGATTCTTGCTTCTCTAAGTACACTGATGTCATATTTCACTGACTTTAAAATAAAATGAAACAAAGATTTTTATGAAGAATATTTTTCTAGCTCTTGCCTTCTCTCCATTACATCTCTGATATCTCTTTCACTTGTTAATTTGAGGACCTACTGTGTCTGCACCCATAATAAATTTGACTCTCTTGTAAGAGGAAAAATTCCCCTAAAGTTTCGTGGCTCTTGTATTTTCTGTCTTTCTTAGAAACTTGAAAAAATAAATCTAACTAAATTGGCTTACTTTCACTTACTTTTTCTAAAACTCCTAACTTTCAAAAGGGAATGTAAATAAATAAAACTGTATTTTTAAAACCAAACTAGAAGCAGTACTCTTCTCCATCAAATACTCCTAGAAATGTCTACCTAACTAGAAATTTTCATATAACTAAAATGGTTTTGATCATCCCTGGGACTGCAGCATCTACAAAAAATATCATTGCCAACAGCTTGGTATTAAATTTTAAGATTGTTGTGAAGAGATTTCCCACTTCCTAAAGAAGGAAACTGAGACCAGTGGTTGAAAGGATATGCCTAAGTCCACTCACTAATCAAGCTATAAATTTGGAATCCAGATCTGTGGATTCCCCATTTTCTCCATCAGCTAGTTTAAGAATTCACTAGATACTCGAGTTGGAAAGGCAGGAAAATGCATTCCATGTACTGGATCTGAAGATAGGTAGCACCTCAATAAATTTCTGATAGGCTTCAGAATTTGACTAAAATTTTCAGGAATGGATGTTCTTTTAACTATGGGAACCAATAATGCGGTTTTATTTGACCAATTTTTGCAGAGCCAAAGCTGAATGCCCATTATTTCCATTATATTCATAATCTCTCCCCTCAAAGAAGAAAAAGGAGAGAAAGGAAAAAAGGGAGAAAAGAAAACAGAGAGAGAAATAAAAAACAGAGAGAGAGAGAGAGAGAGAGAGGGAGGTAGATAACTGCATGTATGTACTTGACCATGGTAGAGTAGATGGAATGGTTTAAATTTGTCAGTCGCTGGCACGGATTCCTAGTGCTCTGCCTCTGAAGTATGTTGCTGTTGAATTTTAAATAGGAGTAAAAACTGGTTTCTACTTAGGACTTTTCATATTTTTATGTCCTTGGGTGTTCCTGAAAGGCACATAAGGATGGAAAGCCATACTGTGCATTTGACCCTACTGAAAGGCCATTATGCTCTGAAGAAGGAATTACTCACTGCCTTCATGTTATGAGTGTAAACTTGTCTAAAGCCTGGCTGTACAGATGTAAATTTGGGGCTGTTAGAGGCTATAAAACATATCAGGAAAGAACACTGAGGCTATAAGGAACCTTCTTGCTCATTTAGTCCAAGCTACTCTTTTTATAAAGGAGTAAGTGAAAGGGCAAAATAGGAAAGTAACATGTCTCAAGGTCACACAGTGAGTTTTCCACAAAACAAGAGTGGATATCCCTTTTTCCAGTGAAGTTTTACTAATGACAGGAAACTTCATTGCCATAGAATGTCCTTGAGGTTGATTACAAAGCCCCTGTGGACAGAATAGGGTTTGATCCTTTCTCTTTGTTTTCCACGCTAGAGGATATTCTAGAAGGTCATTTGTGGTAGCCTCTCATTTCTGTGGGTAGAACCCACTCTGCCACAGTTCCAGGGCCTTGCCCTTCACACTCTCCTTTCTTTCCCATTTTCTTTGCATTTTCTTCATGGAGCTGCACTAGCTGGGTTACTTGAAAGACTTATTTCTTCAAAAACAAGAGCCCAAGACATCTTCACATACTGATGCTCTCTCTGGGATCCCATCCCCAGATGGTAGACAAGGTATAAAAGGCAGAAAAATAGAAAAATCAAACACAAGATGGTGAATTATTGAGCTATCTGCAACTTCAGAAGAATAACCAGCTGATGGTTAGCCCAATCCCTTTCCATCAGGACTTCAAGCTTGGGAGAGAAGGAAAAGCAGACAATTTATTCTTCAGTCTCTACCTTCTCTCGTATCTCATTGGTCATAATGTCCTCCAAAGGAAGCAACTCTGATATTTCCAGTTAGTTTAATCCAACACCTCCATTGATCACTGAAGTAGGAGAGCACCTGTGGGCTGCTGGTAGTCAACTAAGTGCTGGAATAGCTGGAGACTGGAGGCAATGGAAGGCTGCACTATGCTGGGCCTTCCCTCTGGGAACGTCTAGACAATCAGGTATGAGGAGATGAGCAGACAGAAAGAACAAGGATATGTCAGCTCACATCACTGTCTGAAGAAGATCCAGATACAACAATTATAATCAGAAATTTCTATATATCCCAAATCAGAATGGCAAACCCCAAGATTTAAAGAGACCCTTACACAATCGCTATTTTATTTGAATCCTTTATATTATCAAAACAAATCAACTGCATATAAACCATTCTCCCTTTCTGTTCAGCTATTCCTCCTTTTTTTCCTTTACTTCTCCCTTTTCTTACTCATACGTTCTTATTTATTTAGATGAAAACTCTTAACTTTAGTGATGGAAGATGGATTGGTACACTGCCTTTCATTACCCAAACTAAGAAAAAGGTTGAAGAGAAAGGCTAAGGATATGTTAGAGCAGCTTGAAAATAAAGTGTAGTGACTTGTATAAAATCATCATCCAGGGCTGGAGATTTAGCTCAGTGGTTCCGGTGCCTGCCTCAAAAGCACAAGGTCGGGAGTTCAATCCCTGGTACCAAAAAAAAAAAAAAATCGTCATCCAGTAAAGTTTGGTATTATCTCCATACTATAGCTTCTCTCTTTTCTTCCCTCTAATGTAAGTCCTGATCATTTTTAAGGTAAACCTAAATTTATCACATGTTTTTCACATAGGCTTATATTTAATCAGTAGTTATTAATATCTTCTAAACTCTAGGCATAAGGGAAGTTTCTGAAGGGAATAGAATGTTATCCTAATGCTACTCATGTCTAATAGAAAGAACTGCCAAAATCAGAAAACTTTAGTCTATCATGAAAAGGTCTGGGATGGGGGAGATATTGAGTATTTATTGAGGGTTCCTCTGAATTACCTGGAAAGGCATTCAGAAAAATTCTCCAAGAAAAATTGTGTTAGAGCGAACCAGTGATGGACAAAAAAAATCGAGGAGTGATGATCCCTGCAGAAGGAAGGAAGTGCGATGACTTGGAGACAAGAGGGATCTTAGTGCTTCTGAGAACCCATTACAATGAACTGATAAATTGAAATTTTTAGGGCATAGAGAGGAGTGCTGTCACTACCTCTGATGACTGGCAATGATTCTAGGCTCCTAAGATTTATTTACCCTTGCACTGTAGAGTGCCCTCCTATGTGGAGTGTGACTTCCGAGACTATGTATTAAGATACTAAAACTTGTGCCAAGAAAGCTCCTTTTGGATCATTCAGTATGGAGGATGCCAGCTGCCATGTCATGGAGATACACAAGTAGCCTCATGGAGAGGACAACACAGAGTACTGAGACCTCCCAGCAACGGTGAGTATTGTCTGCCAGTGTGCGAGTCAGATACACTGATGGCAGATCCTCCAGTCCTGTGAAGCCTTTAGATGACTGCAGCCCAGAAGACATCATGATTGGAACTTCATGGGAGATCCTGAACCAGAATACTTCATCTGAGATTTCTCTGATACCTGACCCACAGAAATTGTGTGAGATCATGAATATTTGGTGTTTTAAGGCACTAATGTTGGGGTCATTTGTTACACAAAAATACATAACTGACACAAAAGGAAAAGGTGTAAAACTAAGCCTAGAAAAATAGAAAAGGAACAAATTACATAGGGATATATTGATCCTGTAAAGATGTTAGAACTCCAGGAACAGCAGAGTCACAAAGGGCTTTAAATGGCAGAGTGGTGCCATAGGTTTATGATCCTCTAGACTCTTTGAGATCAACTGTGTTCTTCTATTTCTCTCTTACACTATACTGAACACAATGCTAAGCATTAGACATAAGAAATGTAAATTTAATCTGGACAATGATGCACTGCAGACAGTATAAGAATTCTCAGTAGCAGCAAGAATGGAGACTCTGGTTTCCAGACTAGGTAAAATTGACAGTGTATAGCTCCAACATGTTCCCACTTCCCACCAAACCCTTATTTATAGATGAGTGAAGTGAAATGCCTGCTGTCAAGCATGTTCAATGCAATCTCTTTTACAACATGGATGTGGGAGGAGAGGAAGAACATCTGCCTAACAGACCTATAAAAATGTAACATGAGTTTTCCAAATGTATTTATATTCTTGGTATTGCAGTAGTAGTAATGATTTGACCCCAAAATGCCAAAATATGTGAAATAAAAATACTATTGAATCATATGGTCTTGGAGCAATAAAGAGACTACAGAAATGCTTTAGTACAACTTCCAACCCAATGCTGGTTTTATCTATTGAGAAATTAATAATAATTTATTAGCATTAATATATAGTAGACACTCTGCTAAAACTTTTACTAACATGTTCCTATTTATCTTAGAAGCACACCTGTCAGATTGTGTTATTATCACTCCTTAAAATAAATAAATAACCAACCCAAATTTTAGTGAGGCTAAATTTGCTTCTCAAATTCTTGTGTGCATATGAATGCCCCACAGAGTTCGTTAAAATGTAGATTTTGTCTCAGCAGACATGGGGCAGGGCCCATATTGCTGTACTTCTAGCAAGCTCCCCTTGATAAGTAATCCTGAATTTCAAGATTCAAATGTAGCAGATTTAAGGCTTCTTCTGTCTCAATCCAAAGAGTGTGATCTTGACACACTGACAACCCCATTCTACCTCATAGAGTGGTTGTTCTACAGTCTCTCCTACATGCTACCACTTACCCAGAGTCTTCTGCTTCACAGGGCACTCCTCCTTTCCAGTTTTGAATAACTGTAACGTGAGGGGTTCTTTCTTATACTGAACCAAATGCTATTCTCATGGAACTCAAGTGGGTCACCTGCTGAGCTATTCCTGATGAAGCACGTGTTTTATCACCTGTGTTCCTGCTAACGGCTCCATTTGACAAGGACTCAAAAACAGGAGAAAGGAAGAATTTGAACCCATAACATAAATTAATGAATGATAAGATAAATGATGAAAGATAGGGGCACAATATTTTAGAATGAGTACAGGTAGTTACTAACCTGAGCCAAAAAGAAAGAGATAGCAATGTAGAAGCTGATTATGTATAATCAGGGCCAATTTTCTTTTTCACATTATTTCTAGTAACCAATAGGGATATGATTGGAACATATTAATACATAAAGCACATCATATTAATTAGATGCTTCTATTAAAGCTGGAACTATTGATAACCATGTCTGCTCCTGCTCCCATTCACAAAGAATAAGACAAAACAAATTGCTTATGGGAATTTGAATTAGAAGTTTCATGGACTGAGTTCATGAGCCATGAGTGGTGAGGACAGCTTTCCTATAAGTGGTGGCATGTTCCCAAATATAACTCTTAAACTGAGTTAAATGTCTTATGGGGAACAGAATAATAAATAGCAAAGACATCAAACTAGGAGCCAAAAGGCTGGGTTCTAATACTGTTGCTGCTGATCCCTTTGTGCCTTCACTCTTTTCTTCAAAAATGGAAAGGTGGGGTCAACCAACTGATTCTGTAGACTGATTTCTTCCAGATCAAAAATTCTAGGTGCTAACTTTATAGGGTGTAAGCAAAATCTTGTGTTTTAAAGGCAACAGACACCAACTCTCTCAGAACCCAAAACCAAGCTGCCAATTACTTGTCTTCACTAACAACAGCAATAGGGCGAAACAGTGTTAGAAAAAGGAACAATGATGTTGACAGAGGACTCTAATGTGAGGGTCACTTTTCCAGGGCAGAATGTATTTCTCTCAAAAGCTAGTGATGATAAAAGATTCTCTTCGTACACGAGTGGTAGCAATTTCTGCTGCCTTGCCTCTCAGTTCAGAACGTTCTGAATTAATAGACACTTGGAAACCTCTCTCCATTTCATATTCCTGACTCACAAATAGAAATTATGAGCCGTTTGACATCCTGCTGATATTATATTGTTTCTTGATGTTCTTTGGGTAAATTTCTTTAAGTGTCTCTAGCCTCAACTATAATGGTATCTCATAATTTTTTCCATCAATAATCCTTAGTGACTTGTAGAAGATGGAGCCCTAAAACGCTGCCATTTACCATAGGGAAACCAAGTTTCCATTTAGATGATAAACCACAAGAATTTTAGAAGCTATGGGCCAACTTTTATGGAGGTTTCTTGTTAATATTACTCATGATATATTTTCCTCTTATTACTCCAAAGCCATATCCCTTTCAATGAGTGGAAAGTGTGTGTATTGTCTGAGTTTAGTGTCTGTAGAGACAGAGACTTGGGAGAATGAAGCTTCTTGGGTGTGGATTCAGCACTAGAAAAGTACTCTGATTATAGAATTATAAGATCAAACATGCAATGGGGCCAATCAATTTAACATTAGATTTTAGGGAGAGAAGGGCGAAGTCAAAGGAGGAGCTCATATTTATTGAACACCAGCTTAGTGCCAGGCACAGGCTACTTCTTTTCCCAACATCTTCCCATGTAATACTCTGGGGAAGCCATTATTAACTCTACTTTCCAAGGAAGACATTAAATGAGACCACAAGAGTTTAAGTAACTTGCCGGAACATAGATAACAAATAACAGAGAAATAGTAGCTCTAAGAGGTCTTTTGAGATTGGAATCTAAACTCTTTTAACATTCTTGGCTCTGCCATTTAATTGCTAAGAGATGATCCAAAGTTACTTTACTCAAGTGAGATTCAAATTCTTCATCTAAAAAGGGTGGATATAAGTTCCTCTAATGATTTTACCTGGATTAAGGGGAGTCGTTGGCAACAAATAGACATATTAAAAACTGTAATGATTAAAGTTACCAACATCATCATTATTATGATCACATGCCATACAGCTAAGACAGAGAAAGGGAAAGGAGGGAAAAATATAATTCCATATTCTCCCTGAATTGTATGCAGACAGATGTTTTGAGTCTGTGGTCATTAGGGTGACACTTTAGGCCTCTACCTTGTGGTTCTTTTGCATATATGGGCAGATATGGGTAATATTCATGGATAAAATCCCTCCCTTGCTTCTTTTGTCTTCTTACCAGGATCACTGTCTCTTCAGTTTTTACTCTGGTCTCTTAATGCACTTTAATAAAGCTTCCTAGTTTTCTCTATCTCTGAATGTATTTTTATAGTGGACAATGCAGGAAATAGAAGTAAAAAAGAGGTGGTCAAGAGGTTGAACGTATTTGCTCAGATTCACATAGATAAGGGGAATCCTTACTCAGACAAAATGTGAGGTAATGGATGGACGATAACTAGTTATCCAAAATTATCCCAATTTAGTTTCCAGAGGTACCAATGTTCAGTGGATCTGTGAATTCTTCAAAGCTAAATTAAATGGTCTAAGAGGCCCCTTAAAGCTCATCTAGTATTATTGGTCCCTTTTGCAAATAAGGAAACTAAAACACAGAGAAAAAGACTTTTGCTAACCAGAGTAGAAGCAAAAGTTCATCCACTGTCAATCTCTTTCTGATACCTCTGATGTCTCAGGCCTTAGGTCATCTTCTGCTTGGAGGTACATCACAATGACCTGGTGGATTTTAAGCCATCACTTTTGTTTTTGCATTTTTTTACTTCCAGGATCATGACTTGGTAGATCCAAAAAATGCTCATCATTTCACTTTCATTTTCTGCTTCGAAGTCTTATAATGTTATTCCAAAACAGGTTCCCCTGATTTTTCAGTCCTGAATTGTGACTCTGGAGCATTCTCCAATAAGAACTGCCCTGAGCTAACTCAATGACCCCACTCCAAAATGTGTTCCAGACTTACAAATCCTACTATCTATGTTCAGGTACATAGACACACATGTATGCATGTTTGCATGTTTCTTCCACAAAAACATGCTACCGCTAAGCAATTGGCTTGTTTTTCAACACTGGGCAAGTGGTCCACATTTCTGGCATTTATTTAAATTCTTACACATAAGAGAGTTTAGATTATCCCTAAATCTTCTTCTTAGTATGAGGATCCAGGGTGCTTCTGAGTTGTTTGCTGTGTTTTGTGATTGTGTTTCTCACACCCCGCTTTTGGTTGTCAAATACACAAACCAAGTTGCCTGGCAAAGGAGTTGTAAGAATGGTTTTTCAGAAAGCCCTGATTTTTGTAGAATTGTGCTAATTTTTTTCTTTTCATTTTCCATTTCTTTTAAAACTTTTGAGGTCCCAGGGTAAATGCTTTTGAGAAATAATAAATAAATAAATAATAAATAAAGCTAATGAATTACTGTTGTGATCTGTTTGGAAAGTTTTGTACTTTCACTGGTGGTGTTCCTCATCCCACCCCTTTTCTGGAGATCAAAAGCTCCTTTTTTGTACCAAGGGAAAAATCAGGTTTTAGAAATTGCCACACTTTCCCCACCCTTCCTCAGAATAGGCAGCAGCTTCGGCTTCTTGGATCTTAGCAATTGCATTCCCGCTTTGTCCCTGAGGTGGTCCATGGGAGGACCCAGGCCATTGTCTATGGCTCCAACCTTTGTTGGGTTCTTGAGAAAGGGCTGCTCAGGCAGACATGAGGCTGGCTTTTAAGTTTTCCCGCCTCGAAAATTCTATTGAGATGTTTTGTGTGGTTACTTGTGGGGGTCAGGCTTCTGATCTGACCCCTCTCATCTCTGGGTAATTAGGGCATGCAGAACAGCACCTCCTCCCTGGCTAATTGGCTCTCTCAATGAACCTTTCAGAGAGGAAGTTCGTCTATGACTGACTTGCCCTCTGCAGCAAGCTCCAGGCCCCAACACATTCATCTCTGTCTATGTGATGGGCTGGAGACTTAGGAAGTGATTAGAGCAGGGATCAAACAAGCTTCTGATTGCCCCATTAGGAGTGGGGCCCATTAACTACTTGAGAGCTGTTTGCCACCATGGTGGGAAATTAATTGCAACTGAAGACAATTTCTCAGACTTGGTGATGCTACATTTTTTAATAACTCATTCCCAGGAAGCCTGGTAACTCATGGGCTCTGTCCAGAAATCAATTAGTATGGTATAAAAACAGTAATATATAGCCTCTCATTAAAATCTTAAAGTAGGACAGAAAGATCCCAGGGAAAAGAATTAGGGAAGAAAATATTGCTTTTAGTAAATCATGCTACAATGGTAGCATGAATTGAGATATCAGGAGGCAATAGGTACTCTGTTCTATGACCGTCATTGTAACCACATGATGCCCTATGGAGCTTTGTATAGTTTAATTCAGCAAAGCAAATGTGAATCCTTCTGAAGCACACCAGATAGAAGACTGCTCTAGACACAAGCCTCATAGACTGCCCTCAAGGCAGGCCACTCCATCTGTAAATGGCCACATGACGTTTCCTTCTGGAGAAAGTAAGAGGAATTCTTAGCAAACTTCTCTACAGACATTTTAGGTCTTGGTTTTGTAGGTCATCACCTGTATTTCATGAATGATTTACTTCCTGCTTTCCTGGCTAATGCTCAGGTCTTCACAGTCGGTAACATGAATCTTCCCTGACAGGTTGTGACTTTCAGGACTTCTTAAGTGGTCAGTTGGGCTAACAAGGAAGACTGAAGTTTAAAAACATGGACAAACACAAGTCTGTTAATACTGCTTGCTTTCAAGATGGTGGGGAAGGAAGGCGGCATCAGAGGGTGAAAGAAAACTATTTCCTTATACAATTCTGACTAAATACTACTTAGGGCAATGCCATAAATTTTTAATTTTGAAAGTGTGTACAAAAATTTAAAAAGGAAATGTATGTTTACATTTTTTATTATGACAACATATATGTTGGCTTTTATTTACTTTGTCTTTTTACTCAGTTCATTTCGTGTCACATAGATTAATAAGTGTGTAATTTTGCTAATGTTAAAAACTTATATTGAGGATTCATACAAGCCAATCTCTATATTTTGACAATAAATCTCAGCTGTAATACTTCCTGGCTTATTAGTTTGCAGCAAATTATTTATTCAATTTCATCAAAGATCCTAGATCCACATTTACAAATATAAATAATACAAATAAATAACTTAAGGTTTTGCCACAGGGAGGAAAGAAAAACAATGGATGTAGATTGTTCACAATAGCACTGAGCACCAGTTAATGTCTTTGTTGATGGACCTAATGCCGATGCTATCATTAAAATTGAGAAAGCTGTGAAAATAAACATCATCCAAGGAGAAAAGATGTCTGCACCCCAGGCCCTCTGGCTGCCAGCTTAGGTCTGCTCAGGACCCCTGGGGGCCCCATCATTGACCCTCACAGAGATCTCAGGGATTGAACAGAATGTATATGCTTTGTTTCCTCCATTTTATACAGGAAGATGAAAGGACATTCTCACACTGGCTTGAGTAGTCCAGAACTCTCTTCACAGCCTAACTGGTGAAAACTGAAAACAGAATGACAATTTTAGATTTTCACACTTGATTTTCCCATGTAGGGAGTGGGTATTCTTGTGATTTTTCTCACTGTGGGATTTTAACAAACTGGACCTGATGGGGAGAGTGGTTTGATCTTTCTTTAGATCACCAAGTCCTTGAGGGCACATATGTTACTTATCTATTTATAATGCTTTTGAATGGTCAATAGCGGTTTAAATGTTGAAAGAACTTAAAACGAATAAATCCATCAACAGAGTGCAAATAATTTCCTTCTTTAGATGTTAATAATGAGATAGTCATTCTTAGCAATGTGTGTTGTGACTGGGACATAGTACAGGCTCAATAAATGCTGGTTGAGTGAATTCTATCTATGATTTGAAAATCTTTTAAAGAAATACGAAGGCATCAAGGTCACTTTATTTACTGACTGCAAAGCAGATAATGGCCCAGAGAAGAGGGCCAGACTTTCAATCTTTTAGATGCAAAGAAGAGAAACAGAAAAAGTTGAGAAGGGGGCAAGAAGAGAAAAGAAGAGGGGAGAAAAGAGGAGGCAAGAACTAAGATTTGTGTGCCTGCATCCTTTCTTAGGAATCAGAAAAGTGCGTGCAAGGAGCTGAAATGCAAATGAGTCAAGCTTGTGAAAGGAAAAAGGGTCACAACTTTCTGAGTTAACAATGAAGGTGCTTGCAGCATGCTGTGCAGAGTATGTGAGAGAGACTTTTATTTTCAGGCCTCACTATGGATTCATGCGGATTTAACATGCGGATGTATGCAGTATGCACCTCAGCTTCCTAGACTCCCTCTCCACCACACACATACATTATCTTAATACATACATACTTTAGGGACAGTGTCTGCTGAAACTTTTCTTTAATTTCGCATTCAGCACATTTAGGTGCATGGTTCAGAGAAAAGATTAGAACCAGAATCTCCTTGGTTCTTTTCCACTCCCACTGTGTGGACTGCCTGCCCTGCCCGTGGCCCTGACACAAAAACAGCTATGCTGGAAAGGGTGTGGGCCCAGTCCAGAGACCAGGTTCCAAGTCTGTTTGAATTCTGCTTCAGTTCCTTGTGGACTTGGATCAATTTTATCTTCTTCTTTGATAGCTTTAGGCTTATGTTTGTGAAAGGAAGAATTCAGATTTCTAAAAATAAAGTCTTTTAAATTTCTTTTGTTTTGAATTCCTCTGTGTCATTCATTTCTATGACTAACCAAGCCCATACCCTACAAGGGTGTTGCCCCATGGGCTGGCAGCTACCATGTACTAAGTGCTCATTGTCAAGGTTCACACTGAGGGCTTTTGGGGCAATATTTCATTTACTCCATGCAGCAACTCTGCATTGCTCCCCCATTTTATAAACAAGAGCTGGAAGTATAGAAAAACAAAGTTTCCCCCATGCTCCTTATTGTAGCTCTTGGATGGCCCTCTTATGGCTTGATAAGATCTTAATAAGCATGAAATCTGCACAGATAATAGCTGACTACATTTTTTTCTTTCAAGTCCTTGATGATACAGAGTACCTAGTAACATAACTAATAATGATGTAGAGCACAATTTTTTAGTTTCTTTTCACTTGAGAGACTGCCAAATGGGAAGCCCATGGAATGGAAAGTCAGAGACGTGGATTTCCCTGTTTCTTTCACGAAGTTACTGTGTGTCCTTGAAAAACATTTTTCTTTTCTTGGAATCAGTTACCCCAACTATTAGTGAGGGAGGATAGAGTGGTATAGGGCTTTGATCTGAACCATTGTGTTACATCAGAGCATACAAAGTATCTAGTGTTAAGTTTGAGTCATAGGCCCCTCTTTTTCTTCTAAATATGTGTTTTTTGGCAAGTTACTTAACCTAGGTAAACCTCAGATACTCTAGCTATGAAGTGGGAATAATATGACTTCATTCCAAACAGAGTTGATTGAGTTAGTCATGCAAACGGATTACCATGGTGCCTAGGGTCTGGTGAAGTACTAGTTAACTATTATTTGTATCCTCTGGGTGAAATAACTAGGGAATGAAACGTGTAAACCAGATGATTTTTAAGAAGTCTCCCTGAAATCTTCAAATGGATATTGTTTGACAATTTACTAAGGAAAGACATTCCTTGAAGAGAGCTCATAATATGTAAAAGATAGAAATAAGAGAGCAAGTTATACTTGGGAAGTAAAGAGTTCTATAGAGTTGGAAACTTGGGCATGGGTGTATGGAGTTAGGTCAGGGTTTACCAAGACAAGAGCCTGAGAAAAATGCAGGGAAGAATCATGGAGTATCCAAAGTTATGTTACAAAGAGAGGGCTAAATTATGAGGCCAGTGGGCACCTTAGGAGGGTTGTGATTAAGTATATTAGTCAAGGCATCTTTCATCTTGCTCCTGTACAATGTACTTCATTTCTTTTTGATGGTGCTAATATCTTTACTAGCCACATCTCTTTTGGCCTCAACTTAATACATGTTTCCTTCTTGGCCTTCTTTATGTTTTTCAAATTTTTCTAATCTACATTTTCCTCCTATTTCTCACAATAAATCTGCCTCAAAGCCCCCATGAGTACCCATGACATACACTGAAAACTGGGCTGTCTTGACAATTTCTCTGCCAGATCAATTAGCTGTTGCCCTTAATTTCAGGCTTGCATAAGGTCTCAGGAACATGTGAAAATATAAATAAATTTTTGCAGAGTGTAACATACACAGCCTCTCCTCCAACTGCCTATGGAGTCATTGTTTCCAAATGTAACTTCCTGAGCCTGGCCTTTACTGTCTGTATTCCTGTCAACATTCTGGTCTTCTGATCTTTGTTTAGAATCACCTGCTAGGCCCTCCTTACAGCATACTAGGACTTCTCTAGCCCATCTCTAAACTTTCCCAAGCTCCTCCCTTAAACCAGTTCCAAAGGACTCCAAACCACATGGTCAGGTATAGTCTCAGCAATGACTCATCTTTAGTATCAATTTTCTTGTCACTGAAACACAATGTCTAACTTAAAGTATAACTTAAGCCCACAATTTAAAGGTAGAGAGGTTTAATTTGCTCATTTTTCAGTTCATGTTAAGCTGGCTCCATGGTAGACATCATAATGTGAGGACATTGCAGAGCAAAGCTGTTTAGTTCATGGAGGCTGGGAAATAGAGCAGGGGGAGAGTGGCAGAGGGAAAAGAGTGAGGGGCCAGACATAGACCCCAAGCCATGCCTTTATGATTCACCTGAAGTGCACTATACCAGTCCCTGGGGCAGATTTTAGAGCCAGTCAAGTTGAAATTCCACCCTTACTTCCTCAGTGGTAGTGATGTCACTTTTTCTTCCACTAGAAAGAATATAAACTTAATAAAAGCAACAACTTTTCTTTGTTCATTTTGCATCCTCAATACTCACAGGTATGCCCAAACACACTGATATATATTTGTTCCAAAAAAATTAATACATGAATGAACTTGTAAAATACAATAAAAATAGACAGTGTAATTCTAGAATGGATATACCACATGTTTGTAAAGCCCAACCTAAAGTGTTTCAAATTATTGTTATCACTACATATGCAAGTACATATATGCTTTTAAAGAAACATTTGATATCATCATCCTATATGCCCAGAATGGTCCTGCATTTGTAAAAGTTTTCTATCGGAAAGTAATAGACATGGCTTCTGGTCCAACTGTCAATGGAGTCCTTTCTCCTAACTGAGAACTCCTGAGCCTATCCTTTAGTGCCCATATTTCTATCTCCAATATTCTGAACTCTGACCAGAATTTCTGCTTAGGCTCTGCTTACAGCATTCTAGGGTTTATCTAGTTTGCATCTCCAAAACTATCCAAACTCCTCCACAAAAAAATTCCAAAGGCTTCAAAATCATATGGTCAGGTATAGTTATAGCAATTGTTCAAATTTTAGTAATGACTTTTTTTTTAATTAGTCGCTTTCCTATTGCTAGACATAATAGCAAATATATACAACTTAAAAGAGGAAAGGCTTAACTGGTTCTTATATGCAGTCTATAATTGGCTGGATCCAAGGCAGAAAGGTCGCAGGGAAAGGACATCGGGGAGCAAAGCTTCTCAGCTTATAAAGGCAGAAAAAGAGTATATAAAAGAACTGGCAGGAAAATATATATGGTACTCAATGTCACACCTCCATGACCCACTCAGACAGACCTAAGAATGTGCTTTACTAATCTACTGGGCATTTCTTAATCTTAACAAAGCAAGAAATCTTTGGAATGTACTTATTTTTACAGAGAAGGCTCTCAGATGATACGCTGATTTTACTTAGATTTATGAGTAAAGGTTTGTTTTATTTACATTGTAGATTGATTTGGGGGATTGGGACTAAATAAAGTGATGAAGTGTTTTGGGGAATCTCCCAAAACCACTTTTTGGCATTAATGGGATTCAGAGGGAATGAAGATTAACTGGACCTTGGGAGGCCTGTGAGATGCTTCTGTGGTCATCTCAGAAGAGATGCTGAGCGTTGAAAGTGGGCAGTGTCCATGTGAGTGCAAAGGGCCAGTTTGGGATTGCAAAGGCAGGTTTTCCTTAGCCTTGCCATCTTCCTGACCTTCATCATTTGGTGCAGAAACCTGACCGGTGAAACATTTGTCCACCAGGACTGCTCTTTGGACCCTAGGGCCAGCACAACATAAAGAACAAGAACTTGCATGCAGGAGAAGAACAGACATGCCAGGTGGGAGTTTCTCAAATTCTCTTCCTTCTCCACTCCTTGATCTCAGGAATGTACAGAGAACCACTGTGGTTTGGATGTGAGACTTGGAGCTCAGCAGCCAAATGAAGTCAGGCTGTCCGTCTGTTCTAAATTTAACTCCTTAACCACGTTTGGACACAGTACCTTGTCTGAGGTTGTTTTCTATCCCAAATGTATAATGTTAGGGCGTGCCAGAAAGGGATGCGGGTGATGACGGCAAAGGGCCTAGAAGAAAATATGAGCAGCTCCTATAGTCAATCTGATTAGCGCACAAACTCCTAACTCTGCTCCCCGTCCCAAAACCTCACTTGGTCAACTATGACTGACTACGGACAAGCTGCTGTCTTTAAGCAGAATTTAACAAAATTACTATTTCAGAGTCTGTGTATAAGCATGATTCAGTACTGCTTTTCCTAACTTGCTTTAGAAGCATAAAATTTGGAAAATATTTATAATTGCTATTTTAGCCATTCCCCACATACAAGGTACAGGGCCAAGCTTTCTGTTTGTTATCTCATTTCTCATTTAGATTTGCAGCAGACCTATGAATTAAACACTATTGTTAGCTTTCTTCTAAAGACAGGGAAAATAGACTTGGAGCAATTAAATAGCTTTCACGAAGTCTCACAACCAGCAGTTAAAAGAGTCTAGAGCTGAATTTAATATTATCTCAAACTGGCAGTACTACATAGATTCCTAAATGCAGGAAAGTGTCTGGGTGGATGGCCTGAGCCTGTCTGCTACCCATTCAGAAATGAAATAGTATCATCCTACTATAGACATTGGGAGAAGAACCAGAGTAGATGACCGATAGATCACATAGGTAGGGAACAGAATAGATACAGGAACCAAAAAGTTTATCTTCAAAACAGGACAGAATATGCTAATACCTTTGAATAAAACACTCTTATTTTGAACTACTTTTAGTAATCTTAATGAAAATGTGCAAAAATAGAAGAGTTTCCATACATCTTTTACCCAGCCTCCCCTAATGTTAACATCTCACATAACCCTAATGCAATCATCAGAACCAGGAAATTAATGTCAGTACAACACCACTAACTGAACTAAAGACTTTACTGAAATTTCATCCATTTTTCCATTCATTTTCCTTTTTCTGCTCCAAGATCGTACTCAGTATTCCATTTTAGGTTTGAATGTAATTTCTCCTTAGTTTTTTTATACAGCCTATAAAAGCTCTTCTATCCTTCCTTGTTGTTCATGACCTTGACACTGTTGAAGAGTACTGAGAATTTTCTAGTGTGTGCACATGATTAGTCCAAGCCCATCCGGTTTTGGTAAGACTACTACAGAAATGATATTGTATCACAGAATCAATAAAATTTATTTATATATCCTAATACTGATGATGGCCCCTTTGATCAGTTGGAGGTAGTTTCTAGTGGGCTTCTCCAATGTAAAGTTGTTATTTCTTCTAATACCATCTCTGTTGTTAGCAAATATCTTGGAGGAGCTACTTTGAGAATATACCCAACCCATTTCTCCTGAGACTTTCACCTACTGACATTTTGCCTCCATTCATAAATCTTGTTGGCAACCATAATCTCTATGCTGTTTGATTACAGCTGTATTTCAGTTTTCTATTGTATTAATATTAACTTCATCAGAAGAAAGGACTGTCTGTGAACTCCAGTCTACACTTTTATTTATTTAATCAACTATTCTTAAATCCTATAGACTCATGAATATTTATTTTGTTGTGTGGATTGCAATCCAATATTATCATTTATTATGTTGCTCAGGTTGTTCAGCTATGGCCATTAAGAACTCCTTCAAGCTTGCTACTATATGTCTTGCATCACAATATTCCTTGATTTTCTTCTCACTAATTCCAGAAGACATCTAAATTAGAAGGGGAGATGATTTCTTTGTTACCTCTTTTCTTTTGTCTCTTTTTCTACCCTCCTAATTTTGTTCCTTGTTTCATAAATCTGATAATTCCAACTCCAAAATCTCTCCCCAGTCTCTCTTCATGGCTTCTTTCCAGTTTGGGCTTCATTATTTCTCACTTGAACCAGGATGTCATGTTGTTTTTGTTCTTTCCAGTTTCCTCCCTGTCCACACTGAAGGTTTTAATCATGTTATGAAAATGGGATGATCATGTTATTCTCCTTCAAAGACTCTAGTTCATTGCCAAGGAGAGAACCGGTATTACTTAGCTTGATTGTAAGACCATCCATAAGTGGCCATAATCAACGTTTTTAGCCTCATTTACTCCTCTACCAACTGTTCTGTGTCCCTTCCCCTGGAATTTTACATGGTTTCATCTTTTTTATACTTTTATGCTAGCTATTGAATTTGTGTAGGCTACTCCCTACAATATTAATGTTCTCTCTCTCTCTCTCTCTCTCTCTCTCTCTCTCTCTCTCTCTCACAGTTATAGGTTATATAACTAATAGAGAAGTTCCTTATTTTCCTAGTATTCATTTACACAATTCTTTTCACAACTTTGGGCTACCTAATTTATGTTTTCTGGAGGAAAGAGAAGGAGATTTTGTGAATTATCCTGAACTATTCTATTTGAGTTCCAAATATGTGGTAGCATCAGTAGATTATTGATCAAGGATAAATAAATCTATCTTCTACAAGTTGGTTGTCTCTGCTGGGCAATATCAACACTATTGCCACTAGCACTTCATCATTATCATCATTCAATCATACCATGATTTAGACCAAAAACTCAACCCTACCACAATTGTGATTACAATCCCCAATGGAGATTGCACTGCCAATAAGACTGCTAAAACCATCATTATCAAATCCAGTGTCACCAAAACAAAACTACCATCACCTCATTACCATCACCATCAACACCAGAATCCACCACCATATTAAAGCACTAAACACTAGACTTTGTATAATGTCAATAATTATGCTATGCGCCCCACATATGTCAACTCGTTTTTCCTTCTAAATATTACACATTTTATTTATGAAGAAACTGATACCTGGAGAAATTAACGAATTTGCCCAAAATAACTCAGTTCATAAGTGCTGACAATTAGAAATATTGGATCTATGTGGTCAGTGACTTTAGAAATCTGTTCATTCACATTACAAACAGAAAGAAACTGAATATTAGAGAGGTAAAGAAAGGTCCAAACCATGTGCTGAGTCTCGACCTAGCGCCATGTTACCTGTGCCATTTTCCTCTCTGTGCTTTAAACTTTTGACTTTTCTGTATTTTACTATCCCATACATACATGAGATGTATACATGAATACATCTCATATACATACTGTACAAAACAATAGATTAAGAGAAAAATGAACATGAAGGCCAGAAAAAGTCTTAAAATAAGTAACAAGAGTGATTTTCCCCCAACCCCCCAAACTCAATTTTAAAAGAAATGAAATTATTGTTTAATTCTTCCCATCAACAGCGTAGAAATTTCACTGGATGTCTCAAAAGGAACTCAGAGGATTCATTTAGTTCTTCAGACCACAGAAGCTCAGAAGCCAAAAATGAAGAACTCTAAGCCCATGGCTAGGAAGAGTCTAAAGCCTTCCAGCATGATTTACACATCAGAGAGCAATGAAGCAGAGAAGAGAGGGTGGTGGCGCCAGAGGGCAAAGGTGGATTCCAAAAATCCGCTTTAATCTCAGTGGTGGGAAATGGCCTGGGCTTGAGCAACCTGGATTAGTTTCATATTTGAGGGATGAAATGGTTTATAGCTTCTGAATAGCTTTCTTCCTCAGGTAAGGCATAGCTAGATCCATGAAAGGAGGAAATGAAGGAATCAAGAATTGAAATGAGTTTAGAATTGGGGCTTCCAGAGCTGGATAGGAAGTGCATGTTGAATAAAGGACTTTTGGCTTGGTTTGTGAAACATTTTGCTGGTTATGGTATTCTGACAACATACTAGTTTTCTTCATGCTGTAATTGCCAGCCACTTCCCTTTCCGCTTTCTGTCCTCAGCTTTCTCCGGACTGTGAAGTCCCATGTGAGATGAAAGTCCAGATTTAATTTCTACTCTAGACTCACTGTGGACATATGGACATGTGAACATACACTACCTCGTAGTGTAATCCATTTCCAGAACTCCACTAGAATGTGATCCACTGCGGAAGGCAGAAAGTAAAACATAAAGGCAAAGGCTAGGACTTAGTTTCAGAACTTATATGAAATGAACAGAATAAGAATCTACACAAAAGCCTCCTCTTGATTTTATGTTTTATCAAGAGTTATATTTATTAATATCTTTTTTAAATTTTTTAATTTTTATTTATTTTTTTATTAATATCTTTATCATCTGCCTTTATGAGTCTTTTATTTGTGTTTCTCCACTAGACTTCAACATCTCCTGTAAACTTCACTTGTCCTTCATCTTGAGATCATCTTTAAAATCTTGCTTCAGTTTTTTGGTATTGGTTAAATATTACACAGCATATTGAACCTGTCATTCAGATAGAGAAAATTTTGTGGATCTCTATGCCACCAACACAAGGAAGGAGGAAGGAGGCAGAGAGGCACAAAAGAAGGAAGGAAAGAAAAGATAGAAAGATGGAAGGAAGGAAGGAAGGAAGGAAAGGAGGAAGGAAGGTAAAATGGGAGGAAAGGGCAGAGAAGGGAATGACAGAAGGAGGAAGTTATAATTTACTGCCTACGATAAGGTTATAGGCAGAAGGAGAGGTCAGATAGCAGTAATTAATTTCAAAAAAATCAATTCCTAAGTGCTGTGAAAGGAAGGCCCAGAAAGATTTTTATGTAGGCACCTAACCTGGGAGAGTCACAATGGCTTTTTTAAACATAAGGACACATTTAAACTGGGAGATAAAAAATAAGTAGAATTCAGCCACATGAAAAACAAACAAAGGAGTTGTGCTAAGGAGAGGACAAAAACAATGATAAAGCCCAGCACTGTTAATGGAAAAGAACATTGGAGAATCTTCTGTTGTGGCTGCATGGAATTTCAAGGTAGGAATAGAGGAATGGTGAAAAGCAAGACAAAACTAGCAGGAAAGGGATCCACATGGCTTTATAGGCTGGACAAAGGATTTTGGCCCTCTAATCTAGTGACACAGTTGTGTCTATGACTCCAGTGTGTGTGTGTGAGCCATACACAAAGCAGCTTCTTAATAAACGTAAAGATAAATGTGCTGTATGAAGCAACAGTTGACACTGAAGAATCCACTGAACTATTTCAGATTGCTTATTTCTCACATGACTTTCTCTAGATTTTAAAGGAGACTAGGGCTTTCAGGTTACCAATACTGAGGTTATTTTGACATGGCTAATGGGGCATTATGATAACTGCATGAGGCAATACATGAAAGCATGTAGTTCCTAACAGGTACTGAACAAAAATTTTTGCCATTTGCTTCTATTCCTTGATTTTCAATTTAGAATCATTGACCTTGCCATATAAAGTAAACACACACACACACACACACACACACACACACACACACACAAAATCAACACTGCTCAGTAAGGAACACACTCCAGAGAGTCCTTTGGCAGAATGCCATAAGTAAATTGCAATATTATTAAAAATAATATTTCTTCTGTGGCCTCTCATTTGCAAAACACATTGATATTAGGAAGTTGGGACTCCAGAAAGTTAAAGTAATTCATATAATCTCGTAGATATTTAGTGATAATATTGAGGCCAGGACCAAGGTCTCTCTTCCGGTCTTAGGAAATTCCACTTTAGTCTTGCCATCTCTGTCTCCTTATTTTCAATCTACCTTCATCCCTAGAAATTACCAATGCTTAACCCTATGCTGCCTCTAAAGATGACATCCAAGACTGGTTACATGGGATTTTTTTCAATATCTTTTGTCTTCTGTAAAGTAGGAGCAGGCCTTATTCATGTGTTGTCTTCAGTTGGCTAAGGTGGTCACAGAAAACCAAGCAAGTGAGAATGAACTGAGCTCTCAGCCCCCTTTGAACAACAATGTAAGTAGGATCATGAAATTTATGCTGCATAGGCCAGGAGGAAGTGGGCTAAGAAAAAGAAGCAGGATATTTAATTCAATCTGGCGAGAAGCTAACATTCTTGTCACTTATGGATTGATAAACAATAACCTGGAAACTAAATACTATAGTGACCTAGGTTGAATTTAAACACTGAGGGTTTTAATCCTAAGATTTCCCTCCAATAAACATCTTTTTTTCTTGTTTTGGTCCATAAAAATCATTGTTTTGCACATCATGCAGTCTGTCATCCAATCTTTCTAGTGGTAGCCTTTGTCTGTCTCTCCCGTAAGAGTTCTTCTGTTAATTTGTTGTCATGATCCAAGTTCTCAACACCTTTCTCAAAGACTTTTCACCTCCTACTTTTCTTGTCTTAATCTACTGATATACTTTGTCAGATGACTCTTTTTATATCTCAGTTCTAGTTGTATTGATCAAAATTAGTCGATGCATCCCAATTCACTATAGAAGAGATGATCAACCCTTAAATCTGAATTTCCAGGCCCTTCACAATTGCTCATGATTTGTCTGGCCAACCTTATCACACACTCTTCTCCTTTTGCATGCTCTTGAGCCAAGCTATTGCCTCTGAATCCCAGTATTATTCTTTTAAAAAAATATTTTTAGTACCTGTTGCAGTACCTGCAGTTAACAATCATCTTGGGAGTGGGTACATGTACATACTACAGCTTGTTTCTTTTTTTAAAATCTTCTTCCCCTTCTATATCCCTTCCTTTTCTCCTCCTTTAATTCTCCTATGCCAAATTTAATTCTTGTTGATATTATTAATCTTAGCTCATGCTATGGCATATGTTTACATTCTTTGAGGTTATTAGGTTCCTGTACATTTCATGTTTTTATTCTACTTATTTCCCCTCCTCCTCACTCTTCACCCTTGTTCCTTTGGTCCCCTTCTCTATTTCAGGAGATCCATCCCCTTCTATCCATCCTTTATTATTCTTTTTGTTTCTTCTAACCCCCACTCAAATGAGAGGTACCAAACCATATTTAAATGTTGTATGCCTGCTTTATTTCACTCAACATTATATTTTCTAGGTGCATCCATTTTCCTATAAATGTCTCAAATTTGTCATCCTTTATAGCCAAGTAGTATTA